>JAZDUA010000412.1:0-552500 GCA_038098605.1 Gryllus longicercus | reverse complement strand
TACTTCGGAAACAGGTTTCCCCGGTTTTGGTATGACAATAATTTGACTGTATTTCCATTGAGAGGGAAAATGTCCAATTCTGATGATGGCGTTGAAAATTGAGGTTACCAATGCTAGTGCTTTTTTTGGCAGGTTTCTTAGAACAATGCCGGTGATGAGATCGTAGCCAGGTGCTTTATGAGGATTAATTTGTTTTATTGCATATGAAACTTCGGTTGTCTTGAAATGCTTTATTGGTAAAGACATTTGATATGGTGCATTAATGAACTGAATAATATTTCTTTCTTGTTCTTCTTCATCTGATGGGAGTGGTTGGAAAACTTTTGCAAAATGTTCCGCAAATACTGTTGCTTTTTCGTGGTTGGTTCTAGCCCATTTTCCATGTTTATCACGTATAGGCGGCACAGGTTTGATTGGTCGTTTAATGCGTTTGGTTGCTTTCCATAGGGAGTAGTCGTTGTCTTTGGTTGGTGATAGTCTTTCAAGATACTCCTTGGTTTTATTTTCATGTAGGTCTTGAAGAAATCTTTTAAGATCCTGCGCTGCCCTGTTGAAGTTTCGTTTATCATTTGGATCATGCGTGGTTTGCCAAACTTTCTTAAGTCTCCTCTTATTTCTTTTCATTTCGTCAACTATTTTGGGGTATTTGTGAGAAGCTGTTCCGTACGTTTCTGGTGTAGCGTACCATGCTGCTTGTTGGATACTAGAAGTTAAAAATTCAACTGCTTCATCTATATCAAATTCACTTTTTAGAGGAACGTTTGCAGTAATGTTTACATTAAGCCATGTTTGAAAGTCACTCCAATTCGTTTTTTTATTGGAAATACTAGGTTTAAAATTATTTTCTATTATATGAGAGCTAATAGTTAATATTACTGGAGAGTGATCGGAGGACAATTCGAGAGAATTTTCAATTGATGTAAAGCTTTGATTTGTTCCTTTCATGATAAAGAAATCAAGTAAGTCCGGCAGCTTATTACAGTCGGTTGGCCAGTACGTTGGCTCTCCTGTCGATAGCGGTTCTGCGTTGAGTGACGTGACTACGTTGAGTAGTGTTTTTCCTCGTAAAGTCGACAGTCTTGACCCCCACTGCGAATGTTTTGAGTTGTAATCACCTCCAGAGATGAACCTTGCACCCAACGTATCGAAATATTCTCTATACATTTCTTCCGTTATTTTATGCTTTGGAGGGCTATAGACAGCTGATACTGTCAATGAACCGAAACTGTCATAAACTAGTACAGATGTGGCTTGCAGGTAATCATTTTCAAAATTTGATTTCAAAGAATGCTGTATGTTTCTTCTTATTATTATCGCCGTACCTCCATGGGCTGTGCCATCTGGGTGTTTTGTATCATATATTTCATAGTTAGGTAGTTTAAAGAAACTTTTTTCCGTGAAATGAGTTTCTGAGATGAGCATTATGTCAATTTTTTCGTCTTGTAGAAAATTGTTAATTTCTCTGCAATGTTGCGCTAGTCCATTGGCATTCCATACACCAATACGAAATGTCTTCATAATTTGCTTATTACTTTGGTCATGAGGCTTATCAGGTTGGAGATTTGATCACTTTGCTTGGTTAGTATTGATTCAAATTTTTGAAAAGTTTCTTGAACAGTTGATATTAGTTGTGCAATTTCAATATTACTATTATCATTTATGACTTGATGTGATGGAGGGTACTTGGCTACGTGGGCCCAAGTGCGGTGTTGCATTTCGCTAGGTACGTTACTATTTAAAAGTTTGTTGCTTCGATGGTGTGAGTGAGAAAGATACGAATTTTGTGTATTCTGGGGATATTTACTTTGTCTTATTTCTTGGTAGACTTCGCATCCCTTGTAGTTTGCTGGGTGGTTTTGCTCACATAGAGCACATTTAGGTGGGTCTTCTTTTCGCTTTTTACAGACTTCGGTCGGATGATTTTCTCCACATTTCACACAGCGATGTTTTCGATGGCAGTATGTCCTTGTATGTCCATATTCTTGACATCTTTTGCATTGTACGATTTCTTTCTTCTTTCGAGGTGCTTCTATTTTGATTTTGCAGTTCAGTAAACTATCTATGTTATAAATATCTTTATTATTTTTGCTAGGTTGTAGATCTATGAAGAAGAGAGGGAGTGGCGCTTTTGTTTGTCTGTGTTGAATATTATAAATTTGGCGAACCTTGTGGCCGTAACTTTCAATTTCATCTTGCAGTTCCTTAACATCTGCATTTGCATGAATTTGTTTAAGTACAACCCTAAAAGAACGCTCTTCTTTGAGCTGATATGTATGAAATTGCAATTTTTTATTTTCAAAATGTTTTATGAGCTTTCTATATGCTTCAACTGTACTTAATATGACTTTGACACTGTCACTGTTCAGTAATTTATAGCTGTATTCCTCTTTTTTTAATACTTCTTCAATGCATTTTTTTAAGATATTCACGTCTTTTATTCCTGGTAGAAAAATGGGTGGAATTTTATTACCATTGGTTCGTTCGTTGGATTCAGATTTTTCTATTGTGTTGTTTTCTGGTTCTGTAGAAGAAAGAAGTTCGAATTTGTTGTAATTTGTAATACTTTCTGTAACTGGTATTTTCTTTAGAGCTCTTTGTGAAGGTTCACTAATTTTTCGTTTCCGCCGTCTCGGGACGACTTCTTGCCACTCCAGAGTGTTATCGCACATACCTTCAACAGATGACATTGTTGATACGTCTGTTGTACTACTGCTTTGTTGTGCTAATCTATCGGTCTTCTGACAATCCGTATCTGCACTGCTTGTTGATAGCGGTAACTGTGGTTGCTGCGTCAGGAGTTGCTGTAGTTGATTTAGTTGCAGAGGCGGTTGTGGAGGCACATGATATTGAGTTAGAAGTTGAGAGAGTTGTATTTCTATTATTTGTTGCTGATGTTGGTGGTGTTGTAGTTGTTGCTGAAGAAGTTCTTGCTGTTGAAGTATTGCTTGATCTGGGATGGGTTGCACAGATTCACTGTTAAACGAGTTTTCACCACCATTTTCACTATATGTAGCGTCCATTGCGCTTCGAATTAGTTGCCCCGTAACGGAGCAACTACTTGTGGCCATTCACTAGTCTAAAATGATTTATTGGTTTTTACTACAACTAAAATAACACTGTTTCTGAACGTGGCACTGTTCACACCGCTCACACGAACGACACTGGCACTGAGTGTTATCGCACTGCTCGCTGCTGATTCACCACTGCCCCTTTAAAACATGACCTAAAGCCTCGCCCTATTACCTGATGGTTCTTAACTTGACCCTCGCCCAAAACGACAGCCCCATCTCGACCAAAAAACTCACCAAGGCAACTCCAGCTCCTACACCCAGTATAATGAAGGCGTCCTCAAAGTGACCGAGGGAAAGCTTTGGGGGATTTGGGGGTGGGTCGTCTGCAGCGTACTGTTTATAATACAGCGAATAGTTTCTCCATTCATCATTGCTAGCTTTCAACACAATGCCCGCTTGGCCCAGCCTCATCAAAAGACTCTCATAGCGATCAGCCCAAGACCAGTCCTTTGCCGTAACGAAGGACACGAACACAGACGTCCACATGCATTCCTTTATTTGCCTTAGTTCGACATATCTCGCCAAAATTAACCGCGCAAATCTGAAATCCATTTCGGTTTTCAAATCAGGATATCGATATTCTTGCATCTTCTCTAACGACATTTTACCATCAAAAAGCGCAAATAGCTTGGGATTATCACTCCTATCGACTTTACTTAAAAATGCTTGGCGAAAGTAAGGGGCGACAAATGCAAAGTCATAATGCTGTGTCATTTCCTCCAACGTGTTAAACTCGTATCCGCGCTTGGGCACAGTGAGGAAGCTGGTGAAGACGCCGGAGAAGCTGTTGAGGACGATGAGGCTGAAGATCGAGCCCCAGATCATGAGAGAGCGTCGGCTGTCGGCGAAGCTCCCAGTGAGGAATGTCTCCGTGGTCTCCTGCACCGCTTGGATGGCGTCCAATATTAAGATGAAGCTGCAGCACAAAAGAAGAAGAAAGGGTTAGTCAGAGGTTAGGAAACATCTTCAAACACGTCCAGTAATACAGAATGCCTATTCAAGAACTGTGGGTGATGTCTATTTCAGAGATGTGTAGGGAAGATTGCGGATGCAGAATATTTTTATTTAGAATCAAATCGTGGTCCACGATCAGGAATGTCATTGATATAGGTCTGTTATGTATTTACTGTGATATTCTGTACCATAGGCGTTGATGCTGGGATGTAACGTGCCTTGACGACATCGCCCTCGCCCTCGCCCACACCTTCGCCCTCGCCATCGCCCACACCCTCGCCCTCGCCCTGGCCCTCGCTCTGACCCTCGCCCCCGCCTCTCGCCCCCGCCCTCGCCCCCGCCCTCGCCCCCGCCCTCGCCCTCGCCCTCGCCCCCGTCCCCGCCCTCGCCCTCGCCCTCGCCCTCGCCCTCGCCCTCGCCCTCGCCTTCGCCCTCGCCCTCGCCCTCGCCCTCGCCCTCGCCCTCGCCCTCGCCCTCGCCCTCGCCCTCGCTCTCGCCCTCGCCCTCGCCCTCGCCCTCGCCCTCGCACTCGCACCCGCACTCGCACTCGCACTCGCACTCGCACTCGCACTCGCAATCGCACTCGCACTCGCACTCGTTCTCATCGCTTCGCGCAAGTGCTTGGTCAGCCGATGTTCCAAGCCCATAAAACACGTGAGCATTGCCTACTGTGTAAACTCAACACGTTCCTTTTCTATGTCAACCGTACTCTAATTGTCACAAAGGAAATTTCTGTGGTTCCCTTTCGTGCCGTTTGCAAAGCCAAAAGAGGCCACCCATCCCATCCCATGTTCATGTAACTGACATCTCCAACACCGTGAAAACTCAAATTAAGAAAATTCAGTAGCTCTGAGTTTCCTAATTCTTTAGATCGAGTAATAACTCGATCGCTGTAACAATAGGCAGCTTAGTCCGTTGATCTTTCCACTCTGCGGCCGTGAGTACACAATAATGACCAATTAAAAGCCCCCCGAAAAATAGATCACCAGGGTGAGGATCGCTTCTGAACAATAAACGAACTATTAGTGATACAAACTTCTAGAACACGTTAACACAGCCTATACCACACCAGATAGCACACATGTGATCGAGCAACGGCGCATAAAAGGGGTGCGGAAATCATGGCAAGATAACCGCGGCTGAGAGAAAAGCATGCCTCTTATTGACTAGGAGAGGCGGAGGCTAGTCGCTGTAAAAACTTCACTCAAGCAACAACACTTTGCCACAACTCCGTCCAGGCTATTCAGGCCTCTGTTACGCCGAGGCGCTTTGTCAAATTTTTTTCAGCCAAGAACGGATTCACTCACGGTAACATCTCCAGAAATCATCAAGTACTGATCAACTCTCATTCGGAAGAATACAACGTATCTGCCCGTCGATGGTGTAGCGGTTAGCGTACCATGTTAATTGGCGGGTACAAACCCGGTCGAAGCCGTGGATTTTTAAGGGCGAAAATATCCTTCAGAGGGGAAGTATAGCCGGCTGTCCCATGTTAGTAGATTTACTTGCAAGTAAGAGATCCTCAAGCCTAAATGTCGCCTCTGAGCTACATTCAAACCACCTGTTTCGTCGCCCAAGAAATACCGCTAAAGGAGCGGAGCGAAATATGCGAGGTCAGACGGAAGAGCGGGCCTGATGGCCAGCGTCCCGCCACGCCAATTCAAATTCAAATAAACTATCTGGTCATGTACCGACTTTAATCTGAATTAATTCCGTTTCGCGAGCGAGTCACTTTGACGTCCGAAAGACACCTGCGGAGGTGCGCATCGTCGGCAGCTTAGACGCGGGGAGGTGACGTTTGACGGCGTCACCCAGCGCCTCTCTTCACACTTCGTGATCGCCGCAAAAGAGAGGGACCTCACCTCGAGAAAGGTCGCTTGCTGCTGGCTAACGCCTTCACTGATAAACGCGGGGGGTGTCTTCGTCGTGGCGGGCGCCTCCACTTCCATCGGGGTGCTGCATGAGCGACCCGGACAGCATTCTCAACCCTCTACAACATGCAATTCTGCAAAGTGAGGTAACATCAAATCCATCACTATAGGCCCTCTCCGTAGTCAAAGATCTGTAAATTTTGCGGACAAAGAGGTTCTAATTAGTTAGTGACAATTCTTTTGGTAAATTCCTATTCCATTTAAATAAATGCGTACCCACCTCTTTGACGTGTAAGACTTAAAACCGATCTTTAAGCCTATGATTTCAAGTAGCTGTGTAAGCATTTTTTTGCATCCCTTCGACCTAGGGCTCACCCCAGATATTCTCTTCGCCGGTGTTCAGGTTCGTATAAGCTTGGAGCTCATAAATAAAAGTTCAGCGCGTGTGGCCTGAAATCCTTTGCGGTTTTGGGCCAATGACGCGTGCGTCAGAATCAAATTGTGGTGACCGGTGCTGGTCATTATAATACTCTTCAAAACGTTGGCAATACGGTAGATAACTTTTCTTGAACTGACCGTTTTTTGTTAACGTTCTACTGCCTATCTATTTGTCGAATAGGATGGGAAATGCTTATTTGAGAGTAAATAATAACTCAATATAATTTGTAACTTTCGAAAAATTAAGAGATTGAGCAAGTATCGGTCAATGGGGATGTAAGCACAAACGCCGCAAACACTACTTGCTTCTCGAAGTTGTTCTCCAGGCATGCAAACGGTGAATAATTATCTGAAAATCAGGATGAAGATGAGCAGCTACTTGGCGATGAGGATGTATCCCCTGGCACAAACTTGCCAATGGTTTCCCGGTGTATGAACAACTTCATCACGAAAGCAAAATGCAATTATCGGAGAATCGGAATAAATATGATCAGGTACAGGCTGAAGAGAAAGTACACCCTGGCACAAACGCGGCAAAGATTTCCTGGTGCACCTTCACCTCGATTACAAACAGTACTTACCGTAAAATCAGGATGAAGATGATGAGGTACAGGTTGGTGAGAAAGTGCACCCCGGCACAAACGCGTCAAAGATTTCCTGGTGTACTTTCCCCTCCAATACAAACCGTCCTTACCGAAGAATCAGGATAAAGATGATCAGGTACAGAGCGGTGAGGATATACACCGCCGGCACAAACGCGGCAAAGATATCTCTCTTCACGAAGTCCGCTCGACGAATCGTGAAGCAAAGTTGCTCGGGTACATGAGGATACAGGTACCGCACGGTGTCCAACATTTGTGGGGCCCAGTACATTCCTTCTCCGTACACGTGGAAGTTGCCGTTGGTAAGATTCTCGTAAGGATCGTTGTGGAAGGGCACCTGCGCCAAAAGTAAATTACTGAGGTCTAATAATCTCCTTTTTGTATCGTAGTAACATTAACGGATGTTTATCACTGGTGTTTGTTGCATATTCACTTTGTTCTTTAAACATTTGTACCAATATTGATTATAATAATTCTGGTCATGTAAATACTTTCCGACATAACTCTATCGTAATGTTAGGGCCCCTTCCCACGTCGCAACGGCGGTGCGCTTCCGAGCGCCGCGGATCGTAGCAGAGCATTGGTTTGAATGGGGAGCTTCCCACGTGCGGTTAGGCCGTCTCGCTACGCGAAGCGGAGGAGGGCGTACGCGCCACCGCTAGCAGAATACAGCTTTAAATGGTAGCCTTCCCACTGCGGCCGCCGGTCGCTGCGTTCTACCTGCTACGGTCCATTTGTTCGTCGTCGCCGGAGGGTCGGCGAAACCTGCCCCTGCAGACCCCACCCCCTTCCACGGCGGGCGGCGGTGCGGCCGTGGCTGCAGCGGTGGCGGCGTCGGAAGGGCTCTGCTGCTTGACGGAAGCGCGCCGCCGTTGCGACGTGGGAAGGCGCCCTTAGATTTCACGCACGCGCAGGGGCTGCTAGTGAGCCTCTATCCTATACAGTGTTACACGCTGTCTCTTCGCCCGTACCTGCACGCATCCGTCCAGCTGGTTGGTGTAGGCGGCCATGATGTGGATGAGGTCCCCGTCGCGTCCAAGCACCGTCCAGGAACCGTCTGGGGAGACCGGACAACGCGCGCGCGGCACCAAGCCCTGTAGTGGCATGCCCCATCGCACGCTGCCACGAGGCACGACGGCCAGGTTGGGCGCGGGGGGCGGTGGCGGGGAAGGTGCGGGGCCGGGGGCGGGCGACTCGGGCAGAAGAGCGTGGCGCTGACCTTCCACGTGTATAGGCACCCCGCAGCTGGAAACCGTTGAAAGAAATAAACGGAGAATTGTTAATATACAGAAGCGAGTAACGGGGGCGTTGGAAGACGCTTTGCACGCTGCCTGGAGGCACGTTAGCGCCGGCCGGGGTGGTTGGCGGGGGGGGGGGGGGCACTCGAGCAGAAGGGCGTCGCGCTGGCCATCCGCGAGGCTAGTGCACTGCAGCTTGAAACAAATAGTTAGTGAACGCTTAATAAACAGAGCGAGTTAGTATACAGGTGAAACAACTAATTGATCAGACGTCTTCTATCTCCTCAACCTTACAACATAAGAAAAGTCCGTTGGACCGTCGATTGCATAAAGAGGGACTATTTGAGAATACCATAAATCGTCTTTGCATAATTTTGTTTTATTTTGAAGCTATATGGTCAATTCATTTAAACTGAATCCTGTGCGTTTAAGCGTTTTAACAAGACGATTTGAAATATGTGTATATCTTTGTATTTAGGAGAATCGTTTTTTTAGAAATTGATGTGTTTCTGTAACGTTTTTTTCTACTGAAGTGGCATTTTTCCATTTGACCTTGTGTTTTCTCCGCTGAGAATAAAGGAAATTGTCTCGTGAATGGTTTTGCCTGCTTTCCGAAAACGTTCAAAGGCCATGTACTATGAGTAGATAACTGGGCTGAAGCCAGGAGTTTGAAATGCGCCTCTGGAGTAATGATAGCATACTTCTACCAGTTTCTCAGAGCATTGATTTCTTATGATTAATAAGATATTGTTTATTTATTTTTATTATTAACTTCAAATTTATTTTAAAATACGTTGTCACAGTTTTCAAAATAACAGAATAGTATTTGACTATATTGTTATAATATTTCAGAAACAAGAACTTTCCGGTATCCTGTTTGCAGCATTTGGGTCTTCCTTGGGCGATGTTGGTATATGGACGGCCAAATTAATTCAAATTTGACGCCACGCTTCGAAAATTTCAGTTTCGCTACTCTTTGAAGGCATTTAAGAAGGAAAGATCATACATTTCAAACTTTCCGGCTTCTACATAGACTAAATTCATCCACAAACCGCGCGAATTCTTTCACAATTAGCAAAATATTTATTTTTGTACTGCTATTTTTGTAGCTCTTTGAATTCGACTTTCAAGTGCTTTGAAACGTCACCAATATATTGCACCACCTTCTGGGCGACCGCGACGAAAGATTTACTAATTGTCATATTTTCCGGAATTCAATTTTTTTCACATAAAACACGACGAGCTCGTATTGTTTGAAAATCAGAGGAGCCGCGACTATTTTCGTAGCGATCGTGCAGAGAAGCTAAGCAATACGCGTATTAGCAAAGTAATAATCTTTGTCAATTAGGTGTTGCTTGTTTAGAATTCTTTCGTCAGATGAGAACATAGAAGGTGATACATACAACTTCTCAGTTTCTGTTAAGGCTTTCCCAATCATCGAAGCAATATTTCGCAACCTCAACTGGCGAATTCATCATTCGACTCAATAGCGAAAAAAGTACGTGTTGCTGTGCTCAAGTAAATTACCGCGTTTGTCTGAAGGACGGACTCCCGTAGTCTCCCATTTGGTCAGCAAGAAAGGTGGAATGGCAAATCGCCGCTTCAAGGAGAACATACGTTACAAAAACGCACCAATTTGTAAAAAATGGTTGGCTTAAATATGAAGATATACACATATTTTAAATAGTCTTTTTGGGCCCATTACGTTACAATAAAATTTAGCATAGGATTCAATTTTAAAAATCAAAGTTGACCTTACATCTTCAAAATAAAAAATTGGGCAAAGACAAAGTTTGTTGTACTCAAGTAGCAAAATGCAATCGACTGTCCAAACGGCGTCTTCTTATGTTGAACGATTGAGGAGATACAATGGGTGTTATCACTTCGTTGTTCTATCCTGTATAGCGAGTAACTTTTTTTTATTTTATTAATATAGATATGTTATGGATGAAATTACTAAGTTCAGTTTATGCCAACTTTACATTTGTATTTACTGGCTTACAGTCTAATTTAATCTAATTTACTACTAATATCAATCTACATATGTCGAGAGGACTCAAAGAGCATCTCAATTGATGTATTCTATATTGCTGAATATGTCCAAGAATGCATGAAATTTTTATTTTGCCATTTGTAAACTTTTGAGGGCAAACTTATTTTTGTGCATCATTAAACAGTATTTGTAATGAAAATACTATCCGGCAACACATGTTTCATCTGGTTATCCATAACTTTTAGAAAGCTTAACTTCCACTTATAAGAGAGGAACAACAGACAATTAGTGCAGCACCAAATTTGTAATAATTTCACAGCGAGTATTTACGTTTAACCGCTCACTCTGCTTTTCTTTTAAGTGGGGAGAATTCTAAAAATCTAACATATCCAAATACTTATATACTTTGCAATATAAGGAAATGTGTCTTGTAGTTCTAGTGTGAAGCAATATTGGAATGCTGAGTTTGTGTTCTCTGTCATCCATACCTCAAAATGACCGCAAGCAGAGCCGCTCTGTTGAAAAAGACAGCCATGAGGTACGTCTGAGCGACTGACCGTCGAGAACCTTTGAAAACAAACTGAACATTACAATGCACCATTAGAACTTGTGGTCAAATCACTCGGCAAACAGTTTAGAATTGCGAATAAAAAGTATCTTAATTGTGAATTGCAAACCTGAAAAAAGCGAACATGTTCTCCGTACAGAAATAATATAAAAGCTGTTCTTGTTTGACTTGTTCGATCTTTAGTCCTTGTAACCGGAAAATATTCATCACTTTACAGATAACTTCTTGTCCTTCCTCCTTCACACTTTCAATTTCTACACTCGAGTAACCTTTGCAATAATACTTTTCTCTTTGTAGTTTTCAACTTGAGTTCATTGTGTTATTCATTTTCTTAACTTCCTTCCAAAACTGCCTAACAAACAAATATCACTCTTTTAATATTTACTCTTAATGCCTGTCCGCCTTCCTTTCCACATCTATCATTTTTACATTACATTTTTCGCCTATTTTGTAACAAGATAACGTAGAAAACTATTCTAGATCCAAACCCCATCTTTTAATTTCGAACTGAGTATTCTTCCCTCTTCTTTCCACACACAAATCTCCGTCCTGTGTATTTCTACAATTTACCCTTAGCACACTATTGAGTGGATACCTTTTAATGCCTTTCTGCAAGCTACTTCTAACTTTACTCTTTAATATTGTCTGTCTTTATATCATAGCAAGAATTTATTTTCTTCTTGTCTCTGCACTACGTTTTTCTAGCCCCCCGGTTTTTAAAGCCAAAAAACATATATTTAAGTTCCTCAACTTCTGCCATTTGGCATATCCCCTGTATTATTTTCGCCAGCTCCGAACTATTTCTGCGCTTTCTAAACTCCATAAGCTTAATCTTCTCCATATCGATTTCCAATGCTCTGAAAGCTTATAAGCTTCTCAATCTTCTTGCCATTTTTTTACTTTCTCCCGCGTACTTCGTAAGAAGAGATAGTATTGTAATATAGCGCCGGGAAACGGCGAATTTTCAACAGAAAAACTCTTGGTGCCGGGCCATGGTAATGAAAAAAGGGAATAAATATTGTTCCTATATTCAGTAAATTACTTCTTCGTAATACATGTGTAGTCAAAATCCATGTTTGGGGGGTTCTTTTCAACCCAAAATCGAATGATCGCAAAACGTCCGTGCGCCAATCCGTCTGTCCTTCCTTCCATTAATCTGTCCATTTGCTTGTCCGCCTGGGGTCAATTATCGCCTAAACAGTTTAGCCGATATTTTCCAAAATTGATATTTCCTTAATCGATTTAAATGAACTTCGAACCCTGAAAGTGTCTAATGGATATTTTGATTTTCGGGGGGTACTTACTTTAGAGGAAGTCTCAACATCATTTTCAAACGTTTCACAAAAATGACTCAACCTTTTTTTATTAAACTTTGTCCTTGTATAGCTACCCCTAAGAGAATGGTGCAAAGAATGTTGCAAAACGAGAAAATGTGAAACAATTAAGTTTCGGCGCCGATGTGTATTAACTGGGAAGAGAGGTGTGGCAACACAGGAAAGCTAGCCTAAACTAAACTAACGGTGTTAATCAGCACGAATTTTCTCGGCTCTACTTTCACGTAAAATTACGCGAAAAATACACAATTTTTTGAAAAATTCTACGTGACCATATTTCAAAATCTATCTTTAAGAAACCGATTTCATAAAGGAAAAAATGTCTATCTTCATAGTTGTAGTTGTAGGAAGACACCGGATTAAAATTTGAATTTTTGCAATTATTGAGAAATCAGAGTTTTCAACGAAAACGAGACCTGCATTATTCTCGAAAACATCCTCCAAACTATACAACGACAAAATTTAATCAAAAACGAAGAAGCCATTTTTTAATGTCTCCAGGGATTCATGTAAAGCTCCCCTAAAATTAAAATATCGATTTCAAATTCTAGGGGCCGCGACATCAGCCAGATAGATTGGGGAATAAATTTTAGAGAAAGCCACTAGCGTTGTCGCTAAATATTTTTGGAGCTTCATGTAAAAATCATATGCGTTTGTATCTTATTGGCCCCAAGTACATTCCGATCAATAGGAAAATAACAATTTTGAAGAAAATGGGCTGAAGGACGAGGAGGCTCTGCTTTCCCCGTGCCCTTTCTAGCAGCTCCATCAGCAGACTGAGCAGATTACGTAATATTTTATCTATTACGTATTATATTATTTATTTTACGTATTTTTGTGATTTGAAAATAAAAAAGCAATTCTCAATGAAGTAGGGAAGAAAAAAAATCTTTGTATATTGCATCAGATATGCCAAAATTTTAGTTACAAAATAGTGCTCAAACACATTAAGAAATTTAATTGGTGCGACATAATAGGTCAACTAAAAATGTTGCTTAATAAATGAATTACGGATATACTGACAGTAAAGAAAATTAAAATTAAGAAATGAAGCTATTTGCAAAAGCAATTATTGTTCTTCGTGTATTTCACGTTATGATCTGTAATAGTACTTCTCATTTGAGATTTACAATTTTTCAAACAATAAATACTGCTCAAAATTGTACTTCATTCCAAACACACTTACATTTGAGCACCATTCCGGCGAAGTTTCGGAATACGTTTTTAAGGGACGTCAGATAAAATTCTAATGAATGTTTCTTTTGATTAAAATGTTTGTCTTAATTCAGTGTCACACTGCAAATCGGTTATTTTTAATGGAAAATCACTATGAACAAAGCCTACATCAAGAGAAAAAGTTGTAGCAAATATATTAAAGTATAAATTTAAAACAAATAAATCCTTAAAACGGATTTCAACTTCCGAACGCAATGTTCTAAATACAACTATACTCTCTCCAAAATTCGATGTTTCGTGAATGACACTAAAGCTAATGTTGATAAGAATGGTAGATTCTTCTTTCACAAAAGGGTACTTTTAAAATAAATAAAATTAACCTATATTATATTGTGTTATTTTACAAAACAAATGACATTTAGAAACATTTTAGAAAATAAACGATATTTAGCTGAAAAACGCACACGGCGACCAATAAAAAGCGCAGATTTTAATAATTGAGAAAAAAAATTTAATAGAAATAACAAATATATAATAAATTAAATAACAAAGTTACAAGGAGCATCTATAAACTTTGTATTAAGTAGTTTTGTTAATTTGAAATTAATTCAATTATAATTCATTTGTTTGTATTGCGCATTCTTTATATTAAACTTGCAAAAATTGATCTCACCTGCATCGAATATTGCAAAAATTCGAAAAATTTTCGTCTTCCTACAACCACAATCATAAAGATAGTTTTTTTTCTCTTAATGAAACCGTTCATAAAGATAGATTTTGAAATAAGGTCATATACAATTTTTCGAAAACTTGTTATTTCTTGTTGTTTTTTATCTTCTAGTCTGTTGGTCAAACAATGGAATATCCCAAGGTGTTCAGTGCATATTGACATAAAAATGAGGCTTGTTTTCAGCCTATATGTACCTAAAATAATATTTCAAGCCCCAACTTTTTTAATATGTTCTATAAACAATTTTTTGCAATATCAAATTTGATCTATAAGCATTAATACATCAACATTTTGACTCATGAACATTTTTATGAATATATTTGGTACATTGTTTATAATAATTGGTTTTAAAATTTTCATACTGTAAAGAAACCATTCTCTAGAGTAAATAAGAAAGGCATTACCCAAAATAAAGGTATGTTTGGTTATTAATCACAAATTTGAAGTCAGATTTTCAAAATTCAAGATGGGAGAGAGAAATGACCCTAAAACAATTATTCATTATTGAAAAAAATGTATCGTCAAATCGAAAAAGAGTACCATTTCTTGTCTTCTACCGAACTATTAATTTTCTCCAGCATACTAGATTTGTCGTCTTGACTTTTGAAAATTTGACATTAAATTAGTGTTCATTGCCCAAAGAAACTCGTATTACCTAGTTTTGAGACAAACTATTTAATTTTAACTTTCGGCCCACCATATTGCATTTGCAATTTGCAATTTTTACATACCGATTTCAGATTTGTGTTTAGCGACCCCACTTTATCCCTATTTTCAATTTTTAATTTATTTAAACTGAAAGGAAATTAATGGGTCAAAGGTTTAATGCACTTGAATATTAAATGCGTTTTAAAAAAAATTGTTTATTAAAAATATCAAAAAGGCCGGACTTTCCTTTCATAGAATTTTATGTACCTATAGGCTGAAAACAAGCCGAATATATTTTATGTCAATATTCTCTAAACATCTGAGGATACTCCCTTGAAAGTTTCATTTAAACGTTGCGTGCAGGACTAAATTTAGCTTATATTGCACCCATCGTTTGTGAGAGATATCTACGCGACCCACACGTACGTAATCTAGTCAATAAAGTCACCACCTGGGAGTAGGGCAGTCCGTATTGGGAACTTGGTCATTCTCTCCTCGACCACGGTACAGTGCAGATCGTTCCGCTTATCGCATTCGATATCTCTCCGCGCTCGACAGGCTACCTCGGCCCCGGTACGATCGTCTACAAGGGAACACTTTGTCTAGTGCAGGGCCTTGCAACTCTCCATCGAAACATGCGACAAAGCTCGAGGGTGCTGCTCTAGGAGACACTAGTGTCGCCAGGTACAGCTGCAGGTTAGGCTCGCCAATTTCCGCATATAAAAATTGGCTAATTTGTGACAAATAGTAAAAGTGTCTTTTAAATGTTCAATTATTCATAATATACACGTTTAAGAAACTCCTGAAGAAAACGCGAACTTCGGCGGTATCTTTGGTAACATTAAGAGCCTGATTGCGACCCGCGAACTCACGAAGCAGCCACGCACGTTTTAAGTATCGTTGGCAGCAGTTCGTGTTTTAGTTCCTGTAAGAAGGTGCTGCAGCAGAGCGCGCCACCGTAATGGTTTCCACCACGCTACACGGTAGTTGAAAGGCCCTGGTCTAGTGTTTGTGTCTCAGTGTTGAAACAGATGTTCTAGTGTCTGGATAGAACTACTGAGGAAAAAGTATGCGGCTTATGCCATTAGCCAATACACAGGGCAGACAATAACCGAATCCCTGCTCACCGTAAAGAACGGTGGCAACTGTCACATCCCTCCAGCGTCGCCGATGTCAACAAGCGGCGAGGCCATGGATACAAGCCACGCAGCAACGCCAGACCCACCCATCAACGAGGGCAGCATCAACCCTGCCTTGTTTAATGTCAGCCAGAACTACGGGTCTTCACCACGACCTTCTGAGGCACAAAAGAAAAGGTCAGTCAGTGAAAGTTAAAGTGATACCCAGAACAAAAAAATAAATATGGCAAGGGGCAATCCGACTATAAACTGAAAAAAAACGAGTAACAATATAATGGAACTGCACGCAACAGATTCGCTGAGCACTGCTAAAAGGGTGACAGTCGCGAGGACAATAGATAATAGATTTCCGTTCCTAAATGAACAATATAATGTCCACGTAAACCCTACTGTTAAAATACCACACATCTTCGAAGATTTCATTTATCCCCTTTTTCGTTACCAGGGTCCGGCAATAAGAGTTTTTTTCTGCCAAAAATTCGCCGCTTTTTCTCGAAGTATTACTGTCGCTCTACTGCTCAAGCGGTAGGGAGAAAGTGCAAATCAGTATTTATATCAGAGCAAACTTGCTCAACCCTGCGGGATTAGAAACGGTCGCAATAAAATTTCCTCCACACAACATAACAGCGTATAAGTCACCACATTTAAAAAAAAGCAAAACACTAACATCGCAGCGCTATTTAACCAAATCACTCATAAACTCCAAAAGCTGTCTATCGATAGGCAATGAAATTATATGATACAAATCTATTATCAGACCTTTAATGTTATATGAATGTCCTGTTGAACTGCAAATAATACAAAATAGATTTCCCCGATTAGCAATTCACGCTCCATGGTTTATATCCAACAAACAATTATACCAAGATCTGAATATAACATCGGCCACAAACAAGATAGCCCACCTCTTCATTAACATTTACTCAAACATCAACAGTATACCACACATAATCCATCACAACCCCGCCTCACTGCAGCAGAAACCTATGCCCATTTGATTCCTTCATAAATATATTGTTAACTGTAGGTTCGAATTGTAGCTAACATACCTACCCCTTGTGGTAGCTAGAGTTAGTTTTATAAATAGGAAATTAAAAAAATTGTAAGCCAACCCTTGCATATGAACACGTGTAACTGATCAAGTATGTATATTCGAAAGAAAATTTTATATATAATGAACAACTGTCCAGAAGATGAATTTATCTCGTTAAAAAATGAAATAACCTCCAGGAAATACCTCCAGGGCCAAGATTTGCCATTTTTCATCTTTTTGATGGAGTTCTTTTTTTCAATTTTATTTATTTAAGGTCGCTTTTCAACAACTGGGTCATAAGCGACCACGAGAATCAATTTATAACTTACACAAGAATACACATTTGGGGTTTGGGGAGTTCATTATCTCATTTAAACTTATTTCTTCTACCTCAAAAGCAGGTCTAATATGTAATTGTCTGTTAGTTTCTTTCAGAGCTTCCTTGAATTCGTGTCTATTCTCTTCAAACATATCTGAGTAATATTTAACCCATTCGTCCATTTTTATAACTTGTAAATTAGATTGTGTTTTATTGTCTTGTCTTAAACATTTTATAAGTCTCCATGATTCCTTGCTTATGGCCCACCTATGTTCTCTTCCACTTCTAAGCATTATTTATTCTACCATTCATCTTTTGACTTTTTCACCAGTTTTTTCACTTCTCTATTCAAACTCATATATTCTTTCCTGTTGTCCAGATTTTGGGTCGCAAGCCATTTTCCATAGTACCTTCTTTTCTCTTTTATCTTAGTTTATACTTCATTATTCCACTAATATTGCCTAGGTTTCTCTTTACTCTCTTCCCCCAGAGCTTCAAACGCTGCTTCATGTATTGCTGCTTTTAGTTTTTCGTACATACCATCAGTTGTCCCTTCAGGTTGTTCACTTAATGTATTTGCCAATCTTAACTGATATAGAAATGTGATGGAGTTTTCATCCAATAGTTTTAGCCGATATTTAGGGTATGTTATACTTTCTACTTCTTGTTTGTTATAATCGTTTTTTAGCACTTGCTTTCTAAAGGAAAAACTCATTTTAATTATAACAGTAATATTTTATCAGAGACATGATCAGGAATATTTCTTATTCCATAACTTTCATATAAGGTAGGATATTTCACATAGTGGTATGAGCTTGTTGGGATGAAGTGGTACTATAACGAATTCTTTCGCAAAAAAAAATCGCTAATATGTATAACATCTATTATCTTTATTTGTTTTTGTAATACTACACAATTTTATACAAACATAATGCAACCAGGAATACACAGTCAAAAAAATTAGTAAATGCAATTAATACACCTTAAAGTGTTATTGGATCTATAAAATGATTTTTCCACGGCCGGGAGTAAAATTCAATTTCTAGGCAAAGAGTAGCAAGTTTTTGTACAGCATGCAGTTTAAATATATGTCAGGCAATAACACGTGTAATTCCAGGCCCGTATGATGAAATCGTACGCTTCTTCAAGTATATACTTGGCTGTTCGAGACCCCCCCCCCTAGGTATTGCATTTCACCCTGAGGAAGGTCGCAGTTTGACGGCTGAAAGATTGGCATCGCTGCCTAGGACGCGGCGTCTCACGGTCAGCCAAGTAGATACCCAAGTCTCATATTGCTAAGTGAAATCGTCACGATAGGGAAATAAAGGAATAATACACAGGTGAAATATCAGATGGAAAAAACTGCAATAAATATAAAGCAATACATGTATAAGTATTATATGCATGTATTGAGATAATTTCCGTTTCATAATCATCTTTACTTTTAGAATCTGACACCCAAAAACGAGAAAAAAAGAAAGATGCTCACCTTCAATATTGCATGGCGTAGACGTTTTGTTCGTTACATCGGTGAACTAAAATTGTCAGATCACCATTTCTTCATTCTCATGATTCATCCACTTAACCTGTGCTCTCTTGAACAGGACGATCAATAGTCATGAAATTGTTATTTATTGCGATGATAATCCCTCTAATCTACGTGAAAATTAATAATTGCATCGTTTCAGATATCACGACACTCGGCTCATTTTGTTAGAAGCAGAACGCACAGTTCTGTTCTAAAGACTAGGATAATCATACTGCTTAAATGACATCCATCAATTTATTTTCTGTTAGCGTTTTTTTACATCTGTTACTATGTCCTACTAATTGAATGAAGTATAAATTAAAGTACTAATTAAATGAACAAGAATCTCTTACGGCCATTAATTGATCATACGTTCTCATTGTGAAATATTCAATAATTCTTAAAATGCAAATTAAAGGTATTATTATTATAATAATTTTCTTAATTGCTTCAATGTGCCATGAGTAATTTGTAGTCTGCATTTTTCGGTCATTAAATTCAATGTTTACCATCGTTTAGTAAAGAATATTCAAATTTAAACAATTTATTTCACAAATAAACTACCAATAACTTTAAAAGCAAAACTTTTTGAACAAGAACAAAGACGTCAAAAACTTGTATTTAATATTTGATTCATTAAATTGCAAATATGCAGACCATTTATTTTCTTCTCTATTTTCTTGATTAAATTATTTATAATACATTCGGTTCAGTGTTACCAGTATAATGATTACATTAAACTTCAATGTTGTGTACAAATTGGTAAGAAATTCATAAATTCATGATTAATTATTTATTTGGCACTTTTGAGAGCAAACTTATGTGCATGTAAATGGTATTTATAATAAAATAATATTTGGTCAGCATGTGTTTCACTTGTTTATCCATAATGTTTAGAGTATTGCACTTTTACTTGAAGGAAGTGAGCATAACAGTCAATTGGTTAAGTAACGCTCACTAAGGTCTTCTCATTGGGAATATTCTGAGAGAAAACTTACCCCTACCCAAATTCCTAGACATTTGGAATAAAAGGACAAGTGTTTTTGATTACTAACGTGTAGCAATATTGGTATGATGAATTTAAATATTATCTTCCATCCAGAAAACAAAATTGCCCCAATTACAGCCAAGGCTGCTTGCTTGAAAAAATAATGGTGCTAAAAAGGCACATACATTCTCGCCCGTTTTTCACGCAAAGTTACGCGGAAACTACTCAAATTTACATGATAATTTCAAAATCTATTTTTATGAAGCAGATTTAATTAAGGGAAAAATATCTATCTTTAATATTTTAGTAGTAGAAAGACTGCGAAAAAATTTTCAACGTTTGCAATTTTCAAAAAATTAGTTTTCAAGGAACATGAAACCATTCTTTTAAACGCGCTTCAGACAATTCATCAACACAACGTAATCAAAAATATTAGAGCCTTTTTTTTAATTTTGAAAACTTCCCGGAAGATTCCTGTAAAGTACCCCCCCCAAAAAAAAAAAAATTAAAATTTCGATTTCAAATTCAAAGGATCGTGGCATCAGTCAGATCAACTGGGGAATGTCAATATTGGAGAAAATCGGCTAAATGATTTAGCTGCTAGCGTTGTTCACAGACGTACAGACAGACGGTATTAAGCGCCTACCAATGGACTTTGGCTACACCATGTGATAGAGAATTGTTTTCTAAATTTATCAACTGGATTTGCCCAATTTATTGTTACCTGTAATAAGAGGTTTTCTGCCGAAAATTCCTTGTTTTTTTCGCACAGCATTTCAATAATTTCTCCCTACTGCGTAACTGGTAGTAGGAACGTAACAATGTACCAAATATATTATTTATAAAAATATAATTAAATGAAAAGTATATTTCAAACATTATACAATCCATTAATTATTGATAAACAATGCAAGTTTTCAAAATTTTAGTTCTGTTCTTATTTTAATGTTTTACTGTGTGTTAAGTTTAATTTTAAACTTGGAAACTATTTGTTGTAACTTGAGAAAAATGTTTGTTAAGAAGCACGTCAATCGGTTACAACCGCAGAATTTAATGATTGTATAAAATGTTTCTTAATTAAAAAGATGTATGAACTAAATTACTAGTCACATGACGCATGGACACAGACTGGTATTATTTAGCTTAGTTGATCCCAAACTGATTCAATTATAATTCCAATTTTATTATGGCTTTACATCAATCATGCATATACCTAGTATGTGCGTCCTTCTATTTATCTCTACTAATCGTATTCGCTAATCATTTAATCTTATAACTATCCAAATACAAGTACGGTAATGAAAACTTAATTATACATGTCCCTTGGATATCTGTTAACTATTCTACCAACTGAATTGCAGTAGTTTTAAGCATTCAAAAATCAAGAGCTCTTCAAGTTATGTTACGCATAATATCGTAATCCAATACTCAAAACCGCGATTAAAGATAACTCGCCTACAATATATTTAAGCGTAGACATTTTGTTCCATTTAGTAGTGAATAGAAGCGTCAGGTTATCATTTCCCCGTCCTCATGATCAGCCCACTTAAGCTACACTCCCTCGAGCATTGCGGTCAATACTAATATCAAACTCTCTATCTGAAAGTTCAACGAAATTGCTGCATTGCTACATGGATGTATATTTCCTCTTTTATATGGAAACTAGGGTAATTGTAATATTTCAATTAACTCGTTTCGTTCGAAAAAGAACGCACATTTCTTATCCTCGAGACTAGGATAATTATACATCTAAAACGACACAATCCTTTGATTTTCAGTATGTGTTTCTTCATTTCTATTGTTAAGTTGCGTTTATTCCATTTCAACCCGCTCCTTAGTTTCAATTGTGAAATTTCATTTATATTAAAGTATTAAGCTTCAATACCATGAGAATATTTTTTTTCAATTTTCCTTCTCCTTGCAAGAAACCCCCTGAAGATATGAAAAGAATTTTCCCGAAAGTTGACTCTGGGAATGTAATAATTAAAAAAATTATTATATCTTTCATTGTGGATGATTATGTTCTTTCTCACATTATGGCTTACCACAAAATATCTGCTACCATCAAGGAATTTATTAAGGTCCCTTAAATAAAAACTTCAATTACATCTATATTGAATTATTTAATTGCAACATTTACAAAACCATACCACAATTAATTTTACAACAGCTGCTTTATTCATAAACTAAAGGTTTTACAATAGCCCATATTTTCTTGCCTCAGAAAAGGTTTCGGAGACTTGCCACCGAAGCAAATGCCTTCGTATTTATGGAGTCCCCGGTCCTCAATCAATTAGACATGTGTGTGGGTGTGTCTGTGTGGGTTTGTGGGTGTGGGTGAATGTGGGTGGCTGGGTGGGTGTGGGTGGGTGGCGAATTCTAGAGCCTGTGCTTAGAGCAGCGTCAAGTGTACATTTTTGGTTGTTGTTACTGTGGCGTCAATGTGAGTTAATAAATCCAATTCTTTCAAACAAACATTTCAAAATTACGTTGTGATCCAAACCGTAGGCTATATTGAAGCTTCACAGAGATTCCTGGCCTTCAGGTGCCCTATTTATTTAATAATAAATTTATTTCGACGTGTCTCCACGCCGTTAGCCGGGACGATATGCAGGAGATCCCGAGAACATGAGCTGCAGTGATCAGTAGGTCACAACAAATTGGGGAATGACTTCATATACTTTGTTTGTCACGGATGCCAGATGGTTATTTTCGTTATTTCTGTGCCTTAAATATCAAATTATAGGAGCATACACTAGCAAATGTAAGATTCATGCAAAAAAGTTCAAATTTTAAATATCTATACCTCGTGATTAGCATCCATTTCATTTACATGTATTACTACATTTGGTGACGAACTAAGTTCATTCAAATGGGATCTCCACTTTCTTGAATTCATTGTTGATCTAACATGAAAACATCCCCTGAAGTTCGGCACATATTGGCATGAAATATATTTTGGTGACTTGTTTTCAGGCTATAGCTACCTACAATGATATTCAAAGCCACAATTTTTTCATATTTGGAATCAATAATTTGTTTTTTAAATATCATATTTGAACTATTAGTACAAGTACATCTACCCATTCACTCATGTCTTTCATTCTGTTTGTTTTAATTTAAAGTTGATAGGATTTGGGATCGCTGAACACGAATCTGGCCGTTTTTCCCAACTTCCGTTAATTTCTGCAAACAAATGCGATGAAAGGAAAGTCGTGCCCAATGTTATTGCAACTGATAGTCAATTCACTGCTTCCAAATTTAAAATATGACGTATTGGTATCAGTTAAAACACAGTCAAACAAGGTAAGAACAGAACTACAATTTGGAAAACTTGTATTTTTTACTAATAATTAATGAATTGCCTATTGTTTGTAATGTACATTTTCAATTTAATTATATTTTTTATAATTAAGATATTTGGTACATTGTTACTTATTTACTACTGCTTATGCAGTAGAGAGAAATTATTGAAATGCTGCGGGGGGAAAAGCGGCGAATTTTCGACAGAAAAATTATTATTGCCTCGTATTGAAAAGGTTGATAAATCTTGTGCTTATTTATAGTACATTACTTTCTCTAACACGTTGTGTAATCAGAATCCATTTTATGAGGGCTTGATATAGAAATATGGTTTGACGGCAACCCGCCTGTCTGTGCAACGCAAACCGCTAAACCGTATAGTCGATTTTTTTCCAAAATTGATATTCCCCAATCGATCTGACTGATTGCGTGGCCCTTTGAATTAGAAACATATTTAATATTTTGGGGCTGCTTTACATGACCTCCTGGAACATTTTCAAAATTTTCAAACAATTGGCAACCATTTTTTAAATTTTTTTCTTGTATAATCAAAGTACAGTGAACAAAATTATGCTGATCCCATTTTCGGAGCACTTTCTGTATTTTCGAAATTTGCAAACAAATAGTAACATTGCTGAAGTTTAATGTTGAAGATGGTGTTTTTGTTACATGAAATCTGTTCTAAAAAATCAATTCTTAAAAAAACATTACAACTTTTTTTTAAATATGAGTTGCTTAGCGTAATCTCACATTTTTGAAATTGCATTTTTTTAATATCCCGCGTTTCGTTTAACGAGAAAGCTTAAAATCAGTATAATTTATTTTATTTCAATTCTTTGTTGGACATGAACATTGAACCTTTAAGAGGCTTTCTTTTATTTATGTAACGTCAAAAGCAGCTAAAAACTACTAAGGGGAGAAATGTTTTCTTGGACGTTTCCTTAAATTCTGCGATCCCCATACATGTTGAATTCTGAATATAGATGAAACTGAGCGTTTGTTCTGCAATTTGTAATGAAAATTTGAGCGAATTTTCTTAAAGGTGAAAACGTGAGGAGCGTGAGGCATTACATATTCACACAAGAAGTAACGTGTAATTTGTGTTAAAACCTGTAGATTTGGAGAACATTTCAATACTCTAGTATTATTTAATAAATAATGTATTTTTATATCTATTTGCATTTCCTTGCTGTTACTACGTTGTATGTGCCAAACGAATTGCACATTGTTGCTTTTCAACGCCCCCGGCAACAATCCTCTCTAGCAAAACCCACCGCCACCATCACCGCCTCCGAAGTCGGTGAATCGTATATCTGTATATGAATTAACTTTTATTTTTTTTTACTTTCTCGAATGTTGCTTACGTAAACTATTTTAAGGCGCAACATACGCATCGGCTATGTTCGTGAATTGAATTCAATATCAGAAATACATTTTAATTTAAAATTTTAAATTAAAAACATATTTTTTACGCTTCGAGGTAAAGTGAATTGTATGGTGTAAGGAAGGCAGAAATTGTAACAGACAGACCAGCCTTGAGGAAGACCACATCAAGATGATCGAATCGTCAGCACCCGAACAATCAAGAGCAATCACTGGATAAAATTCTGTTTTAGAAACAGAGATATATTGAAAACAGAAAAAAATCATTATACAAATTTGTTTGATTATAAGGATAATATTTTATAAGAGAACATGACAAGGGACATTTCTTTGATAGCTTTAAAATAAGGTAGGATATTTCATGTGTTGGTATGAGCTTGATAGGATGAATGGTATATAACGAATTCTTTGGCAAAAAAATCGCTAATAAGTGAGACATCTTTTGCCTTTATTGTTTCCGTAATACTACAAACGTTTATACAAACATAATTGAAACGGAAATACAAATTCAAACAAATTTACTATAGACAATTATCTCAAACAAGTGTTATTAGCTCCAGAAAATGTTTTATTACTTATGGAATCTTATCACTTACTCTCGATGTACTATTTCTTGCTCGACTAAATCTTCCAATGTGTGATACGTACTCAGAATGTTTTTCAAAAATTATATAATTGCACACGAATAATTTTATTCCTTAAAGTATATAATTCTTTAAAATTATAAATGACTAAGATAAATCCTCATAGGGATGCCCAAATTTCTTAATATATTTAATCAATATCTATTACAATTTGAATATTTTCTTTATGGAACGACTGAAATATTTAACAGTTTACCATGGAGGATAGAATAAATTCTTATAATGTGTTTAACTCTGATAAACCTGCCATATAGATATTAATTATTTAATTTTTTTGGTATTAATTTAAACGCAGAGTCATTGTGTACCTGGTATCAGTGGCGTATGAGCATAACTCGAGCACCAAAATAATTTACCTGTCTGAAGATGCCTGATCCGACTCCAGCAACAAAAAATCAGAAATAGACCTCTTTATATGATTATTACTCTAGATCAATATTTATGAGTTTGTTTTCGTTTTCAAGCTATTTTCCCAATATTTATTAATTTAACAACATTAAAACTACCATGTGTACATCGGAGTTAATGGCACGATTCTAGTTCATCTCATAACATTCTGGAAACCTACGGGAATTTTTCTTGGTATGTACGAGGAGCCAATGAATAAAATTATATTTTTAAGTCACTCTTTATAGGTAATAATACTCAATAAAGGTTTTTTTCTATTTTTTTCAATAATACTATTCAATAACAGTTTTTTTTTATTTACAGCCAGGATTGTTGAGTATTATGCCAAGATTTATAATTCTTGTTTGATGATTTTGGTATTTCGTTTTTGTTTTTTCGTTCCATTCTCTGAATTTTTGTGACATTATTTCGCGTGGTAACATTTTTAAATGCTACTTTTTTTTGTTGCTTGTTTCGTGATCATCATTGTGACTCAGTAAGTTAGAAGTACGCAGTAAGTTATTCCAGATTCAAATATTAACAATCTTAGCAGAGAAAATTTAAATTTCGGCATTTATTCTTACAGATATCCATTTTTTATCAATTCAGAAGCAAATGCTAAATCGTGAAACATAAATAATTAGCTAAAATGTTGGAAAAGCAGACTATTTGCCAAATAGAAATATCAGCATTTTATTCTTAATTGGTCGGGTAAATTATTATAATTCCGTACTACAGAAACACATGTTCAAACAAATACTAACTTTTCACCGCGGATTCTAGGTAGGGTGCGGTAGTTTCCAAAACGGGTGAAAGGAAAATACTTCGTGTGCCACAGCGATTGAAGGTACTGTGACTGGTGCGTCGCTGTAGTTTCACTCGTGCCTACACAACATCCCGCCGCTGCGTTGAGAAGAAAACACGCTGACGTAGTATGCACAATTACCCGCAAATTTTGTGAAAGGAATGCGACACCTTATGAGGGCATTTCGCGATGAATGCTTCACGAAAGAAACATTAGCATTAACACAAGGTGGAGACAAACTAAAATCAGCTATTTGGTTTAATTTCGGGTAGCTGTAGTGATCAAGAGGGCTCGTGGCCAGCGTGCTCGCTTTCCAGTCAGCGGCCCCGACTTTGATTCCCGGCCGAGCCAAGACTAGTGTGCGTTTTCCTACCTAGCGGTTTGTATCGTAAAACTCATTAAACCTCGTCCAAAGTGACGGCGCCAGCTCGGCCAAAAAGCAAAGTAGGCCAGCGCAAATCCCCGCGCCCAGAATAATGAAAGCCTCCACAAGGTGGCCAAGCGAGAACATAAGAGTATGCGAAGACGTTCCGTGTACTATGCGGCCCCAAAAATATAGCGAGTAGTTACTCCAGCTATCGGCGGAAGCTTTCTCGACAACGCCCGCTTGCACCAGCCTCATCAGAAGCCTGTCGTAGCGATCTGCCAGATCCCAGTTCTTCGCCACGGCGAAGGACACGAAAGCAGATGACCACATGCATTCCTTCATTTGCCTCAGTTCGACAGCTTTCCACTTTTCTAACTGCGAAATTTTGATATGCGATTCGGAATCCATTCTAGGATATCGAAAATTTGTTACCACTTCTCTCGGCTTTTTATTGTCGAAAAGCGCGAACAGCTTCGGATGATCGCTCGTGTCAACTTTGCTCAAAAATGCCTGGCGCAACTGAAAGGAGGTGATAATGTAGTCGAAATGCTGCGTGAGTTCTTCCAACGTGTTAATCTCGTATCCTCGCTTGGGCACGGCGAGGAAGCTGGTGAAGACGCCGGAGAAGCTGTTGAGGATGATGAGGCTGAAGATTGAGCCCCAGATCATGAGAGAACGACGACTGTCGACGAAAGTCCCAGTGAGAAAAGTCTCTGTAGCTTCCGACACGGCTTGAAGGACGCCCACTTGAAAACCAAAGCTGCAACACGTAAGAAGTTTAACAGTTTAAACCTGGTGAAAGGTAATCAGTTTAAAGGGGAGGGGGTTCAGGCTTCAAAACGTCGATTTTTTGTCTTTTGTAAAAGCTGTGTAATTATATCTTTGAAACGAACCCAATTGTATTGACCTATGTTTACCGTAAGTATATTAAAAAGTATCAGGATGTCTTCATCCTGGTATATGGCGTCCGCATTTAAATATCTGGTAAAATTACCACGATCCTGGTGCGTGTGGCAACATTGTTCTTGAGAAGAATTACATGGGCTCACTGCTCTCATTGGTAGTTAGTCGCTGTTTCTCCGATCTACAACTGCTGAATGACGGAGCAGTACCCTAACCAAAAGGGGCCACGGACCGCATGCAATTTTCTCATCCTACGCAATGCCCTATTCTCTCCCTTTTACACATAGATACACACACACACAGTTGCACTACTACTGTCGCACATGCCGGGAGACCAATCGGGAGTCTAAAGCATTTCGCGGTTGGGGCGGTGCTCCGCTGGAGGGAGATACCTGAAGAGGGAAAGTTCTCTTCAAACCAATGTGTCGGTCGGCTCCGGATCTCGTCATCCAGCGGGAAAGGTACACTGTTACCTCCAGGCATAAAAATGATTCCCCACTCTTACGGGACTAATGGCAATAGCAGTTGATGTGCCCAATTAATCAAAGTTATATTTAAAATATACCAAGTAAAATTACCGAAGAATCAGGATGAACATCAGCAGATACACGCCGATGAAGATGTACACCTCTACCATAAACGCGCTGAAAATTTCCCGCTTCACGAAGCCTGCTCGCCGCATTATGAAGCAGATTGGATCTTGGGCGTGAGGGTACAAGTACCGCACGTGTCCCATCATATGCGGTGACCAGTACATGGCATGCCCGTAAACATGGTACTTTCCATTGGTGAGGTTGCCTAAAGGATCGTCGTGCATATTCACCTGCGCACACAAATACCAAACATTTTATTACATTACTCCTTTTTTCTAACAACGTTTCTTGAAATTCCATCCTGACGTGACTCACAAAGGGAGTGTATCTCTATGCATCTCACTACCAAATTGGCATACCATGTGTAACTGAGTAACACTTGCTTAATTTAAACAATCTCTACATCCCCAACTACTCCATCTATAGAAAAGAAAGAAATGAAACAAAAGATGGCGTATTTATTGCAATATCATCACATATCATCCATTACAAAATAGATATCCTATAAACACTGGATGTAGAAATAGTAGCAATACGAACAACTCTAAATAAATTATTATAACAACAGATAAATATTCCACGGCAGTACATGAACTTGAGCGGCCACGTCAACAATCAAGTGGCAGTATTCTTTCCCAAACTATAATAAACAGTATCTTAAAAATCATTACAACAATAGACCCAACATACTACCCATATGATCGAAGAAGTGACCTAGACATATTGGATACATGTATATCAAACACAAACATACAATTTCCCAGTATCTGAAATTTATTGCGATCACATCCCCGTGCTGTTCTCTGCACATCTTCCGCCCCTAACCAAAACATCTTAAAAATCAACTGGCGAAAATTCAAAATTTCTAAATACTACAAAATAAAATCTCCAAATTCAAACAAAATGTTTTAGAAGTAAGTAAACAAGTGCCATTCACAACTGAAGTGGAAACTAAAAACATACTGCCCGGCGGCATCCCCGCGATGGCCCAAGGGGTATGGTCGCACGTGCGCCGCCATTTGATATAAATCTAGCTCTCGAACTTAACTCTGCTTAATTTAACATCTCTGCTCGCTCGGGTGCGGGCATTGGAATGAAGTATGAAAGGCATGAGAATGAAAAGCCCTTGAACAGGTCTGCTCAAGTGGGCGGGTATTGGATTGAAACATGCTCTTAATAGGTCTGCTCAAGGGGACAGTTATTGGATCGAAACTTGCTCTAGAACAGATGTTGAAATAGACGGTTGTACTCTCTCTTGCGCGGCCATTAGAACGAGCTCTGGAACAGAGCTCCTCATTTGGGCGGGCATTAGATTCAAAATCCCTTAAACAGGTGTGCTGAATTGGGCGGATATTGTATTGAAACAATCTCTTGAAAAGGTCTGCTCAAGTGGGCGGTTATTGGATCGAAACTTGCTCTAGAACAGAGATGTTGAAATTGACGCTTCTACTCTCTCGTGCGCGGGCATTAGAACGAGCTAATGAACAGAGCTGCTCAATTGGCCGGGTATTAGATTGAAAATCCCTTGCACATGTCTGCTGAATTGGGCGGATATTGGAATGAAACAAGCTCTTGAATAGGTCTGCTCAAGGGGACAGTTATTGAATCGAAACTTGCTCTAGAACAGAGCTGTTGAAATTGACAGATCTACTCTCTCTTGTGCAGCGGTTAGAACGATCTCTTGTAATGGTCTGCTCAAGTGGGCGGTTATTGGATCGAAACTTGCTTTAGAACAGAGATGTTGAAATTGAGAGTTGTACTCTCTCGTGCGCGGCCATTAGAACCAGCTCTTGAACAGAGCTGCTCAATCGAAAGTTCCGTCGATCACCTTCGCGCGCGCGCCTCTCACCTGCACGCAGCCGTCCACCTGGTGGGTAAAGGTGGCGAGCGAGTGCATGAGCTCGCCGTCGCGGCCGAAGATCCACCAGCTGCGCCGGTAGCCCTCGCGCGGGCACAGGGTGAGCGGGAGGTAGTCTACCATGGGCATGCCCCACAGCACGCGCTCCCGCGCCGACCGGCGGGTGCGCGCGGTGGTCGGTGGCGGGGCGGCGGTGGTCGCGACGGGGAACTGGGCGTCCGGGAGCAGCGGGTGGCGCCGACTGTCTGCGTGGGTTGGTGGACCGGAGCTAAACAGGGACACCATTTCACTGCTAAGAAGAGTAGATTAAGAATCGTATTCATAGTCGTCACTTATAATGAGGAAAAGCTCTTAAGGCATTACTCATACCGTCTTCGAATTCATAGTCGCAACTTATCCGCATGCATAAGGAACTCTTTATAGCTGTAAGAAAGGTCTGGCCTTTATTTACTATAGCTATAAGTGAACCGCATCTTATTGGATGGAAAATAGTCTGTGAAAAGAAATGGAAATGGGCTACGATATTGAACAGTATAAGAATGTTTATGGTGGTATATTTTTTGTAGCTAACTAGCTATATTTACGGGAAATGTAAAACCCTCCGGAAATCCACAACGATCAATAATATTTAAGAAAAGATATCGTTTTATCAAGAACAAAGTACACGTTATGGTAACGGTGGCAAAAAACAGTTATAACGAATAGACGTTTACCGATTTTCCACTATTTAAGGCACTGTTTAAGATACTAGCGCTATTTAAGTTATTGTTTAGGTTAGGTTACCCCACGGATGCCTACGGTCGCATGCATAGGCACAGAACATTAAAGCACTAGTTCACGGCCAGCTTGATGAGACGTTTCAAGCAGGATTCAAGTGGCTGTGAAATAGCAAATGTGCTGTCGCCACGCGAAACGCTGCTAGCGTTGAACATATGTTAAGTATCATCTATGAATTCCAAATGTAAATATCACAAGCATTTCCTTATCAAAAGTAACTACTTAGAGTTAAAGTATTGTCTTATTCTATAAGTCACGGCTATGAATACAGCCCTAAGAGTCATAAGGGAAGACTGAGTGTTCTAAAAATGCAAAGATTAGAGATTAAAGGGATACATTTTGCTACAACTTTTAAGACAAACTCAACATTTCAGACAACTCACTGATTTATATTTAAACAATCCGTTTTTCGCTTATTATACAAATTTTCTAACAACGTTTCGGGAAAGGTTCTTCTCATCTTCAAGATACAATAAAATAATAAAATCCGTAGACGAAAGCAAAAAGGTATTTTAAATAGACATGAACACTTTATCTTATCAAACTTCCAAAACTCTTTTAATTTCTTTCATATCAAATAGTAATGGAAGTTAGATAAGATGAAGTTTTCATGTCTATTTAAAGTATCTATTTGTTTTTTGTCTATGAGTTTTATTATTGTAATGTAGCCTGAAAATGGGTAGAACCTTTCCCGGGACGTTGTAAACAATTTTTTATGTGACAGAATGATTTTTTTAATAATAAATCAGTGACATAACAAATGTGTTAAGTTGGCTTAAAATTTGAATAAAAATATATCCGTTTGGTAAAAGAACACACAAAGAGCTTCCTAATGATAATATGCTAAAGATTAGTGATATTGCGATTGCATTTCCAGCAATTGTTTGACATGAAAGTCAGTGAATATAATTGCATGTGATATGTTTTTGAATTAAAATAGCAAGATTTCCTACTACATACATTCCTACAACATCTCTCGACCTTGGTAAATGTAAAATATTACAATTACGTTTTCAGAAAATATGTATAGCTCTCTGATGTCAGTGAATATTTAATATTTTCAGTAAATAGTTTATATTTTTCCTGTTGTGCATATCTAGTACTTTCCTGTTGTAACTTTTCTACAGCTGTTTCTTATTTGTGATGTTTTCTCAAGGGTATTTATTACTTATGGCGTAAGGACGTACTGCCAAAGGGTTTCATTGGGCAGGACGTCCCCAATATCAATAAAAAATCAAGCGGGGTCGCTGACAAATCACATCGTAATTTCATGCTATTTTAACATCATAATAACCCATGGAGAAAGTAACCACACAATATTAGCCTCAAATACAAGAAGTTCCAGAATAAATGTTAAAGAACAACTTGGCGGCTTCGATGGTGTAACAAATTGCGGACCCAAGTTCACTGATTCAATCTGATTGAAGCCGTGACGTATTAAGGCAGAAAAATCTTTCGTCCGCTTCATGCATCATGTGTGTATATATATATATATATATATATATATATATATATATATATATATATATATATATATATATATATATATATATAAAAGTTATCATAGTTTAAAAAATGTGTTTACATTCCTACCTCCAAATGACAGCAAGAAGAGCCAATACTGTGCTGAACACCACAGGCCTCATCCGGAAGACTTTTCCGGCCAGTATTCTAAATTAGAAAACTCATCATAGAATAGCGTCATTAGAAACAATTCATGCGCAGTATAGCGAGCCTTTGCTCAGCATCAAGGGAGTTCAAGTATTATATGCCAAGCACCAACGCGTGATAAAAGCATGGGCATCCACGGCAGGAGTCTGTATCTACCTGGCTGACCGGGAGACGGCGCCTCCTAAGAATTTGACTGTTGACTTTTCCATTCACTGATGTTACGGTAACAAAATTGTTAGGTCTTTCAATTCAATCAAACCTTAAATGGAACGTCCATTTCAATGCATTGAACACTAAATTAAGTTCGTTTGCTACGCTTTCAGAATTCTATCAAATTCAGTCAGCCTCCATACTGCTCGTATTTATTTCGGGAATGTTTATTCCCGCCTGAGAATTCTGGGGAAATACATCTTATAGCTCCAACTTTTAGATTACAAAAAAGAGTTGTACGAATAATAAGCAAATCCCACCCACGTTATTCTTGTAAGCCTCTCTTTATTAATCTAGGTATTTTACCATTACCTTGTCCTATCATATATTAATCAGTGTTTTTTGTCAAAATGGCTTACTTATGGGCTGGAACATATTTTCAGTAAACGCCGTTGCCTATAACTACTACACTCGACGTAGTAATCATATTCATCAAGTGACAGCATCAATAGCTCAATACAAAAATCACATATAATACATGTACATTAATTTACAACACCTTGCCAGATTATATCAAATGATTAAGATCGATGCAAAGGTTCCAAATAAAATATTTTCTGCTGCACAACTGTTTCTATAGAATTAGAGACTATACCGAGCACCTTAAAGTAAAGTAATATTAATTTTAACAATGATATTTAACGTATTACTTACCATTTGGATTCTACAATTCTAAAGAACCTGTAACAAGTATTGTACTTCAGCTTCTGGGTCAATGACCCCCATCTCGATCAGGATTTCTCCCAGTTTCCCTGTCCTTGAGCAAATGCTGAGATGGCCCCTTTTTTTATCTTCTGGACATAAATGTAACTTCAAATTACCTTCTCCCCATATCACGTCATACAGTTTTTAACTGTTTTTGACGTAATTAATAAATAAATTGCATTTTTCCCTGATGAAGGTCGCATTTTGATGGCCGAAAGGTTGGCGTCGGTCGCGTCTCCCGGTAGCCAAGCAGATACCAACGTCTCTTCTTGCCCACCAGTCTTAAGCGAAATCGTTACGATAAAAAATATCGGAATAATATACTCGTGAGACATATTAATTTTGTCAATCTATTTACAAAACTAAACGACTAAGAGTATCCAATTTCGGCATATTCAGTCTGTGCATTACTTATGGGATAAGGTGACGGTGTATTGGCAACGAGGATTGAATCACCCTGTATCTGAGAGTATGTAAAAATGTGTTAAACATGTTCTATTGCCTCTTACCTGCTGTTTAATTCTACGCCAAGTGCATTATAATAGAACATACAAGTACAAAATCAATGTTACTCATCTCTATATTACATGCATGTGTTATATGTAATACGATAATTTACACTGTAATGAAGCGTCTATGCTTTTAGAACATGACATCCAAAAACGAGAAAAAAGAAAGATACTCACCTCTGGTTCTCTATGGCTCAGACGTTTTGTTCGTTGTATCGTAAAACACAATTGTCAGTCGACCATTTCTTCACTCTCATGATCCTTCCACTTAACCTGCGGTCTCTTGAGCAAGACGATCAATAGTCATATCGGCTACCCGCAATTTCCATCAAATTGTTATTTATTATGAAGATAATCTGCCCTATCTACGAGAAAATTAATAAGAGCAACGTTTCAGATATCGTCACTCTCGAATTTATTCTTTTGAAACAGAACGCACGTTTCGGTACTAAAGAGTAGGACAATCATACTTAAAAATCACTTTATTTTCAGAATACGGTTCTTCATGTGTATTACTAAGTTCTGTTTCATTTGTGTCCACTTGTCAGTTAAATATGACAGTTATTAAAATAGATGTATATTATATCAAATATAAAATGAAATATTTATTACACGCTTACGTAACTCAAATGATTAAATCTATCGAAAAATAGCGGCAACATATCTTATAGCAAAATTATATATTTTTGAAACAGAATCACCGAATAAATCTATATCGTTAGAGTAATTGGCTATGAAATTATTAACATTGTCATTCATTTTATATCATATAGAGTTTACCATATTTTTATCTGTAGAAGTAAAGTTATACAAGTGGTTGAAATAGCTAGAAGCGTGTCATGGAACCAACAGAGAGATTTGACAAAGATCAACTACAAATATCGACTACAAATCAAATCTTCTCCCAATACATAACCGATTCGCTTTGTTTTCTTGGCTATCGGGGATGAGTCGCGCCTCGATAAATTGTACTGACACCATCTTGCTGTGGCCTTCTTCAGAGCTATACAGCTCATACAACTTGAGCAGTGTAGCTCAACTTGAACAGTATAGCATTCAACTTGAGCAGTATAGCTATGATTAAGGCCACAGCGAGATGGCCGAAACGACAGTACAATTGACCGAGACGCGGTTTATCCTGGAGAGCCAAGAATGCATTGACTCCGGCCGCGGAAGCCTACGAACCCACGATTCGCTTTGTACTTAAAATGTATGCTTATTCTGATCTCTGACGCCGCGGAATAGGAGAAATGTCTTTCATCATGATTTAGGACATTTTTCTATTTAGAGTACATAGATTTCAAAAAGTTAGAGAATTTGTTTAAGGTGTGTTCATTTGTACCCGGTGCATATTTATAATATACCACGTACATTATAACTGTGTTTATATCAGAGAAAGTTTTCGGACTGGTGGTCCGTGGTCCAATTGGCGTTGAAGGTCCAAACGTTTCGTGCACGTGGCCGTGAAAGTCTACGATGCTACATTAGTGTTTGCTTTTTTCTTGAAGCGCCAACGTGATCGTCACAATAAAATGTATTGTACTGTCGCATAACCACACCTTGTCATGAGGCAATATAGAAATTACCCAAACAGACTCGACCGGCAAAGTGGGTCACAGGAGGGCATCTAACCGTTATGCTCTAGGGTTTGAGTACAGGCTGCGGCAGTATTTTCGACACTAGCTAAATATCTGGGTCAAATTCAGCCGCTGTCTGGACGAGACTTCTAGCGGCCGGCTGCTCTGATCGGTAATTTTCCGTTGTTCCTCCGATTAGCACTTGGTGAATGCCGAAGCAGTACCCTAAAAAACGGTCAACGGACAACAAGCGATCTTTCTTCGCCCTTTTTGGACCTATTTTTAGCCCTTACTTAAACATACTTACCATCACATGCACTACACTACCACGCGTGCCATCCAGCGGGGAAAGATCACCGCCACCGCTCTCAATGAAAACGTGTACTACAGTTACGGGATATAGTGCCTTTGCAGTTGACGTGCCCAGAGTCATTAATGTTGAACTGAATCTGTTGTCTCTGAATGTCACGACTGAATACCTCTGATGCTAGTCCAAAGCCGAATCGAAACGTTAGCAAGTTAAAAAATTAAAAGGGAGTACCCAAAAGCAAGAATTGTATTTAACTCAACAGCTAAAAGTGGCGAATATTCACCGGTATTTTTAAAACACTGATGGAGTAAATACTGGTAATAGGCTGTAAGTCACAATTATTTTTTCATTGAAATTAATTTAAATTTTTATCGTCAAAACACAGTACACGTTGTATTAGACATTACATCAGATACATTATTAAATGATACAATTTTCGTTATTTGGGATGACATTCTTCCAATCTTGTCATGACTTACAGAATTAGAAAAACAAAAAGTGCTAGATAATTTCAGCAAAATCATTTTTATTCTTGATAAAAACAATAAAAATCAGTTCTTTATTATAAAAAAGTGTAACTATTTATAAAATGTACCTGAATTGTTTCATTACAGTACAATGCCATTTACATTTAATAAGTTCACGTATTTTTAATTCATTAATGAATCTTCGTCAATAATAAAATATTTTATTTTTTTCTTTATGTTTTCGTGCGAAGATAAGATATAATTGAAATCATTTCTTCTCTGGTTTCTTGACCGTTCATGTTTCGTATCTGAGTAAATGAAATTATTCAAACGTTTGTTCTCATTAAAATTGTGGCATCGCAACACTCGTAGTTCAAATTCTTAATCCAATTATGTACTCTAATTTCAATAAAATGTGTTTACACTAACTTACTCACCTTCACAAATAAATGGTTTCACAAAATACAATCAAATCCTCAACACTTATTTACAACGTAAGTACCATTCAGAATTATTGCGCTAAAAAAGATTAAAAAGGCTTTCACATTAGACCTAACGGCTTGCTCCCGCCCCGTTCTATCGCATGCGATATGTCACTATAACACTGAATACTCCGTCGCTACCGGATGTAGTTCTACGCAAATTTCACTACCGCTATCACGACTAAAATCAATTTAAAGCAGCCTTCCGCCTGGTGTTGTAAACGCGCTTCAAAATTGCTGTTATAATGGAATTCCTCCTTAGCTTCTAGCGCTCGTCCCGGCTCTCGCTCGCTCGCTCGCTCGTTGATAACCTTGCAGCCACGCGCAAGGGCTGCTTCACCGCCGCCGTCTCCGGGCGCTCCGCTACACGTCATTTCCTCTTTTTGTAGACTTAGCCGAAGGTTTGTGTAGTTGTGTTGCAGTTCGCACGCATTTCGCGTTTTACTGCTGTGTGAAAGTGGCTGGTGTGGGTTCGTGTCGGACCTTAGTCAATAATCAAATCGAACCTCAGAATATCCGAGGGGAGTGCTTGTCTTCTTTGTCCTATAGTGAGAACGTGTCGAGCTAATTGTTTTAGTGTAGCCGGAGCTTCGTTGGTTTGATAGGCTTGATATGCTTTGTTAAACGAAAGCCGAGTCAATTATTGAGTGAAGGACTCGATATCAAGTTCCTTCCTTAGTACTTTCAACCGTTTCCGAAACGGAGGGCGTGCTATAAGGCGTAGAACTTGGTTCTGTACTAGCTCAAGTGTATCCTTGTACTTCTGTGCTGTGGTTCTCCACGTTGCCGCAGCTTAGGTGGCTGCAGACCGACAATACGTTTTATAGAGTGCCATGTGAAGTTTCAAGGGGAGTGTAGGTTCCCTCAAAGGAGGTTGTAAGAGTCAACCTCTTTGCTATGATTTTGATCGAATTCGTCTGACATGTAAATACCAGCGCATCCATCGATCAAATGTGACGCCTAAGTAAGTTGCCTTAGGCACCCATGTCGGTTTTTGTGTGCCAAGTGTAATTTGTTTTGGTGGTGTAAAACGTTTAGTGTTTGCAGCGGGTGTAACAGATTGCTTGTGACTTTTCCGCTGAAAAAGTCAAGTGGTTTTGTTCCGCCCATTTCAGCGTCAGGTTCGTCTGTTTTTGACGTATTTCCAATTTGTGGTCTAGGTTTATTCCTCTTGCTAAGATGGCTATGCCATCAGCGTAAAGGAAAAGCCGTATTCGTGCTATATGTAGGACGCCATTGACATACACATGTGGGATTTCATTTCCTGGCGCTCCGAGTCGACCGAAATCTAGTCCGTAATTCCAATATCCAATTCCATGTCACGTTCGTCTCCTTCCTTGGCTGCAGGAAACGCTCGTACGCCGCCTCTTCGTCTTACTTCTTCTCCAACCTCACAGCACGAATAACTCCCACGTGACCCCGGTCCATGAACGCGTAAGGTAAGTAACTAACTTACGGCGTTTCTCCCACTTTTGGCGTCGCTGTCGGCATTTCAGATTTTGAATCAATCGCGTGGTTCTCACTACTCAGTATGCAGAAAATTTACAGCGAACGTCAACTACTTCGCCTTCCAATCTAGTTCAACTTTCCTCGATTATTTACTGCAGTTCTGATTTTCTCTAAAAGTTCTCGTACTAATTGCAGCAACTAACTTCACGCAGAATTATCTTGCTTCTCACTACTCGAATTTTCACTGCAATCGGAATAAAATGGCGGCCTCGTGCCCGAACACTATACGTTCATCGAGTATTACTTCCTCCGCCGGCGATCTAACCAAGAACTAACCCCCGGTTGTCTTTCCGGCGCACTTGTGCGCGTAGCCTTCCGTGGAGGGGTGGTGTCTCGACGTTCCCTTCGGGACAGACCTCTCGCGTTTGCCATAAGTGGCAAGTGCCGCGCTGCGTTGCGGACAGCGAATGCTAAAGATAAGATAAAGATAAATTTATTTACACTGCAAATGGGTATAACCCGGTGGCAACTAATTACTTAAATAAGATAATATAATATAGTTAACATGCAAATATTATAATAATAATAATAATGGTACTATAATCATAGAATCAGAAATAACAGCTGATAAAGCAATAATTGTTATTATTTAATAATAATAATAATAATAATAATAATAATAATAATAATAGTGACATAGAAACTGGCTGATTCATAAAACATTACCTTAAGAAAAAGAAACTTCTATAATATAACTCCGCACTGAATGTTTGTTCAATTAAGACTCCACTGCACTGCACTTCATTTCACTACACTATGACACTTGAAACACTTCCTTCTTTATTTCACTGTTCTATACTGCACGACAACTCACTTAACAATATATCACTTATTCAACGCTCAATAACATGCTATTCTCAGGTAAGTCCCTCATTTACTTAGTAGTGCCCTAATTAATTTCTTAAACTGTTGAACGCTACGAGGAAAAAGTTCAAAGGGTTTTGCAGGCAATGTACTCCATTCGTTCGATTTGAGAAAGAAAATTTCCCGACATCCGTCCTCTGTGGTCTTAAATTTACTTTGTGCCTCTGATCCCTCCTACTGATGTATGTAGGAATAGTTAGACGCCGATTAATTTCTTTCCAATCTTGTTTACCATTATAAGCTTTATACAAATCGCAGAGCCTTGCTACTGATCGCTTGTTTTCGAGTCAATCTCATCCTGCCATTCTCTCGACCCTGAAAGCAAATTTAGCTGACCTACGCTGAATCTTTCCAAATTTTTACACTGCATAATTTTGTGCGGATCCCAAAAAATTGTGCCATATTTCATTATTGGACAAACAAGTGAAAAAGAAGCAATGTTTTTCGCGTTTCCTGTACTCTTTTTTAAGATGCGCATTACAAAGTGAAGAGATCTCCAGACTGTCCCTACAACAAAATCTACGTGTTTTTTCTGCTTCATTTACTATCGAAGTGGATTTCTAGGTACTTGCAAGAGGTTACTCTCAGAATACTAGATCGCGACCACACTTCGCTGATCATAGCGGTGCATGTTCTATGGTTTCACGCTTCTACATTATGCCGCAGTTGCGTAGGCGGCTGAGACGGTTGGTACATGGATCAATCGTCACAATATTGTAACCTTTTTGCATTAGAATCTTCATGAGATAGTAACTAAGTTGAGGATGACTATGCAAACAGAGAAAAACAAAGTCACAATCCACGGAAACTCATGTAATTTAATTTTATTTTTTGTTGTGGTTACAAACACGACAAAAAATAATACACACTCTCTTTATCATCTAGTGTACAGAATCTCTCAAATGTTTTGTATGAACATACTGTTGTACAAATAAGGATTTTGCATTAATAATACATTGTTCAAAATTATGAAAATAATTGTATATATGGCTTCATTGCTGTAATAATGATGCCATTTATTCAAATCCGTTGATGAATGGTATCTAACAGAACAAAGGGAAAATAATAATGTTCCTTCAAACTAAGTTGAAAATTTCAATTGTTTCAATGAGGAAATGGTTACACTCGGCATCACTATGCAATAATGTATTGATTCAAAGACATTGTGGAATGAAATTCAACCAAACAATTGAGAAATTAACAAAATACCCTAAACCTCTGTTATAAAAACTCTTCACAAAGGTAAATGAATATTCACATTTGAAAGGATTCATTCAAATCAGGTTTTAAACACGCATTGTAGCTAAAGATGGATAACAATTTAAAGTTGCAGGAAACATTTTAGCATGATCTTGTTCTCAGACCTCTAAGAACATATTAATATCTTAATTAGTTTAATGATATTAATAGTTCAATATTATATTTTATGAAGAATGTAGCAAAGAATTATAACATTAAAAATTACGCTGGCAATCTATTCACGAATTGTCTTCAATAACTAATATTTAAGTCATCATTTGTGTGATGTTTTCATTATTGAGGTAAAGAGTATTATGCTATTACACTTCACTCCCAAGGCATCATCTCATATTAAATCACGAATGTTCAGAATATTAACAACAGTTATAATGTGATCTCCATTTAACTTCTTAGTACTTGGTAATTTGTTCGTGCCTCAAAATTCTGCTATGACCTAGTAAGCAACATTGAGCAGTAGAAAGAAATAAACAGAGAAAAACTCTAATTTCCTGACTGGTCTCCCTATTTTAGGCGTAGTGTAGTGCAAGTAAGTGTAATTACGCGAGTGTAAGGAGAGAGGCTATCTCTTGTCCTATGACAACAAAAAGGAAAGAAAGATCAAGCAGGGTCTGTAACACGTTTGCAAGGATTCTGCCCCGGCATTTGCATTTATCAGATATAACACAGAAACTTGAGAAAATACCTTTGTGTGCAGCTGACCACTAGAGTTATTCTCCAATCAGGGTTGAATTCAACACAGCTATTAAGTGTGTCAAATTCGACTCAGTCGGGAATCCTAGAATGATTCTCATGCCGCAGTGTCTGTTCATCAGGTGAATTACATCGTGAACAAAAACTAATGACGCATTGATTTGTGCATTGTAAATGGTCGTTCAAAACTTTAACACATCAAAAGTATCTCCTACTACTACTTGGTATTTGGTATCATAAAACACGCATTGAACTTCGTCCAAAGCGTTGACGATAGCTCGGCCAAAAACGAAGCCAGAGCGGCTCCAGTTCCTACACCTAGGATAACGAAAGCCTCCACCGTGTGGCCGAGAGAAAGTTGAGGGGGATTCCGGGATGATTGGGTTGCATAAAACTGTTTAAAATAGACCGTGTAGTTTCTCCATTCGTCGTCTCTGGCTTTGAACACAACGCCCGCTTGACCCAAAATCATCAGCAGTCTGTCGTAGTGATCTGCCAGGGTCCAATTCTTCGCCACAGCGAAAGACACGAAAGCAGCCGACCACATGCATTCCTTTATTTGCCTCAGTTCGTAATATTTTGAATATATCAATCGCGTATACTTGTAATGTATTTCGATTTCCAGACTAGGGTACCGATATCCCATTAGCTCCTTTATCGGCTTCTTAGATTGGAAAAGCGCAAACAGCTTAGGATTATCGCTCCAATCGACTTGGCTCAAAAATGCTTGGCGCAGGTCAGGGGCCGCATGTGCAAAGTCATAATGTTGTATTACTTCCTCCAACGTTTCAACCTCGTATCCTCGCTTGGGCACGGTGAGGAAGCTGGTGAAGACGCCGGAAAAGCTGTTGAGGACGATGAGGCTGAAGATCGATCCCCAGATCATGAGAGGACGTCGGCTGTCGACAAATCCCCCAGTGAAGAAAGTTTCCATGGCTTCTGTCACCGCTTGGGTGACATCCAATTTGAAACCAAAGCTGCGGTAGAAGAGAGAATGCCAGTGGTTAGAAAGCTATTTATGAACCACAATTACAAGACAGAGGATCAATGGTTAGAAAGTTATTTAAGAACTTGAAATATAGGATGTCTGTTTAAAACTGTGAGAATTGTGCTTCGTGATCTCGGACGCCTGTGTTCCCTTGCGATAGGGCTTTGAAAGATTGGGGAGGGGGAGCTTTTATCAAAACTCGATGGATGCGAAATATTCAAATGTCAGTCACACCTGGACAAAAACCTCGTTTAGACCATCTTCATCTGCACCTCGTTTGTTTTGATTCTTTTAACGCATGCCGGACTATTCAAAATCAATCGAACCCTGGTTGTTAAGAGTAATTCTTTGCTCCTCGGCTTGGTCTCATGAAGTCGATATATAAGAACAGTTAAATGAAAAGACCTCTTGTTTCCTCGAGAAAGATACTTCACGAGTAGGAATATGAAGATTTTGTATTAAGATAGTTATATATGCATCAAGGACGAAGTGAAAGGGGTATTTACCATCTGACGCAGAGTCTAGCGAAGCCGAGGTTGGTAAATTGCTGAGGGAAAAATAATTTATTTGCAGTACGAGAGCCATACAAATATGTTTTTTAGACCTACCTTCCGATTTTGAGTTCAAAGTTTTAGGAAAATCTCTCTTATACTATCGGATTTTGGCGCATAAATGTACACTAATTTCATCGTTTAGAGTTCTTCTGAATTATTATGAAGGTTAGTCCACGGAAAACGTAACAGTTCCAGGAATAATATTAAAAAACATATCTAATTTCGTCTTTAATATAAATCATATTCAGTTATTAGTTAAATACATTCTGTATTTTAACATCAATAATTAATAGTATTATTGTAAATGTTTCGACATTTACTTGTTTATATAGAATTGTATTATGGTATCATGTTAATCGTACATTTTTATTGGAACCGACATTCTTTGTTCTTGGCCGCGAAAACTGAACTTTGCCGCCGATAAAGCTCGGTAAAGTACGGCTTTGGGGATGATTTAACGAAAATTTATTTTGCGAAGACTGTAGACCACGCATGCTTAGTTGTGGGCAAGGTAACTAGCTTAGAGTTCGTGGGCATTTCGTCAAGAGCAACTGACGCGAGATTTAAAAGTCAGAGTTGGACACATTGCTTCGTACAGTCTCGTACAGTCAGAAAGATACTTGGCAGTTCGTCTCAGGATATCTTACAATATTTGACCCCATGACAGTTTTATTATAATTGTTGAATAAAAATGTTTTATTGTTACGTTACGAAAAATGTTTATTATTAGTTTTTTGACAACTTAGTTCATTAATTCCCATTTCCTTCAGAAAAGCAACGAAATAATCCATTACAATGAAGTAGAATATCAGTTAGAGTTCAAATTGTCAATAGAAAGTAAAATTAAACATTTTGAATTAAAAATATTAACAAACTGAAGAATTAGAGTGAAAACGATACAGGCCGATGAGGACGTAAAAGTCCGGCATAAACGTTTCATAGATTTCCTGCATATCAAAGTTTCTCTCCACGCATACCGAGGAATCAGAATAAAGATGATCAGGTGCAGGCTGATGAGAAAGTACACCCCCGGCACCCACGCTGACAAGATTGTTCGGTGCACCTTCGCTTCCAATACAAACCGTCCTTACCAAAGAATCACGATAAAGATGAGCAGGTACAGGCCGATGAGGATGTACACCCCCGGTGAAAACGCATCATAGATTTCCCGCTTCTCGAAATCCGCTCGCCGAATCATCAAGCAGAGTGGCTCGATGATGTGAGGATACAGGTACCGCACGCGGTCCACCATTTGCGGGGCCCAGTACATGCCCTCTCCGTACACGTGGAACTTGCCGTTGGTGAGGTTCTCGTACGGATCGTCGTGCATATTCACCTGCGGCATAGATATTCGCGTTATTGCAATATAATAAACTCCCTTTATTGTAACAATTGAATTTGTTCAAAGAATTGGTTGCCCCGACCGGGACTCTGACCCGGGCCTTCTGGTTTACGCCCAAGTGCTCTAACCACTAAGCTACCGAAACAACCTATCCTTTCAACAGTTTTCACAAGCGCGATTGTCGTTCCTTGTATATATTATATGCAATTATCACCATCCATTGCTCTTATAACTGTTTTAATAATATTTATTGCGGCGTTATTTGTACGTTCTCTATGTTTAGCGATATTATCATAAATATAACATCAACAATAAAATGAATCGTAATAATAATCAAATATGTGTAAAATCTGCCCTCGTTTTCGTCGTGATATTGTCGTACGGATCATTGTAATACTTCACCTGTGCGAGTGAAACACAGACACGGAATTGATATGTGCATATTTATTTACAATGTTTCTAAATAATAATTACACTCCTGAGGAACTAGCGCTGCCCTCCCAGCACTGCACTTCCGTGAGGCATACCCGCCTCAGCCTGACACGGACCCCAGCGGCTGCAGAGCGAATTTCATAAGAATGGGACAGTGCTGGCAACACAACTGAAGGTTCCGTGGTTGTTGTGTCCTTGAATCTAATAGACTCTCCTTCCTGCATTCGTTAGTTTGCAGTTGTAAATGGCTTCGACTCTTCTTTTTGTGATGACCTCGTCCTACGAAAATATAGTGTGCCACAAGAAATAATTGAAATTAGACAGTGCAGAGCAATGTGCTCTTCTTTAAAAATCGTTTTAAATAAAATATTTTTTAAATAAATATTACAATGATTTTAGTTTTTAAGTATTAAGTATTAGATTGTTTTATATTCGGGTATTGTATTGTATTAAGAGATAAGTATTAAGATTGTTTTAAACTCTGGTCTTGAATGTACGATGCGTACTGGTGACAATGCATGTTTCTGCGTTGTAAGGTGGCGAGCTGTGTTCGAGAACGTTTCGGTCCCGTGCTTTGTATCTACTTTTTATGTAATTGTGACACGCGTGTGAAAACTGAGCGAAACTCTTAGTTTTGATTGACAGGGACAAGAAAGAAGCTATGCTTGTTGGTGTAGCCGTCTCGTGACACACAACCTAAAGAAAACAGATGCCCAGAAAATTACTAAGTATGAAGATCTTGCTCTGAAAAACAAAAACAAATGTGGAAACTACAGAGTGTAACTATATATCCACTTCCTATTTCGGCCGAACAAACGGAATAATGATAATGACAATAATGATAATAATGATAATAATGATAATAATAACAATAACAATAATAACAACAGCAACAACAACAAAAACAGTAATGAGGACGAAGGCAGCAATAAGATGTGGAAGAAGTGGGATTCTCTTCTGCAATTAACTCTCTTACGCTCTCTCTTCTCTCAATGCCATGAGCAATTTGAAAGATTTAAAAAAGGATGTCATCACTAGAAAAATTTTATCGTTTGCGTTTAAGGCATATTTCAATAATAGTTCTAGGAGAGTGCGTATTATTTGCTCGTGATTTAGATTTACTGGGTCAAAGCTGCACATCAATGCCATGAGCAATTTGAAAGATTTCAGGTATGTTCAGAGTTACCATATATGGCAGTATTTAGTGACTGTAGTGTTAGTAATCCTAAAGTTCTCCGTTCTGAAGTGAAGTGTAAGGTCATACACTCGTAAGATTCGGCGTTTTTCAACGACAGTGACATGTTTTATTGCATCAGGTGAAAGACATTATAAATGTCCTAAAATTTCGTCTAGTTGGCGTGACTAATAGAATGATCCACATACTCGTAAATGTTGAGTGTGTAGTCAGAACTGATGGACGTTTCATTGTTTTGAGGCAGCGATACGCCTACTCGGATTGCAGAAACTAAAGTAGGGAGCCACGTTATCGGCGAAAAAGCTCATCCCTTCAATCTCTGAGGTAGTCAATCGTCCTTGCCCTGGAGCCCTTTCCTTTCAGTAAGCCACACGTCACTCCGCATGTCTGTTTGAGAGCACGTATGATTCAAATCGATTGTTTTTAATAATATGAACATATTTCTAACAATTTAAAAGATTTTTTTCTGAAAAAAAAATGCTCTTTAGCTTTATATAAACCTTTCAAGCAATTACTTTCTAAATAATTAAAATAAGACCTTTCCTGCTATGAAGAAGGAAAGGCCTTATTATTCTGATATTTAAGCTGAAGAACAAACATTTTGTGAATAAAGGCCTGTCTCAATTCTTAATTTAATTTTAGAAGTCGTCGATCCTATTCTTCCAAAAAATTAAACCGTTTAAATTGACAACATTTAATTTTGAATAGAATATCAACAACAACAAAGAGAGCAAGTTTAATGGTATTCAGACAACATTTATTGAATTCAATGTTTATTGGATTTAATCAAATTTACGTATACCCAATAGTTTTTAAAATTAAGTAATGTAATATATTTCAAACAGTAAGGGTTTTCGTTTAAAAGAGAATTTCAGCTTTCTACGAATCTTCATCGAAATTTGGTTATGTTTTCTCTAAATAAAAGGTATTGGGTTCTAAATGCTCTTATCACTTGCTCTTAAGTGGTTTTATAGTGGTTGAGAAACTAAATTCTAATTATATATTAAATTGATAAAACGATATCTGCTGTGATTTGTTCATTACTTTATTCAAGACAATTGCAATACAATGCAAGGAAACCCTTGCATTATGAGGTTACAGTTGGAAGAGAGTGGTTTAAGTTCGAAGGTTGACTGTTTTTAAATGCAAAGGTTACTATATACGAGGGTTAGGGAAAAGTAGTCACGGCAACTACTTTTTTAAAATAAAATGGTATTGAATTACCGAATTGTATTTGCAACGTGAAAGTAATGTTTTACTACTGTGTGTCAACAACAACAGATGTCTTCGTGTGAGCGTCTCTATTAACAGCGTCTCTAGAGAGAGGAATTTGAAATCGGTTGTCTGACTGCCGCCGTGCGAGATGAACGTAACCCGTTTCGAGCAGCGCTCATACGTCAAGATTGCCGTCTTCCATGTGAGAAAAGACCGAAAAATGCACAGGAATTGGTGGAAGCTCTTGGGAAATATGCCCTTCCGAAGCGGACAGTTTCAAGATGGGCAGAGAGTTTCTGCGATGATGTGCAGTAAACCAGATATCGGCAACACATGTGACGACCTATACGTGTGCGGACTGAAATGGCGCGTGCAGTTTTTGAGTATCTATCCAATCGCGTTTTGAGAACGGGCGAAGAAGCGAAACATTGCTTAGATAAATTGGGAGAGCAGTAGCACACACTGCAACGAATATTGCCTTTTCTATCGAATGTTCTCATCAGACGAGAGTGTTCTAAAAAAGAGACGATACATAATTGATAAAGATTCTTACTTTGCCGAAAGAATCAATGAGTATTGAAGATATTGTCATGATTACCTCTATCCAGGCGAAAATAAACGTTTTCGTTTCGAATTTTACGTTTTACTGCACGTTAGACTGCCGAAAGGTGCTGGAAATTGCCTGACAGATCCCGGAATCGAACTTTGAATGCGCTCAACAAATTTTACTCAGCTTCTGTGAACGATTGCCAAGAAACTGCTTGCTGCTCTTCTGATTTTCATGACGATGCGAGCCCGCTGTGTCTAACGTGGAAAGAGCTGGTTTTTGAGAATTCTGACAATGGATTCATATTTGGTCGCGGCCGCCCAAGAGCTGATGCGATCTTTTGGTGACGCTCCGAGCTAACAGGAAGCAGTTGACAATCGATGTCAAAGAACTTTGTACGAAAGAAATGAGTATATGGTCAACTGGGAAGAAATTCGCGAAACGTTTTCTCCGCGGCGGGAAGTATGAAATATATGATCTTTTCTTCTAAAATGCATTCAAAGAGTAGCGAACTAAACAGTTTGAAGCTTGGCGCCAAATTTGAACTATTTTGGCTGCCAAGGTGCCAACTGTAATGCTTTTGGAATGTTGTTGACTCGTATATGATAATGTGCCAGAACTGTCCTCGTACTGCCTCACGGCACACTGACAGACTGGTATATGAATCCCGACAGATCTCAGTTTAGCCTCTCGATAAATTCATTCAATGTCTAGGTCGGGCCACGTGTAAAACTGAGAGCTCCCAGTTTTCCAGACCGGTGCTGGAGTCGAATCAATGCGTTACTCACATGCGCCGGCACCAACCTCTCCTCTATTCCTAGTCCTCCCTCATAACCTATCGGCCCACTGCCATGACGAAGTCAAGTGCCCAAATGGGAACCCCCGTGCCGACGTCCAGAGGCTCGTGCCACTCAGTCTGTCTTCTCAATGCCTCCACCTTGAAGCTATCGACGTGCGAACCGCTGGAACCTAGACAACCTATAAAATAGGAGAAGAGGGTTCGTGCTATATGTTGGATCCGGAGCATTCCGAAGAAGTCATTCGCCAAATCCCGCCCAAAGGTCAACGAACTATATGCCAACCAACTGGTGCATCACCGGGCGAACTCTGCAACATGGAGCTACTCACTGTATCCACCTTAATGCTAACGACGTGAGTGCCGCTGTGAGACTCGGGACAGGGTGGCCGTTACAAAGCTCCTCCAGAGACCCTCACCTCCGCGGTTTACGGTCCCCCTCACTGCGGGGGAATTCTGTAACATGGCGAACCATGCAACATGAAGCTACTCATTGCATCCACTGTGAAGCTAGCGACGTGAGTGCCGCCGTGAGACTCGGGACAGGGTGGCCGTTACATAGCCCCTCCAGAGACCCTGACCACCGCGGTCTACGGTCCCCCTCACTGCGGGGGAAGTCTGTAACATGGCGAACCCTGCAACATGAAGCTACTCATTGCATCCACCGTGAAGCTAACGACGTGAGTGCCGCCGTGAGACTCGGGACAGGGTGGCCGTTACAAAGCTCCTCCAGAGACCCTGACCACCGCGTTCTATGGTCCCCATCACTGCGGGGGGAAGTCTGTATACGATATAGTGTTTCTCGCTATGCAAAAACTCTCTCTTGTTGGCTCGCACCTGCACGCATCCGTCCAGCTGGTTGGTGTAGGCGGCCAAGGTGCGAATGAGCTCCGCGTCCCGACCAAGGACTATCCAGGGGCGACCGGAGCCGTCCGGGCAAAGGGTGCGCGGGAAGACGCCCTGAAGAGGCATGCCCCACCGCACGCTGCCCGGAGGCACGGGGGCGCTGGCGGGCGTGGTGGGCGGGGGCGGGGGAGAAGTGATGTCGGGGGCTGGAGACTCAGGCAGAAGAGCTCGGCGCTGGCCGCCCGCTTGGGCTAGCAGACCGCACCTGTGGAGGAAACAGTTAATACAAGTAAAGAGTGAATGGTTAAGATACACGGAAGTGCTAAAAAACTGGTACAGCCATGCGTATTAAAATAAAGAGATCTTATTAGAATACGGCGCTCTGTTCGACAACGACTATAAAAGGCAACAAGAGTCTGGCACAGTTGTTAGAACTGTTACTGCGGCTACAACGGCGTTTTATCATGATTTAAGTGAGTAAACGTAGTGTTAAAGTCGGCGCAAGAGAGATGGGGCACAGCATCTCCGAGGTCGCGATGAAATTTGGATTTTCCCGTACGACCATTTCACGAGTGTACCGTGAATATCGGCAATCCCGTAAAACATCGAACCTCCGGCATCGCAAAAAGATCGTACAGGAACGGGACCGACGACGACTGAGGAGAATAATTAAACGTGACAGAAGTGCAACACTTCCCCAAATTGTTGCAGATTTCAATGCTGGGCTATTAGCAAGTGTCAACGTGCGAACCATTCAACGAGACATTTTTCATATGGAGTTTCGGACCCATATCCATAATGTATGACCCTTGATGACTGAACGACACAAATAATTACGCCTCGCATGGTTCCGTCACCTATACTGGTTACCTACATTGGTTAGTTTACATTGTTCCCATTGTTTCGAGGGAATGGACGTGTACGAATATTTCGACAACCTCATGAATCCATGGACCTTCCATGTCAACGGGGGACTGTTCAAGCTGGTGGAGGCTGTGTGATGGTATACAGCGTGTGCAGTTGGGGCGATATTGGAACCCTGATACTTCTAGATACGACTGTGACAAGTGACACTACGTAAGCACCACGTCTGATCACCTACACCCAGTCATGTCCATTTTGCATCCCGAAGAACTTGGGCAATTCCATCAGAACAATGCGACAGCCCACACCTCCAGAATTGCTCCAGAAAGCTCCAGGAACACTCTTCTGAATTTAAACACTTCCACTGGCCACCAAAATCCCCAGACATGAACATTATTGAACATATCTGAGATGGCTTGGAACGTACTCTTCAGAAGAGATCTCCACCCCCTCGTACTCTTACAAATTTATAGTCAGGCCTGCAGGATTCATGGTGTCAATTACCTCCAGCACTACTTCAGACAGTTGAAGCGATATTAGGCAGCTTTTCTTATTTTTTTGGCTTTCCAGTGTAAATAAGCGGGCAATGGCAGTGTGGGAAAAGGCTCAGTAGATGCATCCCTCGCCGATCGCTGCCCGGAGGCACGGTGACGGCTGACGGCGCGGGGGCAGTGGCTAGAAAGGGGCGGGGTGGGGGAGGGCAACTCGGGCAGAAAGACGTGGTGCTGACCTCCCGCCGCCGCTGCGGAGGAACCGTTAATACACAGGAATGGTGAACGGTTAATGTAAATGAGTGGTTTACATAAGTGATGTTAAGGCTTCAAACAATCGTAAATGTGAGAGAGCATCGAGAGTAACGGTCAATTTAAATGTAGAATCTATGTTTCGTGTATTATAGTATTTTTGTTTTTTAATTTATTTTAATTTTTAAAAGTATTATTATCTATTGCTTTATGTGCGTATCGGCCATTTACGACCACGCTACAGGTTATATTCTGAGGCTCAGATTCGAGTCCTGCGCAGGTAGGGTCGTATTTGTGACTGTCTCTTCACCCGTCATTATCATATCACCTCATAATTCATAATTCAATGCGTAACAAACTTGAATTATTAAGGGATACAGCCGAAAAGCTAATTCTCTTAATGTTAATCTCTCTGGAATAAATTTTATTATTATTATTATTATTATTATTATTATTATTATTATTATTATTATTATTATTATTATTATTATTGTTTTACGTTTCGAGGTTGTAAACAATTGTAAATAAGTATGAGTAATTTTATAGTAGATATATGATTAGAATAAAGTGTCTATAGTAACTGCAAGATATACAGTTATTACGCACCCCTCTAGTATAAGTCTGTTACCCAGTATAAATTCATTAAATTGAAGTAGCTTCGCAAGAACATTTGATGACAGTGCTTCGCCTTATTCGTAAACAACATAAGAAGTATGATCCTAAAAGTTTCCAGAATCTCCCCACTACTGTCCTTGGGTATGCGGTCAGCCATGTCGCTGATCTCAACACTTCCCAAGCTGATGAAACGAATTGAAGTCGAAACAGTATAGCAAAAGATGACGTAGGCGTAAGCCAAAGAATGTTTTCTAGTGTATGCCAAAGGGTATCTTGTTTAAAACACCTTGACCAAAGGGTCCCAAATACCACTCAGAAATTTTGAGTTTTGGTAGGGTTGCCAAGGTCTTGGGATAAACTTTGATCCCAAATGGGCGATCACTGCAAAATGGGAAAAATGAAAGACCCAGTTTTGCTAGACGTTTTCGAACTATTCGGTTGTCTTCAGCAAGGCGAAGAAGCCTTGGAACAGATTGGATTGAATGAAGTCTATGCTTCAAAATTGTTGCAGCCAAAAGGCGTGAGCCAAAAGGCAAAAGGCGTTGGCTTCTAGAAACTTTTAGGATCAAACTTTATACTCCACGAAGCAAACGCCTTTTGCCTTTTGGCTCACGCCTTTTGGCTTTTGCCTGCAAAAACATAAGAAGTAGTTTGCATCACGCATTGAATAGTACCTTTAGAAATATTGTATGCCCAAGCAACAGTAATAGGTATCGGTTTACCTATAATGGTTTTCTGTAGTGTAAAATGTCACGTGTAAAATTGAAGTACTGTCTCTGCAGTGTTGATTTGCTATTTTTGAGTGTAAAGAACTGTGCACAAAAATGCCATGCGTGGAATTCCCTTTTCTCTCTCATTTCAAGTGTTGCCTTGGCTAACCAACCAGAGCGAAATATGTAAATGTAATTCTCAGAAATTAAAGATAGACCTGTTATTTGAGAATTATCTAGGTGAAACTAAATGAATTCGGTATTTACCTTTACCGCAAAAAGTATCGGTGGTATATATCCGTAGGTGAAATTGGTTAGAACTGTAAATGAGTGTACATGACAAATTGTACGAGTTCTACGTTATATGAGCTTTTTATTGTCTTTGATCGATTTCAACACCGCAAGAAAAAATTTCAGAATAGATCCACTGATTTCACATTTGGCATCCTATGATTGTCCGGAAATTGTGACGTCATATTCAGAGAGTCGTTATCGGTATATACGACCTCTCTGGGAGTTGATGTAATCTGACTCCGATTACTTTTCGCAATATGATAATTACCCAGAAATGTCCAATTTTTATAAAAAATATTGAATACATTTTGTTTCATTTACCTTCTGATAAATAGTTACGTACCTTTTTTAGATATAGAGGTACACGTTATTTATTTGCATCATATATTTTAGCCGGTATTTAATAAAAAACATTATTAATAAACATATTTTTCACTTGCTTCCCCATAAATATATTTTTTCCGTTTCAGAAAGAGAGTAATAAACTACAATTGGATGCAAAGCCTAATTTATATAAATTTCATAGCGAGTATTTAGTATAACTTCGACTTACTTCTCCTTGTTGGAAAACTAATGTATCCAAGTACAAACTTATTGTGCAATAACTGGATATTGTTGTGGAATCCATGATTCGATAAAGTATTTCTAGCACGATATCGATCGCTGGATTTAAATGTTCTTTACCTCCAAATTGTGGCAAGCAGAGTTATCGCAGCTTCGTTGAAAAGGGCAGCCATAATGTAGGTGTTACTGGCTGGGTGCTTGTTCACAACCTATGTAATCAGTCTGGAAAATAAAGAGCTGTTAGAAACTATCAATAGTAAAATCACTCCCCACAAAAAAGGTATTAATACAACGAATAAAAAGGATTCGACGTCGTTAAGTGAAGTTCGAAAAAAGTGAGGATATCCCTACAGAAAAAATGTAAATAGTGTTTTTTTTTTTTTTTGTCTCTTGCCCGATCTCTAGGAAAATGAGACTGGAAACGCTGTTTGTTAACTCCCCAAAACTGAAATATTTAAATTATTTAACATAATCAATTTTGGATTCGTTCCGTATTATTCTCCCTCTCCTTTCTACTTCTGCTTTTGCTCAAATTCATAAACTTGCTCCCAATATTCAAAATCAATCACCTAAATTCTACTAGATCTAAATTGATTTTAGATCTACCAAGATGATCATGAACGTCTTCTTATCTCCCTCTCAGTAGCACAAATTGGCACGTTTTGTTTTTACAAGTAATGTCAACATGTGAGTTGGTACGTTTTAGGCAAATTACATATAATGTATTTATGAAAGAAATCACCCACACATTAATATTAAACACTTCATTCGCAGCTTCCGAGTTAAAAGATATACACTTTCTTTCATCAAATTCGATCTCTAAACAACGAGAAAGATACTTGATTGGTCAGCTCGAAAGAATTATTGACCAAAGAAGTTGACAAAGGGTCTGCAATTGGCTTACCTCAAATTTTAGACCAAGTGGCTGCTGAACTTCATCAAATTCGATCTCCAAACAACGAGAAAGATACTTGATTGGTCAGCTCCAAAGAATTATTGACCAAAGATGAAGTTGACGTTTTAGGCGAAAAGTCTTTTTACTACAAGATAGGAAGGTCGTTATTCAGTTGTTTTCTTCTGCACGCTTCTTGAATGCTGACCTTATCGTTTTTCACTCACATTCATTGAAGCTGCCTGTCAGCGTTCAACGACAATTTCTTAATAAACACGGTAACACTGTACCTATATAAAGTTGTTCTTTAGAAATCTATGAAGAAAGCTGCCAGCTGAACTTACAATACCTTCAACCGTTCAAAAACGTCAAGACTCGACACTGTTTCAGCAATACCTTTAGAATATAACACACCAATACGGAGATAAACAAAAATAGCCTTCATTATTCTTTGTTCTTGACGTTTTATTCCTTGTACTGGTGAGTAGAAACATCAAGTGACTATTTCCCCACCTACATGATCGGTCCACTTAACTTGAGCAACGCGATCAATAGTAATATGTCTGTCTCCTTCCATGTTTCTTAAAATGTCTATTTATTGCAAAGATGTCTATTTCCTCTGCTCGAAGGAAAAATGGATAGTTATTATAACATTTCGGACATCCCCACACTTAACTCTTCGTTTGAAAATGTATACGCATTTTGTTCCGTGGACTACAATAACGATTCTTGATCTATTTTTTAAACAATTCACATTTAAAAAACTCAACGAAAACCACCAAATAAATTTGCCCTCTAAAAATCCACAAAAGATACCCGAAAAAACTAAATTTGGTAGGATAACCCCGAACTTGGCACTAATGGTCTCAGTTGCCTCATATAGTATGCGCGGTGTTATAAACGAGTGTTGACATGACAGATTCCGCATGACGATAACGTCGAATACATGCGTCAATACTCCGGATACAATTATTGTAAAGTTATGAGTACCTGAAAACGATATCTCTTTCTAGGACAAAAATACATTTCACTTTTGAGTTAGAAACAAAATTTTCCCACCGATGAGATCTAATAAAAGAGTATCAAAAGAGAGTAACATAGAATGCCGTCAAGTGCAGTAAGTTTATTTTCAGTTTTCTTAAAAATAGCATTGGTTTACGATATCTTCGTCACTGGCTTCGGTAGAATTATTAAGAGTGCGTGTTTTTGTGCCCTTCAAACTAAAAAGAGACCAACGGATATGGTCTTTGCCATCCGTTGTGAAAGAATGAACGCAGTACTCTGACGCCGGTTGAGAGATATCGCGTAACGTTCTAGCCAGTTGCGGCAGACAGGGAGGTCACATAACGTAATGATGTAAAACCTTTCTCAAACACTATTTCTAATACTCGATGACACTTCAAATATTGAATATGTGGGTTTTCGTATGATGTTCTGCCAGCTGATGAAATTTAATTCAAGAATCCAGCATGGTGAAAGTTGGGTTGTCATTACTCAACAATTACTCATATTTTATTGAAGTCCGTGTCTTCTTTTTAAGTGTGTAACTTCATTAAACATTTTCTATTTTACGAAGTTATCCCGAAAACATTCAACAACCAATTGAGGTCCTCCAATATGAATGACAAAACCTCCAAGCCATGACTTGACGCGACATATATTCAATTTTCGGTTTCAAAATGTATCGAGTATGGCTCGCAGAAATAGTTGGAAAAAGTTTCAATAATAAAAAAGTTTTAAAAAAAGATGAAATTATACGATTTTTTTGTTGCTTTTTTTTAAATCTTGGAGAATCTGAGACATTAAAGACTCCCGCAGACCGGCGCGGAGGTTCCACAGCCTCCGCGGAATGGCTGTAGCGGAAATTTCGCGTCACGTGTTGCCTTACGAGCACGTTGAGACCTGCGCGGCAGCGGATTGACAGCGTTTTCGTACCTGCGGATTTGGGAACGCAGTCGGACGCGTTTCGACCGCTGCCGCTCGCGTTTCGTGCAAGTCTGCCCGCCTTCGGGAGTCTTCGCTCTCCTCTGGATCGAGTTCCCTTGCCTTTGTTTATCGGATGAGTAAAACTGTCACCAAACGCTGAGTCGTAATTGACACTCCGGTGTGAACGGTCCCGCGGATTCCGCCGCCGCGTCTAGCGCGGAGCGTTCCCCGCCGCACCCGCTGCGGATCTCCGGCGCCGGTCTGTGGGAACCTTCAACTGAAGACGGTAGAAAGGTTTGGGGCCAGCAAATGCTGGGAGGAGGAGTACGGGACTACTCACAATTGCTGTCACCGTGACAGATTACAATTGTGCGAAAATAAGCAAAGCCCACTCACGTGATTCTTGTAAGCCTCTCTTTATTAATGTAGGTATTTTACCATTACCTTGTCTCTTAATATATGAATCAGTGGTTTTTGTCAAAAATTACTTACTTGAGGGCGGGAATAAATTTTCAGCAAACGCCGCAGTCTATAACTACAACACTCGACGCAATAATCATATTCATCAGGTGACAGTACTCAATACCAAAAAATCACTTATAATACATGTACATTATTTTACAACACCTTGGCAGATGACATTAAGCGATTAAATTCGATACAAAAGTGTAAGTCCCAAGTAAAATCTTTTCTGCTGTACAACTGTTTCTATAAAATTATCGATCAACCAAACGGAAAGTAATATTAACAATGACATTTATTAATTTTAACAATGACATTTAATGTATTATTACCCATTTGTATTGTATAATTCTAAAGAACCTGTACCAAGTATTGTACTTCAGCTTCTGGTATAATGACCCCCATCTCGATCAGGTTTTCGTCTAGTTTCCCTGATTCATGAGCAAATGATGAGATGGTCCCTTGTTGTCTTATGTCCCTGGACATAAATGTACTTCAAATTAACTTCCCCCCATAGCACGTCACACAAATTTTAAACTGTTTACGAAGTAAATAAATAAAAATATATAAAAAAGACAGTTGCCGACAAACTAGTGACATCGCTCTGAACATCCTACTCCACATGCGCTCAAAAATATGATTGGTACCCGCTATCTGGTAAATGTCACGTATTCTAGATTCATATACGTAACTCGTTCTGCCAATATCAAAAATGAACTCGCCAAATTACCAAAGCACTCCCTGTGAGATTCCGTGTAGTAGCCCAGTCATATTCGACCAAGAACTGGTGATAGAAGGGAGAAAATCCCGGGTCTTTGAAACTTGACATGAGTGTTATTACCTACCACACTTTATTCTAAACATTCTAAAGTGCGTGGGGTGAGCTGGGTGGAAGGGGGCGTTTAAAGGAGTTTCTTCATTGTTTTCTACATATATCTCCGTAACTATAAATCCTGCAGAAGCCTGTGACTTTAAAAGGGGTAATTTAAAACGAAATATTACATTAACATTTTTTGTAGTAAATTTTGTCTGCTTCATTTTAAAAACACCATAATTTCCTTTAGGATTTATAGTTACGAAGATAAATGTAAAACACCATTAAACGGCTCCTCTACCTCAAACTCTCCCCACACACTACAGCATTTTTAGTATTATGCACGGTAGGGAAACCATGCAAAGTTTCAAAACTCCGGAATCACTCGATTTGTCTAATTTAACTGGCTATAGGAGAAAAGGCGAAGACAAAGATGCTCAGGGAGCTCTGGTGGCATCACACGAACTCGCGACTGCATTCGTTAGCTGATGATCGCCGCTGCATCTTAGGATTTGGTGGAGCGGGCACTGGGTATCGTTGAGCTCATCAGTCTAACCTTTGAAAAGTCACATATTATCACGGGTTGTTGTTAAATGTCAGTAGTAGCAAAGCAACTCAGTGATATTTCCGGATATTATTATCAATTAATATAAGTAGTTAATTTCTTCATGAAAATATTAATTTTCATTAAATGATGTCAATAAAATAATTTCATATTTCATATATGTAATACTAATTTCATTTATGATGGGGATTGCGTTTACGTAGTTCAAAATGAAGTGCAAAATTGGAATATTATTAATTTTGCGGTAGAATTTTTCTGAAATTTGTATAAAAAAATTAAATTGGAAGAATACTTTACTCGGAATGAACATGTGTGTTTGAAATAAACCAAGATGCACCAATAATAGTTCTCATACAGGTATTCTGAAAATTTGCATTTGAAGATTTTTATTTTATTAATATTTGTTTTTTATGCTGATCCCCAAATTCGACACGCATAAGATATTATAGACCGAATAATTGTTTTATAAATGTCTATTTACGTAAACGTAGTGAAAAAAAGTATTTAACGAAAGGGAGCTGATGCCATCTTTGTAAAGTGCTAAAGAATTTGAACGGTCGATATTATTTCGCCAATGGAGTCTCCTGTCCATTAATACTACTAAGTATTTTATTGGCATTTGAAATGGCAAATGACCGGGAAAGAGACAAGGAGTTGTAAGCAAATGTATTTATTGACGCACGATCTCTTCAAATAACAAAAGTGCAATATGCTGCAGAGGTGAAAACTGAAAGAAAGATATAAATATGTAACGGTGTCGCGAACCCTTTTTATCTACTTTGAAATCCACGTGCTTCAACCAGGACTTAAATCAGTGCTTGCAGATAAAAAGATAGAAAGCAGAATGGACGAACAATTTACCAATATAATATTGTGATGATTCCTATTACTTTATGGTTCTTAACTTTAACCTCGCCCAAAGAGAAGGCGCCAGTTCGGCCGAAAAGGTAATAAGACCGGCCCCAGCTCCGACTCCCAGAATAATGAAAGCCTCCACAAAATGGCCCAGGAAAAGCTTTGGGGGATCTGGGTGCGGGTCGTCTGCAGCGTACTGTTTAAAATACAGCGAATAGTTTCTCCATTCATCATTGCTAGCTTTCGACACAATGCCCGCTTGGCCCAGCCTCATCAAAAGACGATCGTAGCGATCAGCCCCAGACCAGTACTTTGCCGCAACGAAGGACACAAACACAGACGTCCACATGCATTCCTTTATTTGCCTTAGTTCGACATATCGGCTATAAACTAACCGTGTCACTCTGAAATCCTTTTCGGTGTTCAAATCAGGATATCGAAATTCATTCATTTTCTCTAACGACATTTTACCATCAAAAAGCGCAAATAGCTTGGGATTATCACTCCTATCGACTTTACTCAAAAATGCTTGGCGTATGTAAGGGGCGATGAATGCAAAGTCATAATGCTGTGTCATTTCCTCCAATGTGTTAACCTCGTATCCTCGCTTGGGCACGGTGAGGAAGCTGGTGAAGACGCCGGAGAAGCTGTTGAGGACGATGAGGCTGAAGATCGAGCCCCAGATCATGAGAGGACGTCGGCTGTCGGCGAAGCTCCCAGTGAGAAAAGTCTCCGTGGCCTCCTGCACCGCTTGGATAGTGTCCAATTTGAAGATGCAGCTGCAGAAGAAAAGGAGGAGCCAAAGGTTAGAAAACAATTGAAGAACAAGACCAGAGGTGCAGGATGTCGTTTAAAAACTACATCAGAATTACAGGATGATTATTTGAAAACAAGGTCAGAAGTACGGATGAGTATTTGAGTATTAGTCCAGAACTACAAGTGTGTATTTAAGATCTAGACTTGAGGTACTGTTGTGTATTTAAGAACTAGTCCAGACGTACTATTCTATCTATTCTATCTTTTTTAGACCTGTGGGGGCGTAATGGTTCGGGAAATATTTGATGGAGAATGAGAAAAAGATGAAGTGAACAAGTGTTTGCAAGAGAATTCGTGACGAATAACTCATAACGACATAATTAATACTACATCTTTCGTTTTAGAACATAAAAGCACATTACCAATTCTTTTATAAACCGGGATAAATCTGGATCGGTAGCACAATTTGTTACATGGAAAACTGGAGGTGAAGCCACTGGTTCATGTAGTACTTCACTCATGTGAGTGTAGGGCAGACACTGAGCAGGACATCATCGAAGAGGATGTACGATGTAACCTGCATCAATGATTCTGTATGGGTTCACTCTAACCTGTTTGACGGACTCTCGTTCACTCTAACCTGTTTGTTGAATTCGATTCCAAACAAAACTTGTAGTGTTCTTTCTTCACGTGTTGGCAACTGCACAGTTGAATACTGGAGGCGAAGTGTGTTCACAGTTCACAGAGGCCATTGTATTCACAATATTAATTTCAAATAGTGAATTTAATAATTTAAGTGCTTTATTATAAAAGTGAATTGGTAATTATGCGGTGGATATACTCAAGGTTGCTTATAGTGAACGCTAGGGCTGATGGCACAAGCCATGCCGAGACTTGGATCTGGGTGAGCAATGTGAGAAAACTTTCCTGTAAAAGAATTCGGCATTACTTGGGGGCGGGAACAAGTAATTTGGCATTACAATGTGGCGAGAACAAAGCGTGTTCGAAGACATTGCACAGAATGTTCATTGCGGCAGTTCATTGCGGCAGAATGAACAGAAAGCGAACAAACCGAATCTTTCTCGGCGTGACTCGTTCGTTTACGTGAACCGTACGCTAAACTTAGAATTAACCACTGTATGTAATCAACCGAATAAGTTACAATATATTCTGCATTGAGGAAAGTTGGGGAAGCCAACGGAGTCGACTCGAAGCGACGGGTAGGAAGAAAATATTTCGCGACGCCTTGAGCGAAATATTGTGGTTCTTTGCAAGGTCAAATAGGTCAAGGTATATACTGTAAGTTGGTTATAACGGAAAGAAAGTCATTAGGAGGTACAGAAATCTGGAGAGCAGAATAACGTAGATATTTTGGTAAAATTAAGACATACTATAATGTCAATACAAAAGGAATATGTGAATTGGGTAATTCTTTTTTTATGGCACGACTCTCGTTCACTGTAACCCATTCGTTGGATTTTATTCTGAACAAAACTTGTAGTATTCGTTCTTCACAACGTGTTTGCATCTGCGCTGTTTGAATACTGGCGGCCAGTGTGTTCGCAATGGTTTGAACGGGGTTTATTTGGTGACATGCGAAAAGATGAGGCTGTTAACATTATAAAATGGTGCCAAAATATGATACTTTGTGAAAATATTGTTCAAGGCTATGAGAAACTACGGCCCGGGCACCAACGCTGAAAAGATTTTTCGGTGCATCTTCACTTCCAATACAAACCGTCCTTACCGAAGAATCAGGATGAAGAGCAGCAGGTACAGACCAATGAGAAAGTATATCCCCGGTACCAACGCTGAAAAGATATTTCGGAGCACCTTCGCTTCCGGTTTAAACCGTCCTTACCGAAGAATCAACATGAAGAGGAGCAGGTACACGCCAATGAAAAAGTACACCCCCGGCACCAACGCGGAAAAGATATTTCGGAGCACCTTCGCTTCCGGTTTAAACCGTCCTTACCGAAGAATCAGCATGAAGAGGAGCAGATACATGCCAATAAGAAAGTACAACCCCGGCACCAACGCCGAAAAGCTATTTCGGTGCACCGTCGCTTCCAATACAAACCGTCCTTACCGAAGAATCAGGATGAAAATGAGTAGGTTCAGGCCGATGAGGAAGTACACCCCCGGCACAAAGGCGGCGAAGATTTCCCGCTTCACAAAGTCCGCTCGACGAATCATGAAGCAGAGTGGCTCCGGTGCGTGAGGATACAGGTACCGCACGCGGTCCACCATTTGCGGGGCCCAGTACATTCCTTCTCCATAAACATGGTACTTGCCCTTGGTAATGTTCTCGTATGGATCGCCGTGTGTGTGTACCTACGACACATGCACCATTGTGGTAAATGAACTCTCTTTTATCGTATTATTACAAAAACTGTTGTTTATTACGAGTAATAGTTGGATATTCACTGGGTGTGGGGGATCTATCTCAATATCATTAATAATAATAATAATAATAATAATAATAATAATAATCTATTAGGCATATTAGCTTCAGATTAATCCGTCTATTTCCACCTAGTTGTGTTTCTAAGCGTGAGCTCTGCTTTTATCTATTTTCCATGCCTAGATGTAAAGCAGACTTATGGTGATCTTGACAAATTCCTTTCGCCGTATCTAGCACACATGGCCTGCTTCAACGTTTATTTCCTCACACAGCTAAAAAAATGAGACGATTGAAATAGAAAATTAGAGCTCTATTTTTGCCCCGAACGCTATTTCTAAGGGGGGCTCACCAAGGGAAAGCTAGCACGCTGAGCACAATTACCCCACGGGCGACAATAATAACAATAATATTAATAGTAATGATAGTAATAATAGTGAACTAAATAATATAAGTAAAGCAATATGCAGTGGGACCATCTTATAATTGTGGCGTTCGCGCTGGGAATTTGCGTCAGCGAACGAGGCCACGGATGAAATCGAATCAGGGCGGTCGGTAGATTTGCTGAAGAACAAAGATTGCTTTTCGTTACTGGAAAGTTTAAATTGTATTCACATTCCACCGAGTGTTTATTTTATCTTTCACCGAAAATGACCCGCCGCTTCCTCAGCGATCGAGCCCTCGGTTGCCCGGGGATTTGTCAACAAGTGCCCCCCGTTCATCCGGCACGATCGTTCTTCGGCGCAACTGGTTGATACACCAGTGTTCTGAGAGCATTCAACTGTGCATCATGAAATTTTCTTTGAAGAAGAGAACATTTCTTTACGACACTTTCGTTCGACTTAAGTCTTCCAGGAAGTGCCGCAAGAGAGATTTAAGATTTAAATTTAAAATTAAGAAATTTTGGGGTGTGAATGTTCCACATCGGTCGACATTTTGATCCTTGTAAATAAACTTCGCACCCATGGAATTGTAATTGACAAACAAAAGTGTCGAAAGCGCGATATCCTGACAGGAGAGAGGAGGTGAAAAAAAAAGATCTGCCAGGTTATAACAATCTCCAAAAAAATCTTTGAGGCGTCTAATGTTACTTTCAACAGGATTCGGCAACTACTCACTGCAGCTGCTCCTACACATTCTGCAATTGCTGTTGTAGTTCGATTCATAAACTTTTCAAATAATGTTTATAGTGACGAGAGAATAATTGGAAATGATCTCCGATAGCAATAATGAATTCTTGATATCTTGCTATTCTTCTTTTGTGGCATATAAGCGATCTTTCAGGAATCTCCGGAGAAAGAAATTGCACGGAGTCAGATCAGGAGATCGTAGAGGTCACAAACCACGCGTGATAATCTTGTCACCATAAACGAAATGTAAAGTATTTAAGTGAACTGAAGCGATGTGTGCGATTGCGGAGTCCTAATGAAAATGACCGTAATTACTCTCTTCAGTTGTCAACATTTGGAAGGAAGACTCCAGAATATCAGGCACATAACGACTTGAGTTCGTTTCCGTGAAAAATAAGAGCCTTAGCGCTGATTGCCCACCATACACCAACTTTCTTGCAAATGTTCATTGTACGTATGTGTCGTACTCAAACCCTTGCTGTTTGAGAGTGAACTTGGAACGAGCCCTGACAAACCGACTACTCAACGAACCAAGAAACAATGCTTTTTGCAGGGCGAGATCTTGAAACCGTCCCGTCGTTCACAGGGGAATTTAAGGTACCGTTCCGTGGCGAGTGACTGAACGTCGGCCGTGGAGAATTTTCCACGATGGAGGTACGCTAATAAAAGAATCGCACTTGAGAATAACATGGTATAACTAACCAAATTTCAAATATTCGTATAGAAATCGTATTTTAACAAAACGTTTTTTATTATTTTCAGATTAGTTGGTATAAAATTATCAGTTAAAACATTAGTAAATATTGCAAATAATGTTTAAAATTTTCTTTTAAGCCATTTTGATTGTTTCGCATGATTTAAAAAAATATACATATATGTTTCTTTTTATTATCGCTCCACATAATATTTATATTAACAGGTTCGTATGCATTATTGAAATTTTGAGTATAAATGCATCAAAAGTTATTTGGTAAAAGGGTATTCGCTTATGATAATTTTGGGTGGTAAAGCTTTCCCAAATACCTCTACCCTAATGTTATGTTTCGTGCAAGCGCAGAGGCTAACAGTATACGACATTGTTTCCTGCCGTGGAAACTGTTCCGTTCTTGGCCCGTACCTGCACGCATCCGTCCAGCTGGTTGGTGTAGGCGGCCATGATGTGGATGAGGTCCGCGTCTCGGCCAAGGACCTTCCAGGGGCGGCCAGGGCGGCGCGGGCATCGGGTGCGTGGGAAGAAGGTCTTTCCTGGCATGCCCCACCGCACGGCAACGCTGGTTGGTGCGGTTGGTGGCGGCGGGGAGGGGGTGGGGACGGGGTCTGGCCAATCGGGAAGAAGGGAATGACGCTGGCCGCCTGCCTGGGATGGTAGACCGTAGCTGGAATTCGTTAAAACAAATAACTGGTGAAAAGTTAATATAGACCAGCGAGTATTATTTCAAATTTTGCAACATCCTTGGAACACCATTTTGTCAATTCTTTGAGGATATTTAAGAAGAAAAGAACATTTACTTCTAACGACGCGCCTTCTAAATAGTTTTAGTTTGCCCCCCAAAAGCCCGCGAATACTCTCTCACAACGAGCAAGAATTCATTTGGTATGAAACTCTTTGAAACGAACTTTGAAAACGCACAAAAAAGGCAGCCAGCAGGTACACTTGACTGCCTGTTCTCTTGGATACCTTGCTGTATATAATAATGTACATTTAATTTCTAACATATTACAAATCTATCGCTGGATTTAAATGTCCTCTGCCATCCTTACCTCCAAATTGCCGCAAGTAGAGCCAACGCTGCTCCGTTGAAAAACGCAGTCATGGTGTACACCTGCTGCTTGTTCAAAACCTTTATAAACAGTCTGCACAAAGTACTATTAGAAACTAGTCTTAGTAAAATCACTCTGTGTAAATAATGTATCTACAATAAATAAACAGTATTCCTCCTCGAAGAAAAAAATTGAAGATGATCTCCCTACATAAATAATCTAAATGCGTTTATTTTGTTTCCTGTCCGGTCTCTGGAAACGTGTGACCGGAAACTCTGTCAACTCCTCAAAACTCAAATATTTAAATTATTTAACGTATTTAATCTCGGATCCCTTCTGCATTACTTTTTCCCTCTCCTTCCTACTTCTGCTGTTGCTGAACTTCAAACGTTTGGGCTCAATATTCAAAACCATTTACCAAAATTGTATCAATCATTTCAATTTTTTTTATTTCATCCGATCTCTATACATTCTCTTCCAAAAACGTAAAAGAGCGCAATTTTCTCGCCCGTATTTTCACGCACAATTACGTGAAAACTACTAAATTTTTCGAAAAGTTCTAGATCTTATTTCAAAATCTTAAATTACATTAAAGGAAATTATAGGACTAGTTATAGGAAAGATTACATTAAAAAAAACAATATATTTCTTTAGTATTTTAGTTGTAGAAAGACGCCAAAAAATTGTACTTTTGCAACTTTTGAAATATTAGATTTTTTAATGAACATGTGATCTGCACCAATCCATTAAACACCCTTCCCCAAATCCAACAAAAGAAACTGAATCAAAAATGATGGAGCCATTTTTATGAAAATTTTTAAAAATGTCTCTAAGGCTTCATGAAAATTAGCCCTCAAAATTAAAAATATCGGTTTCAAACTCAAGGGGCCGTGACTTCAGCCAGATCGATTCGGGAATATTAATTATGGAGAAAATAGACTGAACGGTTCAGCTGCTAGCGTTCTTCACAGACGGACAAACGTTTTCGATTTTTCGGCTTCAAGGTCCAACAAAACATTCATTCTGGCTACATCACGTGTTAGAGGATTTTGTTGTGAATTATACAACTCGGTGGACACGAATTTTTTTCTATCAAAAATCTATTAATGAATTTACCCGACTTTACCCTATGTCTCGACTCCTGGCATAATTTCTTAGTTCATATAATTGGTTCCTTCTTCAGCTCCATATTTTCCAAAATTCTACATAAAAGATTTCTATTGCCACAGCCAGAAGTTGATTTTAAAAGTAAAAAGGTCATTAAGAAGATCCACAAAGAAGAACCCTTATCTCCCTCTCACTGGCATAATTCGGTGCGTTGTATTTTAGCACGTAATGTTAGCATGTGAGTTAGTAAGTTTTCAGGCGAAAGATAATTTAACTCTCAAGATAGTCAAATCTATATTCAGTCGTTTTTATTCACGAACTTTCGATCCTGGCCTGTACCGGACACGTGATATTGTCAGGCAAGATGTCTACCACTGTTCAGGACATCAGATGCTCTCGACGACATTTAGCAGAAAAAAGACACTCGCTTGACTGTTACAACTTCTCAGTTGAATAAAAATAGGCAATACTTGTACAAAGTAAAATAAAGAGATTATCAAGTACTTTACTAAACCGTTGAGAAGAATTGGCAAAGTTGTGTAAGTGGCGTAGGTCATTTTTTGTTTAAATTATAATTGTAATTACTTTTTCATGCATGGTGTTTTACTCCTGAATGCTCCTCGTATGTTGACTTTGCAGTTTTTCATTCGCATTCATTCAAGTAGTCTTTCAGTGTTAAAACCAATGTCTAGCTAAACACAGTAATACAGTACCGAATAAAGTTGGCACTTAGAAATTTGTGAACAACTCTGCCAGATGAAGTACAGTGTATGTAACAGTCCAAAAAATCACCAACACCTTTAGAATACCTTCGCCAATACCTTTTGAATACCTTTAGAATAATAAAATACACCAATACACGAGTACGGCGATAAACAAAAAGTACTCGCCTTCAATATCCTTTGTCCTAGACGTTATCTTTCTTGTACTAGTGTGTAGACCCATCTAGTGACTATTTCCTTATCATGATTGGTTCACTTAGACTGTGCTCTCTTGAGCATCGCGATCAATAGTCATATCAAACTCCCCACTTCCGTGTTTCATGAAATTGCTATTCATTGCAAAAAACTGCATTTCCTCTGCTCGGAAGAAAAATGGATAATTATTGAAACATTTCAACATCCCAACATTTTACTCAGTTCGTTTGAAGAAGTATGCACATTTTTGTTCCGCAGACTATGATCATCATTCATCTAAAACGATACTTTTTTTATTTTCAGTATCTGCTTCTTTGTTCCTATTATTACCTCCCATTTATTTAATCTCATCATCTGCAGTTAAGAGGCGAAAACTGTAATGCTTAAGGAATGCACATGTCGTCACAGGATCTCTCTCCTCCTTTTTTTGCTCCTGATCGCCGCTGCATCCTGGGATTTTGCGAGGCGCGCACGGAGTTCCAGAGAGCAATTGAATCGTTTATTTTAGGAACCCGTCAAACGCCAAATTTCTCATTTCGAGAAAACTGAGAGTAAGTACCCCATTTTTTCAGATTTCAAAGTCATATTTAAGGAGATAATAAATGAAATTTTTTATACAAATAAGCACTAAACGATGTGTCTATCCCTCCTGGAACAACAATATGCCCCTAAAGCGGGTTTTGTAATTTGGCGTTTGAAAGGTTTCTGAAATACACGATTCAATTACTCTAACCTTTGAAAAGTTACATGTTATTACGAGTTACTTCTCGATAGTAGCAAGGATATGCCAGTCAAACTCAGTAATTTATAGTTGTGGAGATAAAAATAAATAACGAAGTAAAACACCTCTAAACGACCTCTTTACCTACAGCTCACCCCACACACATCAGGATTTTTAGTATAATGTGCGGTATGTACCAACAATCCTGCCAAGTTTCAAAACTCCTGGATTTTTATGGATTTGCTTTTCCGGGAAACTCGTTTTGTCTAATTCAACTGGCTAAAGGAGAAAAGGTGAAGTCAAAGGTGCTCAGGGAACGCTGGTAGCATCACACGAACTCTCGACTGCATTCCTTAGCTGATGATTTCCGCTGCATCTTAGGATTTGGCGGGGCGGGCGCTGGGTATCATTGAGTTGATAAGTGCAACCTTTGAAAAGTTACATATTATCACGAGTTGTTGTTGAATGTCAGTAGTAGCAATACAACTCAGTGATTTTTCCTGATATTATTAACAATTATTCTGACTAAACAATTTCTTCATCATAATATTAATTTTCATTTAATGATGTCGATGAAGAAATTTTATGTTCATTTAATATCCGTTCTACAAGAACGAGAAGTTGCGACAGCGCGTCTTTTTACCTTACGTTTGAATCGTATCATTCTCAGGAAACGGAACAAAGGAATATTAAATAAATAAGGTCTTCGTTGTACTTGTGAGCTAATTATTTTTCTTATGCTTTTCTAAAATAATAATTCATATTAAAATGTGCCATATTTACTTTTTTCTTCCCAGGAAAGTTCTGAAAATTAGTTTCACGTTGCTGTTGGCGGACATTATTCCTTGCTTTCATATTTGAAGGTGAGTATAGACAACAATATTTCAAAATGTTTGATAATAGTACCATATTATTTATGTAATTGTTGCCGATATAATATAAATACTACCAACTGGTTTTCAACGATGCATTTTCTACAAATGTTACTGTCCTGGCGGTGCGTTGTAAAGAGAGTTCGCGTTTAAATTAAAATGCGTTTAATTTACACACAACCTGAAGTCCTTCAGAGTTCAGTTAAGGGCCGGCCGTAACAAGTAAAGGATTTGGGTGAGATACATTTTGTAAGACTAATACGTTCAGGCCTTGCAAAGCCAAAGGTATTAGTACCAAAATTGTCGAAACAAAGGTTTTGACAGTTAAATATTAATTAAATGGGTGCCAATATACAGTTAAAAGAGTGATGTTCCAAATACCTTCTAAGTAGTTCTAACATGTACTTACAGAATGGGATCTATGTCAATAATACGAATTTATACAGTTTTAATTGATTTCCCGAAAAAATATTTTGGCACTTATCTCCTTTGACTTTGGAGGGCTTCATTTAATGCAATAAAATAACCAGATTACATAAATAGCCCATTACATAGAATAGCAGATTACATAAATAAAATGAAAGGAACAAAATAATCATATACAGTAAACACTATTGAGCCGTCTGGAAGAGAAGCAAAACACAGTATTCACATATACTGATGGTGAAGATAATGTCCAAAATTGTGTCCAATAGCATTGCATGCCCGAGAAGTTCTGTAGACACTACGCAGACGTGCTAAGATGCTCGTCCCTGAGCGGTGAAACAAGGTCGCTCAATTACAAGTTCCGTAAGTTGCTGGCCTCACAAACTTCTAATTTTGATAGAAGTAAAACCAATTATGTAACTTTTCAACTTAATCCGCCTTTACTGCCAACACACATTTCACATATACATATTAACATTTAGAGGTCTTTGAAAAAATACTCCCCATTTTTGTTCGCAAAATGGTCAAAACTGCCTTTTTCACCTCATGCTCGTCTGCATCTTTTCTTCCCTGAAGGTTTTTCTTTAGTTTTGATAAGTGGTAGAAGCTACTGGGTACCCAATGTGAACAATATTGTCGAAATCCTTAAGTTCTTCACAATATTCTTCGCAATCTGAGTAGTAAGTGCAGATGCGAGGTCGCGAAACAGCTAAACATCATGAGGTTTCACGTATAGTATTCAACTCAAGAACCTCTCTTCACAAAACTGAAGGAGATGTCGACTGCAAACGTATAATAGTATAACATTTAAGGGTGTATAGTAAACTGCTCAGACGGTTGTGTCATTGATCAGCGATATTTTAGTCAGGCCTGGAAATTATGAAACCACCTATGTAACAAGTCTCGTGAAATGGAATAAGTCTCGTATCGCTATGCAAATGTTCATGGTGAACACTACCGGGCGGATTTCTATTATTTTGCATTTTTTTGTCTGTTGCAATAGCTAAGTGAAATATCTTGGAGTTTGGTTAGAAATGGATGCTACGTATATTAATATTTTAGTGCATATTTGGCAGATTTTTCCCATTGCATATTGGAGTAATTATAGCGCATCCGTATTATGAATGTCTTGTTAAAATAAAGACTTATCTCTAAAACGTTTCATTTTTTCATTGAATTTACGTATTTGTAAGTATTAAATAAAATATTGATATTGTACGATGAAAATACATTGACATTATGCTACTGGATATCTTTTTTTCTATAGATAAAATAATTTTACGAATGTAGAGTTTTTCTTGATATCATATTTTTTTTAATCCACACACACACACACACACACACGAAATGAAACAAACCTTGCAACGTTCTTCACTGAGGTGAATATTTACTTCGATTATTTCTCCCGAAAATTAAGGTTATATTATTAAGATTATATTATGGTTGCAAAAAAATATATATCTCACTCCAATCACCCTTGTCCTGAAATGGTATTAACGAAATATTGTTAAATTTAATTGGATCTTTAAGAAATTACGAGGCGAGCACTAAACAACTAGGCCAAGGCGTTGCATTGCACACTCTAAATTGCATACTTGTGCCCATCAAGAATGACGAGGGGAGTACTACATATCTTCGCCAAGCTGTTGTATTACAACTTCTAAATTGCACATTTGTATTTTAAGGAATCACAATGCAAGTACTACGTGCAATTAATACGCCAAAACACTACATTAAATTTGCACTTATTATTTACATGCTATCATTGAGTCGCTGTCTTCAACAAACATTTAATAACGCTACGTATGCTACAACGATATTCAACGGTGTGAGAAGATACGATTATCAGCAATGTCGTTTTACTTCCTTAGTGAGTGTAAGTCTCAGGCAGGCCAACCACCGAGCATTAGTACCGTAAGTGTAAAGCACCCTATGATATATCATACATCATCATATATACTGATACGGGCGATATCGGTAGTACTCCTTCGCCAAAATTTTAGTTCCGGCGCCGCCCGACAAATCGGCTTCCTGTTTAGTCATGGCCCCCCACCTCCCACCCCCCGCATTGCCCTAGTGGGGCACAACCACAGCCACAAGCTCTACACTCCAGACTGGTCTCATGATATCCGTAATAGTTCGTGCATGTAAGTGTGAGTTTGTGTGTGTTAAAGGGCAGAGGGGAGGATAATAATAATTACGCAATGCTGGCTTGCAGCCGTTTGTTAGCGTATTGGTCGGGTATGCGTGTGGTATATATAACAAACTACCAATTACAGCAGCCGATCGGTTGAATTCTTCTCCAGACAGTCGTTAAATTTAATCTAGGTTATCTGGGGTAGCTCACTGGTCGACGTGATCACTTTACATGACGTGGTCCCATTCCGCTCGGAGAAGATTAGCAATGCAAGCTTTCCTTGCAATATCCCAATGTCTGTTGCTGTGTGACGATGAGAAAGCTCGCTTCTAGGGTTGAGAAAACCAGAATCCGGCGTAGTAAAGTGTCCACACGCACTTTTTAACCCGTGGTCACAAGGCCGGAATGTCTGTGGTAGGCCTTGGCCGTGTCAGAGTCTGTTGGGCCACTACACACAGACAGTCAGACAGACAAAGACCGCTAGGGTGGAAAAACCGCCAACGCCCAGCCTAAAAACCTAGGACCGTATTCATAAAGTAATGTAATTACCGCTGAGAAAATGGCATCCATTAATTCGTGCGCAAAGGGAAATACATTGATGTGTCCTATAAAATACCTGTGAGTGCCTCGACAATAATTTTAAAACACTTAAACTCAAGTCTCGACCTATTACTGGGGTATCTATTGATGACACTGTATTGCTTCTAATCAGGAGATCCTAGCTTCGAGTCCCGACAGTGACAAGATTTTCAACACTCGGTACATAGCTCGGTCGAATTCTGTTGCTGTCTGGTGGAGAATTCTGGGAATGCTGGTCAGGCGGAAGAGCAGGGTAAATGGCTTGAGCCTCGCCATCAATAAAGACATTAATTTATTATTTATTTATTTAATTCTAGCAGCCGGCTGCTTGATCGGTAGGTTTTGTGGTCTCTCCGATTAATATCACGTGAATGCCGGAACAGTACATACGCTAACAAACGGGCCACGCACCGTGAAACTTTCCTTCCTCTTCCTTGACCTCTCCTATCCCTTGTTAACAAACACTCTTACATGCATAGGCGACTACACATGTCGTGAGGCCGGTCGCGCTCTGTCCTTGTCTCGGCGGGGGCAAAGATCCGCTGGTCGGAGTTACCTGGTTGGGAAAATTACCGCTATCCGACGATAGGTCGGCTCCGGAACGCACTGTACAGCAGGGCAAGTTCGCCCCCCCCCTTCCCGAGGACAAAACACGGACTACACTTACGGGACTATAACACGTATCAGTTGAAATTACTAATCAAACAATCACGCGCCCGAAATTACTATCAGTCAATCAAACTTGACTTATTGCTTGATGATTCTTAACTTTAACCTCGTCCAAAGAGACGGCGCCAGTTCGACCGAAAAGGTAATAAGACCGGCCCCAGCTCCGACTCCCAGAATAATGAAAGCCTCCACAAAATGGCCCAGGGAAAGCTTTGGGGGATCTGGGGGCGGGTCGGCTGCAGCGTACTTTTTATAATACAGCGAATAGTTTCTCCATTCGTCATTACCGGCTTTCGACACAATGCCCGCTTGGCCCAGCCTCATCAAAAGACTATCGTAGCGATCGGCCCCAGACCAGTCCTTTGCCGTAACGAAGGACACAAACACAGACGTCCACATGCATTCCTTTATTTGCCTTAGTTCGATATGTCGATCCATAATTAACCGCGCAAATCTGAAATCCATTTCGGTTTCTAAATCAGGATATCGATATTCATTCTTTTTCTGTACCGACATTTTACCATCAAAAAGCGCAAATAGCTTGGGATTATCACTCCTATCGACTTTACTCAAAAATGCTTGGCGCAATAATGGGGTGATGAATGCAAAGTCATAATGCTCTGTTACTTCCTCCAACGTTTCAACCTCGTATCCTCGCTTGGGCACGGTGAGGAAGCTGGTGAAGACGCCGGAGAAGCTGTTGAGGACGATGAGGCTGAAGATCGAGCCCCAGATCATGAGAGAACGTCGGCTGTCGGCGAAGCTCCCAGTGAGAAAAGTCTCTATGGCTTCCAGCACCGCTCGGGTGGCGTCCAATTTGAAGACGAAGCTGCAAATCAAAAAAGGGAGCCAATTGGAAACAATTGAATTGATTAGAATTTAAATAAACCGTGTCCACTTTCCAGTGAAATTGATTATAATTGAAATAAAACGTGGTCACTTTTCTTTTTTCATTTTTTTGTTTTGTTTTAAATTATAGTTTGTATGTACGTCTGTTTTGTGAAGTAACATCATATGTGCCAATCCACTTTGTACTGATTATTGATGACTGAAATGAACTTTTTAGATTTCAAACAGCATGTTCAGAACCTTCGTTGTTATAATTCTTAATAAGTGATAAAGTCAGCTCGTAAAATTGATTAATGTATGTGGGAAAGTAACATTACAGTACACGTATTACCAAAAAAGGATAGTGTTTGTCATTTCCAGAATTGGTGTCAGAAATATTATAAAATAAAGTACTGTCTGTACAAAAGTGTGGGAAAAGTGAACATAAAGAAGAAAAAGTAAATTTTAAAATTAATACCTTAGCAATCTGCACATTTTATTTATGAAATAGTGCGAACATTTATTTAAGTAATTAAGTTTTTTATTAAATTCCTTATGTTCCCAATTTTTTTTTTTCGATATTTTAAAAATTTAATATTTATTGAATTTTAAATAGAAATTAGTGAGATTAATCACTTAAACAACAAATATTCCAAAAGCGCACACGTTTCGTTGTATTTTAAACAGCTTCCACTCACCTCCATTACCTCCATTACAAACCGTCCTTACCGAAGAATCAACATGAAGAGGAGCAGATACATGCCAATAAGAAAGTACAACCCCCGCACCAACGCCGAAAAGCTATTTCGGTGCACCGTCGCTTCCAATACAAACCGTCCTTACCGAAGAATCAGGATGAAAATGAGTAGGTTCAGGCCGATGAGGAAGTACACCCCCGGCACAAAGGCGGCGAAGATTTCCCGCTTCACAAAGTCCGCTCGACGAATCATGAAGCAGAGTGGCTCCGGTGCGTGAGGATACAGGTACCGCACGCGGTCCACCATTTGCGGGGCCCAGTACATTCCTTCTCCATAAACATGGTACTTGCCCTTGGTAATGTTCTCGTAAGGATCGCCGTGTGCGAATATATGCGTGAAAAATACTTGCATCACTGTGGTAAAATGTATTGAATTGAAGCTTTATTTTAAGTGGCGAGACTCGGGCCATCAGGCCCGCTCTTCCGTCTGACCACGCATATTTTGCTAGCTTCTTTCACCTACTAGCATAGAAAGGAGGTACTTCTAGGGCCAGAAACAGACTATTTGAATTCAGCTTAGAGGCGTCATTTAGGCTTGAGGATATTTTACATTGAAGTAAATCTACTAACATGGGACAGCCGGAGTTACTTCCCCTCCGAAGGAAGGCGTACGAAGGAATTTTTCGCCCTTAAAAATCCACGGCTTCGATCAGGTTTGAACCCGCTGACTGGGGAACAACAATTGTACAGCGGAAATATTATTTTAAGAATATTAAAGAATAGTAAAATATCGTTCTTAATGGCAATTTTCTACAAAAAAATTGGCAGCCTGTTTAAAAAATATCGTTTAATCGCTGCAGTAAATTCCAAATTTTAAGCTCTTTTTCTCAGAAAAATTTTGAGTTTTCGAAAAACTGAATTTGAACTAATTTTAAGTAGTTTAACTCACAAATACAATAGTGTTTTCAAATTGCAGAGAAACTGAATATATCATAGAGGCTTGAGGGATCTATAAAAAAATTTTTGTAATTTTTGAAGAAAAAAATACACCGAAATAAACCTTACGTTTTAATAAAAGAGTGCAATTACCAGTATCCGTTCGAAATCCTTGAATAAGACATTTGGAACAATTTTTAAGAAAATGGCGTTTGAACGTTTCTGAAAGATCGAATATTTGAGTTAGTTTTCACACAAAGCGGTAGAGTTTTCGAGAAACTTTATATAACATTCTTTAAAACACATGTACTTACAAATACAATAATGTTAACAAATTGCCGCAAATACAAATATTAACATGAGAGACAAGTCAAAAAATTACATTTTGTAATTTTTGAGAAAACTATAGATTTTAGATCTGATTTTTAAGATGAGCACTGAATTTTCGAAAATTTTGAAATTCGGAAATTTGTTGATAGAAAGTGTTTCTACAAATACAATTTTTCATATAGTGATTTTTTCTTCAAATGAAATTTGTTTCCGGTACTGAGTTTTTTCATTAAGGTCATGCAATTCGTTTTTTGATAATTTTAGTAGATTTCGCGAAGTATTGTGTGAAAAAGGTGCAATTTAAAAAAAGAAATACAAGATTTTCTCAAAAATGGCAGGGATCATTCTAAATATACTCTATAGATGGCAGAACCATAATTTTGTTCATATTTTTTTTTAGTTTTTGTTTAAATTTTTAAATTTTTTTTTGAATTATCTCCCTGGTCGTTAATATTAACATAAGCGGCAGGTTGCTCCATTAATTATATTTATCGGTGCATGTGCTTTAAATAATGTCATATTAAATTTCTCAAAATCTCATCCTCATTCTGTGAAAACTAGCTCAAAATTCCGCTCTTACAGAAACGCCTAAACGCCATATTCTCCAACGCTACTCAAAATTTATTCTTCAAAGTTTTGTAACGGATAGAGCTAATTGCATTCTTTAATATGACGTAAAGTTCATTTTGGGGATTGTTTTGTTTTTTCAATAATTACTCAATTGTATTATTTTAAGATCTCTCTCGTCGCTGAAATGCACATTTCCAGCAATTTGTAAATACTATTTAATTTGTGTGTGAATGTGCCTAAAATTATTTCTAATGAAGTTTTTAGAACCTCAAAATTTTTCTGTGAAAATAAGCTTCAAGTTTTGAATTTACAGTCGCGCTTAAATGCCATTTTCTTAAAATCTACTACAAATTTTTCAAAGAAAATTCCCATTTAAGACGAGGTATTACTGTTCTTAATTATTCTTTGAATAATATTTCCGTTCTACAATTAGGAAACATTAGGAAAAGTTTGGAAAATGCACTTTGGGTGGGGATAGAAGCTGGCAAGACCGAATAGCTAGCCGAGACCAATGGAAATAGAATAGTATTACGTTTTCGTTTACTTAATAGTTTGATTTGGGTTTATTAACGTTCCTTAAATAGTCGTACTAGATAGTACTTGTGCATTCAAATTTCTTTATGAAGCCAGACGTCAGTGGTGGATTTATCAAAAACTTCGAATTCAAGCACTGTATTAATTGAATCGCTTGACTTGAATTACTTGATTGAATGACTTGAATTAATTGACCAGTGAACGCTAAGATGGCATATTTTGGAAAGACCAATAAAACCGTTTTCCATCAGTCTCAATTTTTTCGGAGGAAGTTGATTTATTTTTTGCAAATAACAATACATTTAAACAACTTATATTAGAGAAAAATATAATATTTTACAAAAATACTTTAGAAAAAATATTGTAATTTACTTATATTTTGCGTTCGATTGATTTCCGAAATAAACGATTCGATTACGATAATTATGGAGAAGTATTTTTTCTGTTTATTAGTCACATTTGCGCCGAGGTCATGATATTGGTAGGGTATTGCTTTACAACATACCTCTGTACTATAATGTTATATTTCGTGGAAGCGCAGAGGCTGACGGTATATGACATGGTTTCCTGCCGTGGAAACTGTTCCGTTGTTGGCCCGTACCTGCACGCATCCGTCCAGCTGGTTGGTGTAGGCGGCCATGATGTGGATGAGGTCCGCGTCCCGGCCAAGGATCTTCCAAGGGCGGCCGGGGCGGCGCGGGCAACGGGTGCGCGGGAGGCCGGTCTGCCCAGGCATGCCCCACCGCACGATGGCGCTGGTGGGTGCGGTTGGCGGCGGCGGAGTGGGGGTGGGGCCGGGGGCGGGCAACCCGGGCAGAAGGGCGTGGCGCTGGCCGCCCGCCTGGGCTGGCAGACAGCAGCTGGAAACCGTTAAAACTAAGCAATGGAGAGTGGTTAATGTACAGAAGCGAGTAACGAGGGTTTTGGAAGAGACTTTGTAGAGGACCGTGGAGTTTCTCCAGTTGTGGATGTACTCACAAGACATTAATTTTCCCGTTTAGCAAAACGTTTTACGTGAACCTCATTCTGATCACTGCCCAATACTTATTGACAGAAATAATTAGAACCCAGTTCGATCATGAAGTTAGAGGAATAAATTGGAACAACTCATTGATCTAATACTATCCTAGTACTCATATCTAAAACGTATAAGTAGTACGCATTATAGCGACTGCAAAGCTGATAATTAATTTCAAAGTAATTATTAACGCCATCAGTCAACCCGACATTGTCGTTTGCCGAATGCTAAACCAATCCCAATAAACATTCGAAACTTAATTAAATCAGAGATTCACATGCTATTGAGTAATTACTCGAGGGCCAGACAGATATCAAAACGAAAGTAGATAATTAACAAAGCTTGCTACAACCCAAATTGTTAAATTACGTTTCTTAAGTTTCTATAAATATAGAGCTGAAATTTATTGGAATTTGAGTCAAATCCGATCAATGGCACCTAGTTAGAAACAAAAAAGAAGAAGAAACAGAAACAGAAAATATCCCATCACTGAAAAGATGAAAGAACCTGTTATTTTCAGACAAGGAAGAGTACGAGTCTCCAGATTGGGTTCAGACGTTTCTACAGTAATGGTGGCACACTTTAAAATTACCTTCGAACCTCACCCCGTTTCAAACGTACTATTTAACGTGGAAATAGAAAATTTCGCCCACTTCTCTTTTCCAACTGCGCCGCATTACCCAGTAAATTCATTGCTCTACCTGAAAAACCTTTTGAAATCAAGCCAATGAAAATTAAGAAAGCGACTCGTATTGATGTCATAAATACCGTCTGTGTTGAAATGTTGAACAGGCGGTCTATTCCAGCCTTGACAGCAATCTTTGATGAAACGTTAAAGTTCCACTATTTTACCATAGGGAGGAAAAGCTGTAATAATTAATTTTTGAATAGAAGAAAAAGTCTAAGACATATTGAAATCGGCAGGCCAAATTGTCTATTGCAAATAATATCCAAAATATTTCGAAGATTGATACTGATTAGTCTTCATAAAAAATCTCTTCTCTTCCTTAATTGTAAGAACTCTATTTCATCGGTTTAATTGAGGATCAGGGCTAATCACTCAACAACACACCAACTACTACAACTGATTCAAACTATAGCGTAAGTTCACCACCAAAAAAAGCAAATAGCAATAGTTTTACTGTCCATTATGCACGGGTACGACAGAATTTGGCTCTCGGAACTAATATATAAAATGCAACAACTAGGAATTCCAGAGTACTTACAAAAGGTTATGGAAAGTTTTCTCACTAACAAATCGTTTATTGTAAAAATCAATACTTTGACCTCGAACTCGCCCGCCAGGACTGCAGGTGTATCACAAGGATAAGAATTATATTCCATTCATTTTAACATTTTATCTATGGTATCCCAACTGCGGATGACTGTAAAATAGCGTTGTACGCAGACGATATTGCGCTTTTCGCAACGCACAACGACATGGCTAAGGCAAAAGATTATAATCTAAACAGACTATACTAAGATCTTAACTTGTCTCAGAAATGGAGAATCAAAATAAACCCTTTGAAAATTTTCGCGTTACGCTGTTCCAAATATCCTACCGAATTAAATTTTCAGATCTTGGATCTCCTCACCAACAAAAAACTGAGGATTGTTTCTTGACGAATGATTAACACGGAAACCTCATACGCACGCAATAGCAATAACGCGCAATAACAATGCATGCACGCAATATGCACGCAATAACAATGTATCATCAAAAATATCAAAACTCTTCCTTCTAATTAATACACTTCATTGAAAGCCGTGTTGACTTCTGTTATGTAAACCTTTAAATCCATCATGACATACGTATTTCCAGAGGGAGAATGCGCTACCCTTCGCAATCTCCAGAAGTTTACAACCATTCAAACCATATTTTAAGGAGAACTTTCAATGTTCCTGGTTCATTCCAAACATCCAGATTCGCAGAGAGCGATTCATAAGAGATCTCAAGCTTTAATTAAGAATTTACCCTAGATTACACATATTATACAAATATTCAATTCTATGATTACATGCAATTCATACCAACATATAAATTGTCAAAAAGTCTACATATTTGGGTACTTACATCATTTGAATGGATGAACATATTTATTTATTTATTTATTTATTTTCAATACATATGCCTTTGATAATAAGACCATGATTGAAGGGTAGCGATTTAAATTTGTGAATAAGAAGCTTGATGAAGGTATTTCTTGCAAAAAACATTGCAATTTCATTGTAAATAGCTGAATTACTTTATTTAATACTATCTTAAACAAGAATTTCAAGAAGGGGGAGTTTGGATCACTGCTCTTCTGAATCTTGTTCCCTAACATGAGGTTTTGCATTCCTATCTGCTTCAAGTTTTATTAATAAATCTAGAGAATTTTTTTCACACCACGGCTCGGTATGGTTTGGTAAATACCTCTTAACATTGCTGTTAAAGCTGGAAAGTTATCCGTGTATATTGTGGCAATTATTAACTTACGTTTTGATAAAGAAACTTTGGAGTTGATATAGATTTGCTGAATAATGAACATCTTGATATTCTAAGTTTGTTTTAATATTGGACAATGACTGATCGACATTGCGTTGAACTCTCTGAAGTTTCGAAAATTGCAAACTTAGAAACAATGCAAGAAAGTATGTGCTGTTTTAGCACCACTAGTTTCATACCAACTTAGAGTTCTTATTGGTGCTCAACCATTCAAAATCCGCTTGGAGTTTATCAGACAGAATATGCTTAAAATTGACTAAGAGATTCTTTTCAAAATTTTATTGTTTCCTCCTGGGTTGCCTGAGTATCATATGAACATTACATTATCCTGAGATATAACATTATTTTAATTGCTTATCTTACAGGAAATCTTAAATTACTTTGGAAACGAAAACTTATTTCGCAGACTAATAGGTTCTATATTTCTCTCATAAGTTTATTTCAAAATCAGAACTAGAGTGAGAGAATAAAATGCTAATAATGCTAGAGAGTGTAAAATGCTAATATGAAAAATGGTTAATCGATGATATGAACAAATAAGATAATATAAGAAAGTGTTGAATTGTTAATATAAGAAAATGATTAATCATAATCCGTACCGTAAATAACCAAATTCTAAATATCGCAATATTCGAATTTGGAATACCTAATCCATTAACGTTAACAATATCATTTAATTCGATTTCTCGAAACTTTTATCGAATAATTTGAAATATTTTCTGGCACTTCAAGAAAGAGAATCACATGAAACAAACTATTCAAACAAAAATCACACCACTACGGGAAGGAATTCATCTTTCACAACAGATTCATAATAGTCTCATTTGCCGATTGAGTCTCGTAAATGGTACAAAAGAGTCATCTTTTAGAGAACTGGAAGATGGGATTCGAGAACTGGAAGATAGGATTCATAGTTATGTTTTTTCCACAATGGCTTATCGAGGATATTGCTACAGGCTAGTAGTGTCTCGCCGGCTTGGTGATATAAAGAATTTTCAGTCTAGTAGGCATTGTAATGGCTTAAAGGCCTTCGGTCTAGCCACATAGGATCAAGTAAGATAATTTGTTTGTAATAATTACCTATTTAAAAAATAATAAATACAATAAAGAATTTTTCATTAACCAAAATTTGTAACTAACTTCGAATGTTTCTTTTTGCTTCATAATTTTGTTAATATGAATTTCCCACAATTTGAACTTTTCCGGGTCTCCTTGAAGTTCGTATTAAATTGTCGACTGTACGAATAATTATTCGAGTATTATTAAACTAAAATTCAACTGCAATACATTTATACTCAAAGCCATACGGTATTCACCATCGTTCGAGTAACATGGGTAAGAAGTGTGAGTTATATTACAAAGAAAAAATTAACTTCAAACTGCCCATCTGATACATGTAGCATTTATTCCGAAGTCAAAGGCTGAAATACTTGGTCAAGAAGAAAGGTCACTGAATATTTTATTGAACTACTATTTTTTGAAATTTATATGCGCAGTCTATTTCTTTTCTTGAAATTTTTTCTGATTAAATTATTTAAAACATATTAACTATGTATACGTCATATATGAATGTGTGTATGTACTTTGACGAAAAAGCCTCCGACGAAGCCTCGACCAACCAGCCACGTCCCGCTCTTGCGGCAATTGGTTACGAGGTACGTGGGGTTAGCGCGTAGGCATCCGTACGCCGTGGTCTTCTCAACAAAAGAAGTGAGTTTTCTCTTCGGCGCACATCAACATATACTGGGACGTTGCAAGGGAAACGCTCTCTATAATCTTGCCCGTCCGACATTAACTATATTATTACTAAAATAGTGATTACATAGAACTGTTTTATATACAAATTAATATTATATCCATATTTAAATTCTGTCATTCTAATGTATTTTTTATTTTCTCACTTGTAAAAAAATTGTGCTCTATGTTTTGTATTTGCATCATTAATCTAATAAATTAGCCGGTATCATTTATAAAATTCACTATTGATCAATATGTTTCATCCAGTTCTCAATAACAATTAAAATTAACTTAATTTTCAATTATAAAAAGGGAACACTAAAATTCAATCGCTGCAAGGCCTAATTTTTATTACTTTCAGAGGAAGTGTCTAATTTGAACCGCTTTTTTTTCGGGGAATTATGATAGAAAAAACTAAATTCCTATAATTCTCCAATATATGGATACTGTTTTGTAATCATACCTATTAAAATATCAAAGTGCTGGATTTAAATGTCCTCTATCATCCATACCTCCAAATGGCCGCTAGCAGAGCCAAAGCTGCTCCGTTGAAACAGTCACCCATCTGGTACGCCTGTGTCTATTCGCACGGAACCTTTAAAAACAGACTACACATTAAAAATCGTCATCAGTAAGTACTCGTATTAAAATTACCATGCACAGATGGTATATTTTCTGCAACAAAAAAAATAAGTGTTCCACATACTGGGATCAATTAGAAAAGTGAAGAAGCTCTACAAACAGAAAGACAGTCATTGTTTTCTCTGTGCCTACAGCCTGGGCTTCGGATCCGTGAGACCGAAAACGCTGTCTACCATTTTACTGATAATTTCTTGGCCATCCTCTCTCGCATTTACAATTTTTACTTTTGAATAACCCTTATTGTTCTAATACTTATACTTTTTCATAACACAATTTTTCTGATTTCCATGCCGACATCATTCTATTGTTATTTTCCTTGAGTTATCTCCAAATCTGGCTAATCGGTTTATCACCCTCCCTTTTTGGTATTTTTTTCTTCATGTGTATTCACTTGACATCCCACCTCGTAGTACAATAATCCCATGTGACAATTCCTGACCAAATATCCTAGAGTATAATTGGATAAAACGTCAACATTTAATTTTTTACAGAATCCTTCCACTAATCATACTCTTTCCACCAGCAAATCTCCCCACCCCCTCCGGCAAACATGTAAATATATTCATACATTTCTGTTTTATTCCTAAATATCTTCCTTAATATTCGCCATAATTGTCTCACCACGGAAACCATTTTGTTCCCTACTTTTCTCTGCACGTTTCGCTAATCCCCCTTTCTTATTAAACCCAAACGCAATCATTAAAATTATTTTATCTATTCAATTGGCGCTCTCTTCCACATTCTTGTCTATCTCTTCTACCTGCTTATGCTCTTGCTAAACTGCACAAGCTTGCTTTCATTTTAAATTCTCTATAATTAGAGAATCATTTCAATCTACTTGCCACCTGATGCAATTCATACACATTCTCAGCGAAAGAACCATGTCATCGTCATCGTCAAAGACGCAATTCTTCTAAACCCTCCGTCCTCTCCCTTTCTTAATTTTTCTTCTCACCCTGATGTGCAAATATGGAAAAATAGAGATCATAGGAACATCCTTTCTTTTCTATGAAAAATATATTACTAAACTCTTTTTTCTGTCTACACCTTAACGTTTGTGTCTAATATATTTTCTTAATGCATCAAATAGGTTAACCTTGAGGCCCATATTTTCTAGAAGTCTATTCTCTAGAAACCTCTTATATTACCCTGTTAAAGACTGAATTTGAATCTATAGAAATATCGTGATTTTTATTTTTCCTCTATTTCCTACTCAATTATTTTGTTGTGTGTTAACGTGCAATGTAAGAATGATTGGTAATACGTTCGTTGCAAATCGCTAATCAGCCATTTCCGTATTTGCCGTTTTTTTATATTGACGTGAAGCCCACACGTATTGCTAACACATACATGGCTACCACTCTACAAGACATCCCGAGCTGTAGACGACTCAAAACCAACTACATTTTGTAGGAAAACACACATTCTCATCGGTTATAATTACTGAATTTAATAAATATTACGAATGTTTGTCAAAGAAAGACATGTATCGACTAATTTACAAAGTTGTATGGGGCATCGGCAAACACTTTAGTTCATTTATTTTAATTTTTTGTTATAAATTTAAGTTGTATTTCTACTAGGTATTATTTATATCACATCTGTATGCTACTTGCGATTTTCATTCTCATAATTCAAGTGGCTTGTGAGCGTTTACAGACTGTAGGGGAAGCAGGGGTAATGGAGGGTCACGGGGTAATAGGAATCATCGGTAAATAATCGCTAAATATTGTAACCAAACCTTTTTGAAAGGCAAAAATATATTCTTCTACCTATCATCATTTTTGATAACTATAGCCAATTGATCACCGCAGGCAAAAGAAAACTTAGACCTCATCGCGTTCGTATCAGGTAAGTGAATGGTTGATGTTTGAAAGGGCTCTCATAAAATAAGGTCTTACTCACGTGAACTGGGAGATTTCTAGAAGAATTAAAATGGAAGTTTTAATTCTTTTTGTGTTTTATTTTTGGAAGGGAAGTACTTCATCCAAATCATTTGATACCAATGTCGAGTAATTTTAAACATTCTATGCAAATTTATGAGTAGTTATGATAAAAATATGCTTTGGGGGTAATAGTGGACAGTGATGCTCACTATCGCAGTGTGAATGCCCATTGTTCCAAACAAAATAATTTATTGAACTGAATGAATTTAAATGGTCCTTGAGTGCTATTTACACACGTAGCAAGAATGGTTGGACGAATGAAGAATCCATTGAATGGCTCAAACACTTTGAAGGCCGTACTTGACCAACTGCTCGGGACCCAGTGCTGCTAATCTTGGATAACCGTGGGAGTCACATTACTTTAGACGCCTACAAGTATAGTAAACAAAGTAATTACTTTTTGAAGTACTAAAGTATTCATGTGCTTCATATTTCTATAGTGATTCCCATTACCCGCATGTGTATGTAATGGAGATCAAATACAGTTTTTTGGAAATTTGATATTTGAGAGGGTTTTAGATATTTTTTATTATATTTTGTAGTGAAAACACAATCTTAATCAATAATCTAAAATATAAAAGCACATTCTTTTTCGACCAATTCGTACTGATTTATATCGAAAAAAGCGTTACCCACATTACCTCCACTTCCCCAATCTTGCTTGACACAAGAAGAGTAAAGAAGTACTCACACGAAAGGTTTCTCGTAGAGATCTGTGAACAACTCTAGCAACTGAATTGATGTACCTTTAACTGTTCGAAAAAATCAAGAAGTTTTCTAGTTACTTGACTCACTTATATCTTTCACTTACACGTACATAGTACATCGTAAGTAACGAAAATGTCTCACCTCTGTTTCTATACCATTAGAATCAAATACACAAACACTGGGGTAGAGAAAAATACTCGCCTAGAATATTGATAGACGTAGATGTTATAGTGTTCCTTGTACTGGTGAGTAGAAACATCAAGTGACTATTTCCTCACCTCAATAATCGGTCTTCTTAACCTGAGTTCGCTTGAGCAACGCGATCAATAGTCACATCCAAGTGCCCACTTGCATGATTCTTAAAATCGCTATTTATTGCAATGGTGTCAATTTCCTCTGCTCGAAGGAAATGCGGATAATTATTGTAACATTTTGGACATCCCCTCACTTATTGCGTCTGAATAACAGTGCACATTTTTGTTCCAAATACTAGGATCATCGTACATCTCAATCGATGCTACTTCTTTATTTTCAGTATCTATTTCTTTGTTCCTATTATTAACTCCCATTTATTTAATCTCATTTCGTCCCTGAGGTTGCTAGATAAAAGTATTAGGTTAAATCAATAAATTGAATATTTAATCACATCTGAATTGAATAATTTAATTGACTCGTGTTCAAAGTCTACAAAGCAATTAATTTAGCAACAACCTTACACTCACAAAAATAATATTTTTACTACGTCATCAGTATATAATTAAACCAGTGGTAATGTGGGGCATTCCGAAAAGTTTCCTCTTTATAGTATTATTACTTAACATCACACATTTTTTTAAAATTGTTCATTGCGACATTTAAAGATCTAAAATTGATAAATAAACAAATTTAAGTGAGAAAGAAATCATGCATACTATGATCAGAGGTGTGGAACAAGTTCGAAAAATATTTGGATTTTTACAATATTCAAATCGGAAATATACCGTAGTAATAAATACACTTTCTTTTATTCAGACAAAAGTTTTAAAGAAATGATTTGTCGTATCTCAGAAAGGTATAAAATGCCACAGGGGGTTCATATATAGTAAGTCGAAAAATTAAAATATATTCCGTTCAAAAACTTCTGTGACAGAGTTATGCGTGAGCCATTCTTCAATCCATCCAATTGTTTTATTTATTTAGCCGTTACGTCCCGTAATGGGCAATTGGCCTCGGCTCCGTTAAATCCCGGGGTTGCTAGTCGCTCACCCATCCAGGATCCAGTGATGTCTCGAATTCGCTTAACCTTCGTGACGTCACGTAGTTAACGAATTCTACTAGGGTCGCCGGGTTCGAGGTCGTGGCCTTTTAGTTGAACCATCCCAGCATTCGCCTGGATGACCGAAGGAAACAACGAAAACCCCCATCAAGGTGACCGGCATTGGGATTGAATCCAGGCCTCCTGAAGTCAGCATTTTACACCCTTAGCCGCATCGCTCGGTAACCCATTCATACAGATATGTAAAGCTGCTGCGTGAGAGCTGTGGTAAGCAGTGACGCAATTATGCAGATAATTTACTCGGTACGCTTAGAATGGGAATATGCTGAATAACACAAACAATTATTTACATTTTTCAGTCAGAATCAAAACTTTCATTGTTTTGAAATAATTGTAAACGTTGTCATTTCCAACAAAATTATTTAATATAAGAGCAGATTTCGATGGCTTAGCCATCATCATCAGTTGTCTGATACAAGAAAAACAAAACAAAACATTAGAACGTGAATACAACAAGATTATGATAAAGGTTACACATAATTTACAAATATTTTGGAAATAAATTTAACATTCTAGAAACTGGAAGAAAGAAAAAACTGGGGAGGGTTAAGTCATTAATATTAAAGAAAAGCGAATGAAATAGAAATAGGACACGCAACATTTTTTTTTATAAACAGAAAAACATAGAAATGTAAGTTGAGCCATTCCGTACCTGCTGGATGGAAGCCACAAAACGACTACGCGAGGTCGGGCGAGCCAAGGGGCTTAAGTACCTGGCCGTGGGGTGGAGGAGGGCAATGGCCTGGGTGCGGTGCGCTGTCACTGTGCCGCCCCGGCGGGGTGTGGTGTGTGAGTGGTGTCTAATAGTAATTTTAGTAAAGGAGAAGGACTATGGTTGATGTTTTCATTCAATAAGTTATTATTTCCAGGCGAGGTCGCATTCTAGGTACTTTCTTTCCGCCCTAAAAAAGGTCGCAGAATGGTGGCTAAAACGTGGGCACCTGTGCCTAGTACACGGCGATTCCCGAACAGCTATGTAGATACTCCAACACTGAAGCCTACGCTTTCTTCCATTCATCTTCTTTTCACGAAAGTATTGGGAATTCTAATTTTTTGTCCGAGGAAATGTTCTAATTAATAATTCGTAAACACATTGGCTATTCATCGCTATTTTAACTATTACTTTCGTTAATAGAATTAGATATTCAGAAAATGTTTCATTATCAAAATTACTCAAGTTGTGAAGTGTAACTTTGAATAGAAAATTCTTTATCGCGATCTCTTACCTTGTGACCATATCGCATTGCGATCTCCTTCGGTATCCTTGTTCTTCTTTCAATGCTTTCCCCTCAAACATTTTCTGTCTTTTCGGAGAAGTTTGAGCTGTAAATCTTTTTTTCTTCTTCAGATTTTCACGCATTATTGTTCTTTAGTGGACCTATTACGCTTTCCCATTAGCTATATTCTGCATTCTTTTTCTTACATTATTTTACCGAAAAAATGTATTTATCTAACAATTCTCTTCTCCATTGTTTCGTAACCGCATTTGTGACTCCGCCTTCTTTTGAGGCCTGTTCCCAACACGAGTTTTAGTAACCTTTGTCGAAATGTGAGCCCATGAGCGTGCCTCGTAGGAAACGTTTAATGTCATTGTTTGTGTTAGTTGCTATACTTGGATTTTATTTCTTGCGGCGTGGGGGCCTGTCTTCACAATGGAATATCTCACGGCATTTCGCGTCTTTCTCTATCTGCTGCTAGATGTCGCACGATCGCGACTGATGAATAAATTTGATAGATCTTTCATATTACATACTTTTTGACTAACACCTGTGTTTACTAGGGGACACTGCAGTCTCTACGTTCGGCATTTTGCGGCTTGCAATCTTATTCCTCTCCTATACTTGGAATTTTATTTCTTGGTTCGTTCACATCTCACTGCATTTTGTGTCTTTCTCCGTATCGATCAGTGCTGGCGATCATGCGGACATCTAGCGGTTTGTCATCGTTTAGAGGGAGCAACATTACAAATTTAATAATCCATTGGTGTGTGTTGTTATTAAACATTTTATACATTTATTATACATTTAAAGTTTCTAGAGTTTTATCGCTTAGAGAAAGCAACATATTTATTAAAAGAATTTGATGTGTGAGTTTCTTTAGGTATATTGAAATCATTCAATGTATCGTCGTTTAGAGAAAGTTAGATGTTTCATAGAATAAAGGTGGTACTTGAACTTAAACAATCTTTATTCACACAAAATATCTTTACGATTTGAAATCTTCTTGAGTGAACAATGCCCATCTCTCGCTACGGAAAGTACCTATGACGCGGACGTGCCATCCGCGTGCGTACGTTCTCCATGAGGGATTGTAGCCAAAATCTGTAGCGGATTTGCCGTTGCAAATAGTTTTTATTACGCTGGAGGAATATTTTTTAATCAATTCTTGCTATTCTGGTCAATGCTCATTTCCATATGTATTCAGAATTTAACTGATATATGGGCTATGGTATAGATCTCAGAATTTAAGAAAACATGCACAGAATACATTTCTCTCCATTGTTAAATCCCACACAGTTGTTAAATGTTTTTACATTCCCGTATTCATATATACAGAGTAATATGCATAGTATAGTGAAAGTTATGTAATGCTGCGAAAAATCGTTATCGAGATTTCAACGGAAATACACGTTTTGGAATCCCTTCATGCTGAAAACTGTTTGTTTTCAAAAAATTCGTCCGTCCGTCTGCCTGTCCTTCTGTCTGTCCCTCCCTCCGTTCTTCCGTCCGTCTCCTTATAAAGAAGTCATAGGACCAATTTTCACGGTTAACCTGAAATTTTTGAAAATTTCAAAATTCTGAATTTTTTTAGTGCCTTCCTACAACTACAAAATAATAGATATTTTCCCGTCAAATGAAATTTGTTGTCCATAATGTGTACTTTGATTAAGGTCATCTACATTTTTTTAAAAATTTTAGTAGTTTTTGCGCAATATTCTGCGCAATTGTTTGCAATTTTAAAAAATTGAAAACCAAATTCTCTCAAAAGACGGCTCAAATTTTTTTCTTTAAACTTTTGGTTAGTATTGTGCTAAATGCACTCTACGAAATGGCATGCGAGCCACATTGCTCTATTCTTTAGTTGTTGCTTTTTTCCAAAAAGTACCAAAATTTTTTTTCCTTGTCTCGCACGCCATTAGTATTTACATTACTGGTAATTTGTTCACATTATTTCATTTGTAAGTATATGTGCTTTATATATTGTCATTTAAAGCTTCTCGAAAACTCAACCGTTTTCTGTGAAACTAGCTCTAAGTTTCACAATTTCAGAAACGCTCAAACGCCGTATTCTCAAAACGCTTCAAATTTTTTCTTCCAACTTTTTGAAAGATAGTGCTAATTGTTCTCTTTAAAATGAAGTAAAGATCATTTCGGGGTACTTTTTTGCTTTTTCAAAAATTACACAAATGTAATTTTTTTGAAAGATCTCTCGTTCCGATATTATACACATTTCCAGCAATTAGTAAACACTATTTCATTTGTGAGTTAATGTGCTTCAAATGACTTCAAATTAATTTTTTCGAAAAGTCAAAAATTTTCTGGAAAAATGTGCTTTAGATTTCGAATATACAGTTGCCCACGAGCGCCATTTTCATAAAAACCGCTCCAAATTTTCAAAGAAAATTGACATTTAGGACGAGCTTTTACAGCTTTTTTAATATTCTTGAAATAATATCTCCGTTCTACTATTAAGAAACCGAAAAATTAAGAAAATTTTTAAAAAATTGTTTGGGATAGATGGCAGCAGGCAAGAGTATGTGCTTAAATAGCTAGCCCAGACCATAGGAAAAATAAAACTAATACCGAAAAGTCTGTGTCATTCTGTAGCACGACAAGTTGCCATTAAATTAAAAAAATTAAATTAATTAAATACATTAAATTAATTAAATACATTATCATTAAAAAGTTCTGTATTCTTGTTTCTTTCTTAAAAAGTTGATAACATTACTTTACGTTGCTGTTGGAGAAAAGTATTACTTATGATGATTTGATAATATTCAATGACGATTCGAAAGACTATTTCCGTTGTTGGCCGATATATCCAAAACCACGACCAACTTGTTTTCAGAGCAGCAATTTCTAATGTAATTGTCGAGACCCTGCGCAGTAAAGAGAGAGAGAGAGAGGGTGTGTGTGTGACGTGGATAATGGATTTAATTTACACACAGTCTGGAGCCTTAAGGACCTCAAGTTAGAATAAGTTCTAACAAGTACAGGATTTTGTTGAGATGCGTGGCATATGTAGACACTAACAACATACATATTTATTTAATAAAATAAAATAAACATCGTGCACAAAATGGTGCTTGTCAGAAACGGGAATACAATGGTGTATATTTACAGTAAATACTATCGTGCTCATTATGAGTGACGATAAAACACACTGACACTCTGTAAACAAATAATAAAGTTGGAAATCATGTCCAAACTTTTCTTGCAGCCGTTGCACAGAGGAAGTCCGTACACACACCGACGTATTCTCTTATCAACAGCAGAAACCATGGAAACATATCGGTCAGGACAGCCAACCACTACATTTGTCCTCCAGACAGAGGCTGAACGCCGCCCATCTAATGTTAGAGTGTAAACTCCACTATCGTCTCAAAACATGGGACGATACGGCAGACGTGGTTTTCCCGCTGAGCAAACGCAGCCAGTGTTTTATTTCCGGTATAAAAAGTAAATATACTTTGGTGCCATAAAATACAATTGAACGTGGTAGTGCTTTGCAAATCACCTATCAAAACATGACCTAAAGCCTCGCCCTATTACCTGATGGTTCTTAACTTGACCCTCGCCCAAAACGACAGCCCCATCTCGACCAAAAAACTCACCAAGGCAACTCCAGCTCCTACACCCAGTATAATGAAGGCGTCCTCAAAGTGACCGAGGGAAAGCTTTGGGGGATTTGGGGGTTGGTCGTCTGCAGCGTACTGTTTATAATACAGCGAATAGTTTCTCCATTCATCATTGCTAGCTTTCAATACAATGCCCGCTTGGCCCAGCCTCATCAAAAGACTCTCATAGCGATCAGCCCAAGACCATTCCTTTGCCGTAACGAAGGACACGAACACAGACGTCCACATGCATTCCTTTATTTGCCTTAGTTCGACATATCTCGCCAAAATTAACCGCGCAAATCTGAAATCCATTTCGGTTTTCAAATCAGGATATCGATATTCTTGCATCTTCTCTAACGACATTTTGCCATCAAAAAGCGCAAATAGCTTGGGATTAACACTCCTATCGACTTTACTTAAAAATGCTTGGCGAAAGTAAGGGGCGACAAATGCAAACTCATAATGCTGTGTCATATCCTCCAACGTGTTAAACTCGTATCCTCGCTTGGGCACAGTGAGGAAGCTGGTGAAGACGCCGGAGAAGTTGTTGAGGACGATGAGGCTGAAGATCGAGCCCCAGATCATGAGAGAGCGTCGGCTGTCGGCGAAGCTCCCAGTGAGAAATGTCTCCGTGGTCTCCTGCACCGCTTGGATGGCGTCCAATTTGAAGATGAAGCTGCAGCACAAAAGAAGAAGAAAGGGTTAGTCAGAGGTTAGGAAACATCTTCAAACACGTCCAGTAATACAGAATGCCTATTCAAGAACTGTGGGTGATGTCTATTTCAGATATGTGTAGGGATGGTTGCGGATGCAGAATATTTTTATTTAGAATCAAATCGTGGTCCAGGATCAGGAATGTCATTGATATAGGTCTGTTATGTATTTACTGTGATATTATGTACCATAGGCGTTGATGCTGGGATGTAACGTGCCTTGACGACATCGCCCTCGCCCTCGCCCACACCTTCGCCCTCGCCATCGCCCACACCCTCGCCCTCGCCCTGGCCCTCGCTCTGACCCTCGCCCCCGCCCCCGCCCCCGCCCCCGCCCTCGCCCTCGCCCTCGCCCTCGCCCTCGCCCTCGCCCTCGCCCTCGCCCTCGCCCTCGCCCTCGCCCTCGCCCTCGCCCTCGCCCTCGCCCTCGCCCTCGCCCTCGCCCTCGCCCTCGCCCTCGCCCTCGCCCTCGCCCTCGCCCTCGCCCTCGCCCTCGCCCTCGCCCTCGCCCTCGCCCTCGCCCTCGCCCTCGCCCTCGCCCTCGCCCTCGCCCTCGCCCTCGCCCTCGCCCTCGCCCTCGCCCTCGCCCTCGCCCTCGCCCTCGCCCTCGCCCTCGCCCTCGCCCTCGCCCTCGCCCTCGCCCTCGCCCTCGCCCTCGCCCTCGCCCTCGCCCTCGCCCTCGCCCTCGCCCTCGCCCTCGCCCTCGCCCTCGCCCTCGCCCTCGCCCTCGCCCTCGCCCTCGCCCTCGCCCTCGCCCTCGCCCTCGCCCTCGCCCTCGCCCTCGCCCTCGCCCTCGCCCTCGCCCTCGCCCTCGCCCTCGCCCTCGCCCTCGCCCTCGCCCTCGCCCTCGCCCTCGCCCTCGCCCTCGCCCTCGCCCTCGCCCTCGCCCTCGCCCTCGCCCTCGCCCTCGCCCTCGCCCTCGCCCTCGCCCTCGCCCTCGCCCTCGCCCTCGCCCTCGCCCTCGCCCTCGCCCTCGCCCTCGCCCTCGCCCTCGCCCTCGCCCTCGCCCTCGCCCTCGCCCTCGCCCTCGCCCTCGCCCTCGCCCTCGCCCTCGCCCTCGCCCTCGCCCTCGCCCTCGCCCTCGCCCTCGCCCTCGCCCTCGCCCTCGCCCTCGCCCTCGCCCTCGCCCTCGCCCTCGCCCTCGCCCTCGCCCTCGCCCTCGCCCTCGCCCTCGCCCTCGCCCTCGCCCTCGCCCTCGCCCTCGCCCTCGCCCTCGCCCTCGCCCTCGCCCTCGCCCTCGCCCTCGCCCTCGCCCTCGCCCTCGCCCTCGCCCTCGCCCTCGCCCTCGCCCTCGCCCTCGCCCTCGCCCTCGCCCTCGCCCTCGCCCTCGCCCTCGCCCTCGCCCTCGCCCTCGCCCTCGCCCTCGCCCTCGCCCTCGCCCTCGCCCTCGCCCTCGCCCTCGCCCTCGCCCTCGCCCTCGCCCTCGCCCTCGCCCTCGCCCTCGCCCTCGCCCTCGCCCTCGCCCTCGCCCTCGCCCTCGCCCTCGCCCTCGCCCTCGCCCTCGCCCTCGCCCTCGCCCTCGCCCTCGCCCTCGCCCTCGCCCTCGCCCTCGCCCTCGCCCTCGCCCTCGCCCTCGCCCTCGCCCTCGCCCTCGCCCTCGCCCTCGCCCTCGCCCTCGCCCTCGCCCTCGCCCTCGCCCTCGCCCTCGCCCTCGCCCTCGCCCTCGCCCTCGCCCTCGCCCTCGCCCTCGCCCTCGCCCTCGCCCTCGCCCTCGCCCTCGCCCTCGCCCTCGCCCTCGCCCTCGCCCTCGCCCTCGCCCTCGCCCTCGCCCTCGCCCTCGCCCTCGCCCTCGCCCTCGCCCTCGCCCTCGCCCTCGCCCTCGCCCTCGCCCTCGCCCTCGCCCTCGCCCTCGCCCTCGCCCTCGCCCTCGCCCTCGCCCTCGCCCTCGCCCTCGCCCTCGCCCTCGCCCTCGCCCTCGCCCTCGCCCTCGCCCTCGCCCTCGCCCTCGCCCTCGCCCTCGCCCTCGCCCTCGCCCTCGCCCTCGCCCTCGCCCTCGCCCTCGCCCTCGCCCTCGCCCTCGCCCTCGCCCTCGCCCTCGCCCTCGCCCTCGCCCTCGCCCTCGCCCTCGCCCTCGCCCTCGCCCTCGCCCTCGCCCTCGCCCTCGCCCTCGCCCTCGCCCTCGCCCTCGCCCTCGCCCTCGCCCTCGCCCTCGCCCTCGCCCTCGCCCTCGCCCTCGCCCTCGCCCTCGCCCTCGCCCTCGCCCTCGCCCTCGCCCTCGCCCTCGCCCTCGCCCTCGCCCTCGCCCTCGCCCTCGCCCTCGCCCTCGCCCTCGCCCTCGCCCTCGCCCTCGCCCTCGCCCTCGCCCTCGCCCTCGCCCTCGCCCTCGCCCTCGCCCTCGCCCTCGCCCTCGCCCTCGCCCTCGCCCTCGCCCTCGCCCTCGCCCTCGCCCTCGCCCTCGCCCTCGCCCTCGCCCTCGCCCTCGCCCTCGCCCTCGCCCTCGCCCTCGCCCTCGCCCTCGCCCTCGCCCTCGCCCTCGCCCTCGCCCTCGCCCTCGCCCTCGCCCTCGCCCTCGCCCTCGCCCTCGCCCTCGCCCTCGCCCTCGCCCTCGCCCTCGCCCTCGCCCTCGCCCTCGCCCTCGCCCTCGCCCTCGCCCTCGCCCTCGCCCTCGCCCTCGCCCTCGCCCTCGCCCTCGCCCTCGCCCTCGCCCTCGCCCTCGCCCTCGCCCTCGCCCTCGCCCTCGCCCTCGCCCTCGCCCTCGCCCTCGCCCTCGCCCTCGCCCTCGCCCTCGCCCTCGCCCTCGCCCTCGCCCTCGCCCTCGCCCTCGCCCTCGCCCTCGCCCTCGCCCTCGCCCTCGCCCTCGCCCTCGCCCTCGCCCTCGCCCTCGCCCTCGCCCTCGCCCTCGCCCTCGCCCTCGCCCTCGCCCTCGCCCTCGCCCTCGCCCTCGCCCTCGCCCTCGCCCTCGCCCTCGCCCTCGCCCTCGCCCTCGCCCTCGTTCTCATCGCTTCGCGCAAGTGCTTGGTCAGCCGATGTTCCAAGCCCATAAAACACGTGAGCATTGCCTACTGTGTAAACTCAACACGTTCCTTTTCTATGTCAACCGTACTCTAATTGTCACAAAGGAAATTTCTGTGGTTCCCTTTCGTGCCGTTTGCAAAGCCAAAAGAGGCCACCCATCCCATCCCATGTTCATGTAACTGACATCTCCAACACCGTGAAAACTCAAATTAAGAAAATTCAGTAGCTCTGAGTTTCCTAATTCTATAGATCGAGTAATAACTCGATCGCTGTAACAATAGGCAGCTTAGTCCGTTGATTTTTCCACTCTGCGGCCGTGAGTACACAATAATGACCAATTAAAAACCCCCCGAAAAATAGATCACCAGGGTGAGGATCGCTTCTGAACAATAAACGAACTATTAGTGATACAAACTTCTAGAACACGTTAACACAGCCTATACCACACCAGATAGCACACATGTGATCGAGCAACGGCGCATAAAAGGGGTGCGGAAATCATGGCAAGATAACCGCGGCTGAGAGAAAAGCATGCCTCTTATTGACTAGGAGAGGCGGAGGCTAGTCGCTGTAAAAACTTCACTCAAGCAACAACACTTTGGCACAACTCCGTCGAGGCTATTCAGGCCTCTGTTACGCCGAGGCGCTTTGTCAAATTTTTTTCAGCCTAGAACGGATTCACTCACGGTAACATCTCCAGAAATCATCAAGTACTGATCAACTCTCATTCAGAAGAATACAACGTAACTGCCCATCGATGGTGTAGCGGTTAGCGTACCATGTTAATTGGCGGGTTCAAACCCGATCGAAGCCGTGGATTTTTAAGGGCGAAAATATCCTTAGAAGGGGAAGTAAAGCTGGCTCTCCCATGTTAGTAGATTTACTTGCAAGTAAGAGATCCTCAAGCCTAAATGTCGCCTCTGAGCTAAATTCAAACCACCTGTTTCGTCGCCCAAGAAATACCGCTAAAGGAGCGGGGCGAAATTTGCGAAGTCAGACGGAAGAGCGGGCCTGATGACCAGCGTCCCGCCACGCCAATTCAAATTCAAATAAACTATCTGGTCATGTACCGACTTTAATCTGAATTAATTCCGTTTCGCGAGCGAGTCACGTTGACGTCCGAAAGACACCTGCGGAGGTGCGCATCGTCGGGAGTTTAGACGCGGGGAGGTGACGTTTGACGGCGTCACCCAGCGCCTCTCTTCACACATCGTGATCGCCGCACAAGAGAGGGACCTCACCACGAGAAAGGTCGCTTGCTGCTGGCTAACGCCTTCACTGATAAACGCGGGGGGTGTCTACGTCGTGGCGGGCGCCTCCACTTCCATCGGGGTGCTGCATGAACGACCCGGACAGCATTCTCAACCCTCTACAAAATGCAATTCTGCAAAGTGAGGTAACATCTAATCCATCACTATAGGTCCTCTCCGTAGTCAAAGATCTGTAAATTTTGCGGACAAAGAGGTTCTAATTAGTTAGTGGCAATTCTTTTGGTAAATTCCTATTCCATTTAAATAAATGCGTACCCACCTCTTTGACGTGTAAGACTTAAAACCGATCTTTAAGCCTATGATTTCAAGTAGCTGTGTAAGCATTTTTTTGCATCCCTTCGAACTAGGGCTCACCCCAGATATTCTCTTCGCCGGTGTTCAGGTTCGTATAAGCTTGGAGCTCATAAATAAAAGTTCAGTGCGTGTGGCCTGAAATCCTTTTTCGGTTTTGGGCCAATGACGCGTGCGTCAGAATCAAATTGTGGTGACCGGTGCTGGTCATTATAATACTCTTCAAAACGTTGGCAATACGGTAGATAACTTTTCTTGAACTGACCGTTTTTTGTTAACGTTCTACTGCCTATCTATTTGTCGAATAGGATGGGAAATGCTTATTTGAGAGTAAATAATAATTCAATATAATTTGTAACTTTCGAAAAATTAAGAGATTGAGCAAGTATCGGTCAATGGGGATGTAAGCACAAACGCCGCAACCATTACTTGCTTCTCGAAGTTGTTCTCCGCGCATGCAAACGGTGAATAATTATCTGAAAATCAGGATGAAGATGAGCAGCTACTTGGCGATCAGGATGTATCCCTTGGCACAAACTTGCCAATGGTTTCCCGGTGTATGAACAACTTCATCACGAAAGCAAAATGCAATTATCGGAGAATCGGAATAAATATGATCAGGTACAGGCTGATGAGAAAGTACACCCCGGCACAAACACGGCAAAGATTTCCTGATGCACCTTCACCTCGATTACAAACAGTACTTACCATAGAATCATGATGAAGATAATCAGGTACAGGCTGAAGAGAAAGTACACCCTGGCACAAACGCGGCAAAGATTTCCTGGTGCACCTTCACCTCGATTACAAACAGTACTTACCGTAAAATCAGGATGAAGATGATGATGTACAGGTTGGTGAGAAAGTACACCCCGGCACAAACGCGTCAAAGATTTCCTGGTGTACTTTCCCCTCCAATACAAACCGTTCTTACCGGAGAATCAGGATAAAGATGATCAGGTACAGAGCGGTGAGGATATACACCGCCGGCACAAACGCGGCAAAGATATCTCTCTTCACGAAGTCCGCTCGACGAATCGTGAAGCAAAGTTGCTCGGGTACATGAGGATACAGGTACCGCACGGTGTCCAACATTTGTGGGGCCCAGTACATTCCTTCTCCGTACACGTGGAAGTTGCCGTTGGTAAGATTCTCGTAAGGATCGTTGTGGAAGGGCACCTGCGCCAAAAGTAAATTACTGAGGTCTAATAATCTCCTTTTTGTATCGTAGTAACATTAACGGATGTTTATCACTGGTGTTTGTTGCATATTCACTTTGTTCTTTAAACATTTGTACCAATATGGATTATAATAATTCTGGTGGTGGAAATACTTTCCGACATAACTCTATCGTAATGTTAGGGCCCCTTCCCACGTCGCAACGGCGGTGCGCTTCCGAGCGCCGCGGATCGTAGCAGAGCATTGGTTTGAATGGGGACCTTCCCACGTGCGGTTAGGCCGTCTCGCTACGCGAAGCGGAGGAGGGCGTACGCGCCACCGCTAGCAGAATACAGCTTTAAATGGTAGCCTTCCCACTGCGGCCGCCGGTCGCTGCGTTCTACCTGCTACGGTCCATTTGTTCGTCGTCGCCGAAGGGTCGGCGAAACCTACCCTGCAGAACCCACCCCCTTCCACGGCGGGCGGCGGTGCGGCCGTGGCTGCAGCGGTGGCGGCGTCGGAAGGGCTCTGCTGCTTGACGGAAGCGCGCCGCCGTTGCGACATGGGAAGGCGCCCTTAGATTTCACGCACGCGCAGGGGCTGCTAGTGAGCCTCTATCCTATACAGTGTTACACGCTGTCTCTTCGCCCGTACCTGCACGCATCCGTCCAGCTGGTTGGTGTAGGCGGCCATGATGTGGATGAGGTCCCCGTCGCGTCCAAGCACCGTCCAGGAACCGTCTGGGGAGACCGGGCAACGCGTGCGCGGCACCAAGCCCTGTAGTGGCATGCCCCATCGCACGCTGCCAGGAGGCACGACGGCCAGGTTGGGCGCTGCGGACGGTGGCGGGGAAGGTGCGGGGCCGGGGACGGGCGACTCGGGCAGAAGAGCGTGGCGCTGACCTTCCACATGTATTGGCACAGCGCAGCTGGAAACCGTTGAGAGAAATAAACGGAGAATTGTTAATATACAGAAGCGAGTAACGGGGGCGTTGGAAGACGCTTTGCTCGCTGCCTGGAGGCACGACGGCCAGGTTGGGCGCGGCGGGCAGTGGCGGGGAAGGTGCGGGGCCGGGGGCGGGCGACTCGGGCAGAAGAGCGTGGCGCTGACCTTCCACATGTATTGGCACAGCGCAGCTGGAAACCGTTGAGAGAAATAAACGGAGAATTGTTAATATACAGAAGCGAGTAACGGGGGCGTTGGAAGACGCTTTGCTCGCTGCCTGGAGGCACGACGGCCAGGTTGGGCGCGGCGGGCAGTGGCGGGGAAGGTGCGGGGCCGGGGGCGGGCGACTCGGGCAGAAGAGCGTGGCGCTGACCTTCCACATGTATTGGCACACCGCAGCTGGAAACCGTTGAAAGAAACAAACGGAGAATTCTTAATATACAGAAGCGAGTAACGGGGGCGTTGGAAGACGGTTTGCACGCTGCCTGGAGGACGTTAGCGCCGGCCGGGGCGGTTGGGGGGGGGGGGGCACTCGAGTAGATGGGCGCCGCGCTGGCGATCCGCGAGGCTAGTGCACTGCAGCTTGAAACAAATAGTTAGTGAACGCTTAATAAACAGAGCGAGTTAGTATACAGGTGAAACAACTAATTGATCAGACGTCTTTTATCTCCTCAACCTTACAACATAAGAAAAGTCCGTTGGACCGTCGATTGCATAAAGAGGGACTATTTGAGAATATCATAAATCGTCTTTGCTTAATTTTGTTTTATTTTGAAGCTATAAGGTCAATTCATTTAAACTGAATCCTGTGCGTTTAAGCGTTTTAACAAGACGATTTCAAATATGTGTATATCTTTGTATTTAGGAGAATCGTTTTTTTAGAAATTGATGTGTTTCTGTAACTTTTTTTCTACTGAAGTGGCATTTTTCCATTTGACCTTGTGTCTTCTCCGCTGAGAATAAAGGAAATTGTCTCGTGAATGGTTTTGCCTGCTTTCCGAAAACGTTCAAAGGCCATGTACTATGAGTAGATAACTGGGCTGAAGCCAGGAGTTTGAAATGCGCCTCTGGAGTAATGATAGCATACTTCTACCAGTTTCTCAGAGCATTGATTTCTTATGATTAATAAGATATTGTTTATTTATTTTTTATTATTAACTTCAAATTTATTTTAAAATACGTTGTCACAGTTTTCAAAATAACAGAATAGTATTTGACTATATTATCATAATATTTCAGAAACAAGAACTTTCCGGTATCCTGTTTGCAGCATCTGGGTCTTCTTTGGGCGATGTTGGTATATGGACGGCCAAATTAATTCAAATTTGACACCACGCTTCGAAAATTTCAGTTTCGCTACACTTTGAAGGCATTTATTTAGCAAAGATCATACATTTCAAACTTTCCGGCATCGACATAGACTAAATTCATCCACAAACCGCGAGAATTCTTTCACAATTGCAAAATATTTATTTATGTACTGCTATTTTTGTAGCTCTTTGAATTCGACTTTCAACTGCTTTGAAAAGTCACCAATATATTTCACACCTTCTGGGCGACCACGACGAAAGAGTTACTTAATTGTCATATTTTCGGAATTCAATTTTTTTCACATAAGACACGACGAGCTCGTATTGTTTGAAAATCAGAGGAGCCGCGACTATTTTCGTAGCGATCGTGCAGAGAAGCTAAGCAATACGCGTATTAGGCAAAGTAATAATCTTTGTCAATTAGGTGTTGCTTTTTTCAGTATTCTTTCGTCTGATGATAACACAGAAGGTGATGCATAAAACTTCTCGTCGCAGTTTCTGTTAAGGCTCTCGCAATCATCTAAGCAATATTTCGCAGCCTCAACTGGAGAATTCATCTTTCGGCGCAATAGCGAAGAAAGTACGTGTTGCTGTGCTCAAGGAATTTACCGCGTTTGTCTGAAGAACGGACTCCCGAAGTCCCCCATTTAGACAGCAGGAAAGGTCGAATGGAAAATCGCCGCTTCAAGGAAAACATATGTTACAAAAACGCATCAATTTGTAAAAAATGATTGGCTTAAATATGAAGATATACACATATTTTAAATAGTCTTTTCGGGCCCATTACGTTACAATAAAATTTAGCATAGGATTCAATTTTAAAAATCAAAGTTGACCTTATATCTTCAAAATAAAAAATTGTGCAAAGACAAAGTTTGTTATACTCAAGTAGCAAAATGCAATCGACTGTCCAAACGGCGTCTTCTTATCTTGCACGATTGAGGAGATACAATGGGTGTTATCATTTCGTTGTTCTATCCTGTATAGCGAGTAACATTTTTTTCTTTATTTTATTAATATAGATATGTTATGGATGAAATTACTAAGTTCAGTTTATGAAAACTTTACATTTGTATTTACTGGCTTACAGTCTAATTTAATCTAATTTACTACTAATATCAATCTACATATGTCGAAGGGACTCAAAGAGCATCTCAATTGATGTATTCTATATTGCTGAATATGTCCAAGAATGCTTGAAATTGCTATTTTGCCATTTGTAAACTTTTGAGGGCAAACTTATTTTTGTGCATCTTTAAACAGTATTTGTAATGAAAATACTATCCGGGAACACATGTTTCATCTGGTTATCCATAACTTTCAAAGAGCTTCGCTTCCACTTATAAGAGAGGAACAACAGACAATTAGTGCAGCACCAAATGTGTAATAATTTAACAGCGAGTATTTACGTTTAACTGCTCACTTTGCTTTTCTTCTAATTGGGGAGAATTATAAAAATCTAACATATCCAAATACTTATATATTTTGCAATATAAGGAAATGTGTCTTGTATTTCTAGTGTGAAGCAATATTGGAATGCTGAGTTTGTGTTCTCTGCCATCCATACCTCAAAATGACCGCAAGCAGAGCCGCTCTGTTGAAAAAGACAGCCATGAGGTACGTCTGAGCGACTGACCGTCGAGAACCTTTGAAAACAAACTGAACATTACAATGCACCATTAGAACTTGTGGTCAAATCACTCGGCAAAACAGTTTAGAATTGCGAATAAAAAGTATCTCAATTGTGAATTGCAAACCTGAAAAAAGCGAACATGTTCTCCGTAGAGAAATAATATAAACGCTGTTCTTGAATGACCTGTTCGATCTTTAATCCTTGTAACCGGAAAATATTCATCAGTTTACAGATAACGTCTTGTCCCTCCTCATTCACACTTTCAATTTCTATACTCGAGTAACCTTTGCAATAATACCTTTCTCTTTGTAGTTTTCAACTTGAGTTCATTGTGTTATTCATTTTCTTAACTTCCTTCCAAAACTGCCTAACAAACAAATATCACTATTTTAATGTTTACTCTTAATGCCTGTCCGCCTTCCTTCCCACATCTATCATTTTTACATTACATTTTTCGCCTATTTTGTAACAAGATAACGTAGAAAACTATTCTAGATCCAAACCTCATCTTTTAATTTCGAACTGAATATTCTTCCCTCTTCTTTCCACCCCCAAATCTCCGTTCTGTGTATTTCTACAATTTACACCTAGCACACTATTGAGTGGATACCTTTTAATGCCTTTCTGCAAGCTACTTCTAACTTTACTCTTTAATATTGTCTGTCTTTATATCATAGCAAGAATTTATTTTCTTCTTGTCTCTGCACTACGTTTTTCTAGCCCCCCGGATTTTAAAGCCAAAAAACATATATTTAAATTCCTCAACTTCTGCCATTTGGCATATCCCCGCTATTATTTTCGCCAGCTCCGAACTATTTCTGCGCTTTCAAAAGTCCATAAGCTTAATCTTCTCCATATCGATTTCCAATGCTCTGAAAGCTTATAAGCTTCTCAATCTTCTTGCCATTTTTTTTTACTTTCTCCCGCGTACTTCGTAAAAAGAGTTAGTATTGTAATATAGCGCCAGGAAACGGCGAATTTTCAACAGAAAAACTCTTGGTGCCGGGCCATGGTAATGAAAAAAGGGAATAAATCTTGTTCCTATATTCGGTAAATTACTTCTTCGTAATACATGTGTAGTCAAAATCCATGTTTGGGGGGTTCTTTTCAAACCAAAATCGAATGATCGCAAAACGTCCGTGAGCCAATTCGTCTGTCTTTCCTTCCATTAATCTGCCCATTCGCTTGTCCGCCAGGGGTCAATTATCGCCTAAACAGTTTAGCCGATATTTTCCAAAATTGATATTTCTTGATTGATTTAAATGAACATCGAACCCTGAAAGTGTCTAATGGATATTTTGATTTTCGGGGGGTACCTACTTTAGAGGAAGTCTCAACATCATTTTCAAACGTTTCACAAAAATGACTCAACCTTTTTTTATTAAACTTTGTCCTTGTATAGCGTAAGATACCCCTAAGAGAATGGTGCAAAGAATGTTGCAAAACGAGAAGATGTGAAACAATTAAGTTTCGGCGCCGATGTGTATTAAGTGGGAAGAGAGGTGTGGCAACACCGGAAAGCTAGCCTAAACTAAACTAACGGTGTTAATCAGCACGAATTTTCTCGCCTCTACTTTCACGTAAAATTACGCGAAAAATACACAATTTTTTAAAAAATTCTGCGTGACCATATTTCAAAATCTATCTTTAAGAAACCGATTTCATAAAGGAAAAAATGTCTATCTTCATAATTGTAGTTGTAGGAAGACACCGGATAAAAATTTGAATTTTTGCAATTATTGAGAAATCAGAGTTTTCAACAAAAACGAGACATGCATTATTCTAGAAAACATCCTGCAAACTATACAACGACAAAATTTAATAAAAAACGATGAAGCCATTTTTTAATGTCTCCAGGGATTCATGTAAAGCTCCCCTAAAATTAAAATATCGATTTCAAATTCTAGGGGCCGCGACATCAGCCAGATAGATTGGGGAATCAATTTTAGAGAAAGCCACTAGCGTTGTCGCTAAATATTTTAGGAGCTTCATGTAAAAATCATATGCGTTTGTATCTTATTGGCCCCAAGTACATTCCGATCAATTGGAAAATATCAATTTTGAAGAAAATGGGCTGAAGGACGAGGAGCCTCTGCTCTCCCCGTGCCTTTTCTAGCAGCTCCATCAGCAGACTGAGCAGATTACGTAATATTTTATCTTGCGGCACAGAAGATTTTATCCTGTTGTTTTTTTCGGGGTATTTTCCATCACTCGGTCTGAATATGCCTCACTGTTTGCGGAATGGATATTCGGACAGAAAACAAGTAAAATATGTTTGTGACATGTATTGGAACATTTACTATTTATACGTATTTTTGTGATTTGAAAATAAAAAAGCAATTCTCAATGAAGTAGGGAAGAAAAAAATAACTTTTGTATCTTGCATCAGATATGCAAAAATTATAGTTACAAAATAGTGCTCAAACACATTAAGAAATTTAATTGGTGCGACATAATAGGTCAACTAAAAATGTTGCTTAATAAATGAATTACGGATATACTGACAGTAAAGAAAATTAAAATTAAGAAATGAAGCTATTTGCAAAAGCAATTATTGTTCTTCGTGTATTTCACGTTATGATCTGTAATAGTACTTCTCATTTGAGATTTACAATTTTTCAAACAAAAAATACTGCTCAAAATTGTACTTTATTCCAAACATACTTACATTTGAGCACCATTCCGGCGAAGTTTCGGAATACGTTTTTAAGGGACGTCAGATAAAATTCTAATGAATGTTTCTTTTGATTGAAATGTTTGTCTTAATTCAGTGTCACACTGCAAATCGGTTATTTTTAATTGAAAATCACTATGAACAAAGCATACATTAAGAGAAAAAGGTGTAGAAAATATATATAATTATAATTTTAAAACAAATAAATCCTTAAAACGGATTTCAACTTCCGAACGCAATGTTCTGAATACAACTATACTCTCCCAATAATTCGATGTTTCGTGAATGTTTGACACTAAAGCTAATGTTGATAAGAATGGTAGATTCTTCTTTCCCAAAAGGGTACTTTTAAAATAAATAAAATTAACCTATATTATATTGTGTTATTTTACAAAACAAATGACATTTAGATGTATTTTTGAAAATAAACGACATTTAGCTGAAAAACGCACACGGCGACCAATAACAAGCGCTGATTTTAATAATTGAGAAAAATATTTTTTTAATAGAAATAACAAATATATAATAAACTAAATAACAAATTTACAAGGAGAATCTATATACTTTTATTAAGTAATCCTGTTAATTTGACATTAATTCAATTATAATTCATTAAGTTATAATTCATTTGTTTGTATTGCGCATTCTTTATATTAAACTTGCAAAAATTGATCTCACCTGCATCGAATATTGCAAAAATTCAAAAAATTTTCGTCTTCCTACAACTACAATCATGAAGATAGATTTTGAAATAAGGTCATATACAATTTTTCGAAAACTTGTTGTTATTTCTTGTTGTTGTTTTTTTTGATCTTCTAGTCAGTTGGTCAAACAATGGAACATCCCAAGGTGTTCAGTGCATATTGACATAAAAATGTGGCTTGTTTTCAGCCTATATGTACCTAAAATAATATTTTATTTAGCCCCAACTTTTTTAATATGTTCTATAAACAGTTTTTTGCAATATCAGATTTGATCTATAAGCATTAATACATTAACATTTTGACTCGTGAACATTTTTATAAATATATTTGGTACATTGTTTATAATAATTTGTTTTCAAATTGTCGTACTGTAAAGAAACCATTCTCTAGAGTAAATAAGAAAGGCATTACCCAAAATAAAGGTATGTTTGGTTATTAATCACAAATTTGAAGTCAGATTTTCAAAATTCAAGATGGGAGAGAGAAATGACTCTAAAACAATTATACATGATTGAAAAAAATGTATCGTCAAATCGAAAAACAGTACCATTTCTTGTCTTCTACCGGACTATTAATTTTCACCAGTATACTAGATTTGTCATCTTGACTTTTGAAAATTTGACATTAAATTAGTGTTCATTGCCCAAAGAAACTCGTATTACCTAGTTTTGAGACAAACTATTTAATTTTAACTTTCGGCCCATCATATTGCATTTGCAATTTGCAATTTTTACATACCGATTTCAGATTTGTGTTTAGCGACCCCACTTTATCCCTATTTTCAATTTTTAATTTATTTAAACTGAAAGGAAATTAATGGGTCAAAGGTTTAATGCACTTGAATATTAAATGCGTTTTAAAAATAATTGTTTATTAATAATATCAAAAAGGCCGGACTTGCAATATAATTTTATGTACCTGTAGGCTGAAAACAAGCCGAATATATTTTATGTCAATATTCTCTAAACATCTGAGGATACTCCCTTGAAAGTCTCATTTAAACGTTACGTGCAGGACTGAACTTAGCTTATGTTGCACCCAACGTTCCTTAGAGGTATCTACGCGACTCACACGTACGTAATCTAGTCAATAAAGCCACCACCTGGGAGTAGGGCAGTCCGTATCGGGAACTTGGTCATTCTCTCCTCGACCTCGGTACAGCGCAGATCGTTCCGCTAATCGCAGTCGATATATCTCCGCGCTCGACAGGCTACGTCGGCCCCGGTACGATCGTCTACAAGGGAACTCTTGGTCTAGTGCAGGGCCTTGCAACTCTCCATCGAAACATGGGACAAAGATCGACGGTGCTACTCTAGGAGACACCAGGTGTCGCCAGGTACAGCTGCAGGTTAGGCTCGCCAACTTCCGCGTATAAAAATTGGCTTATTTGTGACAAATAGGAAAAGTGTATTTTAAATGTTCAATTATTCATAATATACACGTTTAAGAAACTCCTGAAGAAAACGCGAACTTCGGCGCTATGTTTGGTAACATTAAGAGCCTGCTTGCGAACCGCGAACTCACGAAGCAGCCACGCCTGTTTTAAGTATCGTTGCCAGCAGTTCGTGTTTTAGTTCCTGTAAGAAGGCGCTGCAGCAGAGCGCGCCACCGTAATGGTTTCCACTACGCTATACGGGAGATATAAGGCCCTGGTCTAGTGTTTGTGTCTCAGTGTTCAAACAGATGTTCTAGTGTCTGGATAGAACTACTGAGGAAAAAGTATGTGGCTTATGCCATTAGCCAATACACAGGGCAGACAATAACCGAATCCCTGCTCACCGTAAAGAACGGTGGCAACTGTCACATCCCTCCAGCGTCGCCGATGTCAACAAGCGGCGAGGCCATGGATACAAGTCACGCAGCAACGCCAGACCCACCCATCAATGAGGGCAGCATCAACCCTGCCTTGTTTAATGTCAGCCAGAACTACGCGTCTTCACCACGACCTTCTGAGGCACTAAAGAAAAGGTCAGTCAGTGAAAGTTAAAGTGATACCCAGAACAAAAAAATAAATATGTCAAGAGGTAATCCGACTATAAACTGAAAAAAAACACGAGTAACAATATAATGTAACTGCTCGCAACAGATTCGCTGAGCACTGCAAAAAAGGTGACAGTCGCGAGGACAATAGATTTCCGTTCCTAAATGAACAACATAATGTCCACGTAAACCCTACTGTTAAAATACCACACATCTTCGAAGATTTCATTTATCCCCTTTTTCGTTACCAGGGTCCGGCAATAAGAGTTTTTTCTGCCAAAAATTCGATTCCGATTCTTCGAATTTTCTGCCAAAAATTCCCTTTTTCTCGAAGTATTACTGTCGCTCTACTGCTCAAGCGGTAGGGAGAAAGTGCAAATCAGTATTTATATCAGAGCAAACTTGCTCAACCCTGCGGGATTAGAAACGGTGGCAATAAAATTTCCTCTACACAACATAACAGCATATAGGTCACCACATTTAAAAAAAAAGCAAAACACTAAAATCGCAGCGCTATTTAACCAAACCACTCATGAACTCCAAAAGCTGTCTATCGATAGACAATGAAATCATATTATACAAATCTATTATCAGACCTTTAATGTTGTGTTGGACTAATGCATCAGCTACAACCATAAATAAACTGCAAATAATACAAAATAGATTTCTCCGATTAGCAATTCACGCTCCATGGTTTATATCCAACAAACAATTATACCAAGATCTGAATATAACATCCGCCACAAAAAAGATAGCCCACCACTCCAATGACATTTACTCAAACATCAACAGTATATCACACACAATCCATTACAACCCCGCCTCACCGCAGCAGAAACCTATGTCCATTTGATTCCTTCATAAATATATTGTTAACTGTAGGTTCGAATTGTAGCTACCTACCCCTTGTGGTAGCTAGAGTTAGTTATAAGAATAGGAAATTTAAAAAATTGTAAGCCAACCCTTGCATATGAACAAGTGTAACTGATCTAGTATGTATATTCGAAAGAAAATTTAATATATAATAACAAACTGTCCAGAAGATGAATTTATCTCGCCAAAAAATGAAATACAAATTGAATGCTGATTAATATTCTAACAAAAGAGTGATATATTGAGAAAATATAAAAAATATTGATTTTAATTATCTTCTTCTTCTCACGAGTGTTTTACAGCTCTTGTGGCCGTTTCTCGCATCCCAATCTCCATACCACTCTATCGTTCCAGTCATTCTCTTCTACTCCTCTTCTTTGTGTATCGTTAAAAATCTATTATTGATTTTTGAACCTTCATTCGCTTAAGAATTTCTTCCTTCCTAATATGTTCCATTTTAAATACTCCACAACTTCAATCCATTTGTAGGCTCATTAATTTCTCTCTTTCTCTTTTCCTTAGTTTCCATGTTTCTGCACCATACAATGTTATAGTTTGTATGATGGAGTCGAAAAGTCTTTTCTTGGTAGACTTGGATATTTATTTTCCCCAGAACAGCGAGTTTAACTTTTTAATAGCTCCTTGTGTAATTTTTGAAGCAATATCTTTTCTGGAATCTCCTTCTTCGCTAATAATTTCACCCAAATATTTAAATTCATGGCATGCTTCTATCTGATCTCCATTTATTGGTATATAATTTATTTTCTTCTCTCCGACTACCATATGTTTTGTTTTGAGGAAATTGATCTTTAATCCTGCTTTTTATTTCCGCAAGCTTTCGCATCATATATTCCATGTCAAATTCATCATTGGACAAAATCACCTGATCATCAGCGAATAATAATGTATGAAGGCAATCTTCATTAATGTATATTCCCATACCTCGGCACATATTTTGCCATCCTTTTAGACTTTCTTGGAGGTAAATCTTAAACAAAGAGTGTGATAAACAACACCCTTGTCTCAGACCCTTTGTTTGTCCAAATGACAGCGAAACTTCATTTACCACTTTTATTCTTGTTTCTTGATTCTCATACCAATCTTTTACTGCATTTATATATTGGGCGCTGATACCAACCTTTTCTAGAATTTGGAAGAGTTTACCTAATGGCACCGTATCGTAAGCTTTTTCTAAATCGATAAATACAAGGTAAGTCTTCCTATTTCTAGCTAATCTCATTTCTAGCACCTGCTTTATTGTAAAAATGTTATCGATACAACTTCTACCAACTATAAAACCCAATTTGCTCATCTTCTGTATTAAACTCCCTTTCAATTCTCTGTTTTATAATTCGCCCATACAGTCTTCCTCTAGATGAAGTTACACTTGTACCTCTATAATTTTGCACTCCGATTTTGGTCCTTTCTTGTGAATTGGTGTTAAATAAGCTTGCTTCCATCCCCTAGGCAACTTTTCTCCTCGAAAACACTTATTAAAAATTATTTGTAGTATTTCTAATACATTGGTTGGAGCATTTTTCAATAGTTCTACAGGAATATCTCCAGGGCCAAGATTTGCCATTTTTCATCTTTTTGATGGAGTTCTTTTTTTATTTATTTAAGGTCGCTTTTCAACAACTAGGTCATAAGCGACCACGAGAATCAATTTATAATTTACACAAGAATACACATGTGGAGTTTCGGAAGCTCTTTATCTCATTTAAACGTATTTCTTCTACCTCATAAGCAGGTCTAATATCCAATTATCTCCTAGTTTCTTTCAGAGCTTCCTTGAATTCGTGTCTATTCTCTTCAAACATATCTGAGTAATATTTAACCCATACGTCCATTTTTTATAAGTTGTAAATTAGACTGTGTTTTATTGTCTTGTATTAAACATTTTATAAGTCTCCATGATTCCTTGATTTGTGTCCCACCTATGTTCTCTTCCACTTCTAAGCATTTTTTATTCCACCATTCATCTTTTGACTTTTTACCAGTTTTTTCACTTCTCTATTCAAACGCATATATTCTTTCCTGTTTTCCAGATTTTGGGTCGCAAGCCATTTTTCATAATATCTTCTTTTCTCCTTTATCTTAGTTTCTACTTCATTATTCCACCACTATTGCCTAGGTTTTTCTTTACACTCTTCCCCAAGAGCTTCAAACGCTGCTCAATGTATTGCTGCTTTTAGTTTTTCGTACATATCATCAGTTGTCCCTTCAAATTGTTCTCTTAATGTATTTGTCAACCTTAACTGATGTAGAAATTTGATGGAGTTTCATTCAATAGTTTTAGTTGATATTTAGGGTAATTTATACTTTCTACTTCTTGTTTGTTATAATCGTTTTTTAGCACATGCTTTCTAAAGGAAAAACTCATTTTAATTATAACAGTAATATTTTATCAGAGACATGACCAGGAATATTTCTTATTCCATAACTTTCATATAAGGTAGGATATTTCACATAGTGGTATGAGCTTGTTGGGATGAAGTGGTACTATAACGAATTCTTTAGCAAAAAAACAATCGCTAATATATATGACATATATTATCTTTATTTGTTTTTGTAATACTACACAATTTTATACAAACATAATGCAACCAGGAATACACAGTCAAAAAAATTTAGTAAATGCAATTAATACACATTAAAGTGTTATTGGATCTATAAAATGTTTTTTCCACGGCCGGGAGTAAAACTCAATTTCTAGGCAAAGAGTAGAGAGTTTTTGTACAGCATGCAGTTTAAATATATGTCAGGTAATAACACGTGTAATTCCAGGCCCGTATGATGAAATCGTACGCTTCTTCAAGTATATACTTGGCTGTTCGAGACACCCCCCCCCTAGGTATTGCATTTCACCCTGAGGAAGGTCGCAGTTTGACGGCTGAAAGATAGGCATCGCTGCCTAGGACGCGGCGTCCCACGGTCAGCCAAGTAGATACCCAAGTCTCATATTGCTAAGTGAAATCGTCACGATAGGGAAAGCGAAATATAGGAATTATACACAGGTGAAATATCAGATGGAAAAAATCTGCAATAAATATAAAGCAATACATGTATAAGTATTATATGCATGTATTGAGATAATTTCCGTTTCATAATCACCTTTACTTTTAGAATATGACACCCAAAAACGAGAAAAAAAGAAAGATGCTCACCTTCAATATTGCATGGCGTAGACGATTGTTTCGTTACATCGGTGAACTAAAATTGTCAGATCACCATTTTTTCATTCTCATGATTCATCCACTTAACATGTGCTTCCCTGAACAGGACGATCAATAGTCATGAAATTGTTATTTATTGCGATGATAATCCCTCTAATCTACGCGAAAATTAATAATTGTATCATTTCAGATATCGCGACACTCGGCTCATTTTGTTAGAAGCAGAACGCACAGTTCTGTTCTAAAGAGTAGGATAATCAAACTGCTTAAATGACATCCATCAATTTATTTTCTGTTTGCGTTTTTCACATCTGTTACTATGTTCTACCACACGTTTCCCCACTTGTCAGTTATTAAATAAATGTAAATTGAATGAAGTCTAAATTAAAGTATGTAATTAAACCAACAAGAATCCCTTACGGCCATTAATTGATCATACGTCCTCATTGTGAAATATTCAACAATTCTTAAAACGCTGGTAAATATGGGTATTATTATTATATTTATTTTCTTAATTGCTTCAATGTGTCTTGAGTAATTTGTAGTCTGCATTTCTCGGTCATTAAATTCAATCGTTACCTTCGTATAGTAAAGAATATTCAAATTTAAACTATTTATCTCACAAATAAATTCCCAACAACTTTAAAAGCAAAACTTCTTGAACAAGAACAAAGACATCAACAACTTGTATTTAATATTTTATTCATTAAATTGCAAATATGCAGACTATTTATATTCTTCAATATTTTCTTGATTAAATTATTTATAATACATTAGGTTCAGTGTTACCTATATAATGATTACATTAAACTCCAATGTTGTGTACAAATTGGTAAGAAATTCATAAATTCATGATAAATTATTTATTTGGCACTTTTGAGAGCAAACTTATGTGCATGTAAATGGTATTTATAATAAAATAATATTTGGTCAGCATGTGTTTCACTTGTTTGTCCCTAATGTTTAGAATATTGCATTTTTACTTGACGGAAGTGAGCATAAAGAGTCAATTGGTGAAGTAACGCTCACTGAGGTCTTTTTCTCATTGGGAATATTCTGAGAGAAAACTTACACCTACCCAAATTCCTAGACATTTGGAATAAAGGGACAAGTGTTTTTGATTACTAACGTGCAGTAATATTGGTATGATGAATTTAAATATTCTCTTCCATCCATAAAACAAAATTGCCCCAATCAGAGCCAAGGCTGCTCGCTTGAAAAAATAATGGTGCTAAAAGAGCACGTACTTTCTGGCCCGTTTTCCACGCAAAGTTACGCGGAAACTACTCAAATTTTTATGACTTTATTTCAAAATCTATTTTTAAGAAGCAGATTTAATAAAAGGAAAAATATCAATCTTTAATATTTTAGTTGTAGAAAGGCTCCGAAACAATTTTGAACGTTTGCAATTTTCAAAAAATTAGTTCGCAAGGAACATGAGACCATTCTTTTATACGCCATTCAGACAATCCATCAACACAACGTAATCAAAAGTGTTAGAGCCAGTTTTTATTTAAATTTTGAAAATATCCCAGAAGATTCATGTAAAGTACTCCCTCCCAAAAACAATTAAAATTTCGATTTCAAATTCAAGGGATCGGTCGGATCAACTGGGGAATATATATTTTGGAGAAAATCGGCTAAATGATTTAGCTGCTAGCGTTGTTCACAGACGTACAGACAGACGGTATCAAGAACATACAAAGCATGAACTCTGGCTACACCATGTGATAGAGAATTGTTTTCTAAATTTATCAACTGGATTTGTCCAATTTATTGTTACCTGTAATAAGAGGTTTTCTGCCGAAAATTCCTTGTTTTTTTTCGCACAGCATTTCAATAATTTCTCCCTACTGCGTAAGTGGTAGTAGGAAAGTAACAATGTACCAAATATATTATTTACAAAAATATAATTAAATGAAAAGTATATTTCAAACATTATACAATTAATTAATTATTGGTAAACAATGCAAGTTTTCAAAATTTTAGTTCTGTTCTTATTTTAATGATTTACTGTGTTTTAAGTTTAATTTTAAATTTGGAAACAGCGCATTTACTATTTGTTGTAACTTGAGAAAAATGTTTGTTAAGAAGCACGTCAATCGGTTACAACCGCAGAATTTAATAATTGTATAAAATGTTTGTTAATAAAAAAGATGTATGAACTAAATTGCTAGTTACATGACGCATGGAAACAGACTGGTATTATGTTGCTTAATTGATCCCAAACTGATTCGATTATAATTTCAATTTTATTATGGCTTTACATCAATCATGCATATATCTAGTATGTGCATCCTTCTATTTGTCTCTACTAATCGTATTCGCTAATCGTTTAATCTTATAACTTTCCAAATACAAGTACGGTAATGAAAACGTAATTATACATGTCCCTTGGATATCTGTTAACTATTCTACCAACTGAATTGCAATAGTTTTAAGCATTCAAAAATCAAGAGCTCTTCAAGTTATGTTACGCAAACTATCATAATCCAATACTTAAAACCGCGGTTAAAGATAAATCGCCTACAATATATTTAAGCGTAGACATTTTTGTTCCATTTAGTAGTGAATAGAAGCGTCTGGTTATCATTTCCCCGTCCTCATGATCAGCCCACTTAAGCTACACTCCCTCAAGCAATGCAGTCAATACTAATATCAAACTCTCTATCTGAAATTCAACGAAATTGCTGTATTGCTACATGGATGTATATTTCCTCTTTTATATGGAAACTAGGGTAATTGTAATATTTCAATTAACTCGTTTCGTTCGAAAAAGAACGCACATTTCTTATCCTCGAGACTAGGATAATGATACATCTAAAACGACACAATCCCTTGATTTTCAGTATGTGTTTCTTCATTTCTATTGTTAAGTTGCGTTTATTCCATTTCAACCCGCTCCTTAGTTTGAATTGCGAAATTGCATTTATATTAAAGTATTAAGCTTCAATGCCATGAGAATATTTTTTTTCAATTTTCCTTCTCCTTGCTAGAAACCCAATGAAGATATGAAAAGAATTTTTCCGAAAGTTGACTCTGGGAATGTAATAATTAAAAAAAATATTATACCTTTGATTGTGGATGATTATGTTCTTTCTCACATTATGGCTTACCACAAAATATCTGCTACCATCAAGGAATATATTAAGCTCCCTTAAATAAAAACTTTAATTACATCTATATTGAATTATTTAATTGCAACATTTACAAAACCATACCACAATTAATTTTACAACAGCTGCTTTATTCATAAACTAAAGGTTTTACAATAGCCCGTATTTTCTTGCCTCAGAAAAGGTTTCGGAGACTTGCCACCGGAGCAAATGCCTTCGTATTTATGGAGTCCCCGGTCCTCAATCAATTAGACATGTGTGTGGGTGTGTCTGTGTGTAGGTGTGTCTGGGTGTGTCTGTGTGTGTGTGTGTGTGTGGGTTTGGGTGTGTGGCGAATTCGCGAGCCTGTGCTTAGGGCAGCGTCAAGTGTACTTTTTTTGTTTGTTGTTACTGTGGCGCCAATGTGAGTTAATAAATCCAATTCTTTCAAACAAACATTTCAAATTTACGTTGTGATCCAAACCGTAGGCTATATTGAAGCTTCACAGAGATTCCTGGCCCTCAGGTGCCCTAAATTAAATAAATTTATTTCGACGTGTCTCCACGCCGTTAGCCGGGACGATATGCAGGAGATACCGAGAACATGAGCTGCAGTGATCAGTAGGTCACAACAAATTGGGGAATGACTTCATATACTTTGTTTGTCACGGATGCCAGATAGTTATTTTCGTTATTTCTGTATCTTAAATATCAAATTATAGGATCATACACTAGCAAATGTAAGATTCATGCAAAAAAGTTCAAATTTTAAATATCTATACCTCGTGATTAGAATCCATTTCATTTACATGTATTACTACATTTGGTGACGAACTAAGTTCATTCAAATGGGATCTCCACTTTCTTGAATTCATTGTTGATCTAACATGAAAACATCCCCTGAAGTTCGGCGCATATTGGCATGAAATATATTTTGGTGACTTGTTTTCAGGCTATTGCTACCTAAAATGATATTCAAAGCCACAATTTTTTCATATTTGGAATCAATAATTTGTTTTTTAAATATCAGTTTTGAACTATAAGTCCTAGTACATCTACCCATTCACTCATGTCTTTCATTTTGTATGTTTTAATTTAAAGTTGATACGATTTGGGATCGCTGAACACGAATCTGGCCGTTTTCCCAACTTCCGTTGATTTCTGCAAACAAATGCGATGAAAGGAAAGTCGTGCCCAATGTTATTGCAACTGATAGTCAATGCACTGCTTCCAAATTTAAAATTTGACTTATTGGTATCAGTAAAAACACAGTCAAACAAGGTAAAAACAGAACTACAATTTGGAAAACTTGTATTTTTTACTAATAATTAATGAATTGCCTAATGTTTGTAATGTACATTTTCAATTTATTTATATTTTTTATAATTAAGATATTTGGTACATTGTTATTTATTTACTACTGCTTATGCAGTAGAGAGAAATTATTTAAATGCTGCGGGGGAAAAAGCGGGTAATTTTCGACAGAAAAATTATTATTGCCTCGTATTGAAAAAGTTGATAAATCTTGTCCTTATTTATAGTACATTACTTTCTCTAACACGCTGTGCAATCAGAATCCATTTTATGGGGTCTTGATATACAAATATGGTTTGACGGCAACACGCCTGTCTGTGCAACGCAACCGCTAAACCGTACAGTCGATTTTTTTCCAAAATTGATATTCCCCAATCGATCTGACTGATTGCGTGGCCCTTTGAACTAGAAACATATTTAATATTTTGGGGCTGCTTTACATGACCTCCTGGCACATTTTCAAAATTTTCAAACAATTGGCAACCATTTTTTAATTTTTTTTCTTGTATAATCAAAGTACAGTGAACAAAATTATGCTGATCCCATTTTCGGAGCACTTTCTGTATTTTCGAAATTTGCAAACAAAAATTTAGTAACATTGCTAAAAGATAATGTTGAAGATGGTGTTTTTGTTACATGAAATCTGTTCTAAAAAATCAATTCTTAAAAAAACATTACAACTTTTTTTTAAATATGAGTAGCTTAGCGTAATCTCACATTTTTGAAATTGCTTTTTTTAATATCCCGCGCTTCGTTTAACGAGAGAGCTTAAAATCAATATAATTTCTTTTATTTCATTTCTTTGTTGGACATGGACATTGAACCTTTAAGAGGCTTTGTTTTATTTATGTAACGTCAAAAACAGCTAAAAACTACTAAGGGGAGAAATGTTTTCTTGAACGTTTCCTTAAATTCTGCGATCCCCATACATATTGAATTCTGAATACAGATGAAACTGAGCGTTTGTTCTGCAATTTGTAATGAAAATTTGAGTGAATTTTCTTAAAGGTGAAAACGTGTGGAGCATGAGGCATTACATATTCAGACAAGAAGTAACGTGTAATTTGTGTTAAAACGTGTAGATTTGGAGAACATTTCAATACTGTAGTATTATTTAATAAATAATATATTTTTATAACTATTTGCATTTCCTTGCCAGCGCTGTTACTACGTTGTATGTGCCAAACGATTTGCACATTGTTGCTTTTCAACGACCCTGGCAACAATGCTCTCTAGCAAAACCCACCGCCACCATCGCCGCCTCCGAATTCGGTGAATCGTATATGTGTATATGTATTAACATTTAATTTTTTTTACTTTCTCGAATGTTGCTTACGTAAACTATTTTAAGGCGCAACATACGCATCGGCTATGTTCGTGAATTGAATTCAATATCAGAAATACATTTTAATTTAAAATTTTAAATTAAAAAAATATTTTTTTACGCTTCGAAGTAAAGTGAATTGTAAGGTGTAAGGTTGGGAGGTGTAAAAAAGGCAGAAATTGTAACACGCAGACCAGCCTTGAGGAAGACCACATCAAGATGATCGAATTGTCAGCACCCGAACAGTCAAGAGCAATCACTGGATAAAATTCTGTTCTAGAAACAGAGATATATTGAAAACAGAAAAAAATCATTATACAAATTTGTTTGATTATAAGGATAATATTTTATAAGAGAACATGACAAGGGACATTTCTTTGATAGCTTTAAAATAAGGTAGGATATTTCATGTGTTGGTATGAGCTTGATGGAATGAATGGTATATAACGAATTCTTTGGCAAAAAAAATCGCTAATAAGTGAGACATCTTTTGCCTTTATTGTTTCCGTAATACTACAAAAGTTTATACAAACATAATTCAAACGGAAATACAAATTCAAACAAATTTACTATAGACAATTATCACGAACAAGTGTTATAAGCTCCAGAAAATGTTTTATTACTTATGGAATCTTATCACTTACTCTCGATGTACTATTTCTTGCTCGACTAAATCTTCCAATGTGTGATACGTACTCAGAATGTTTTTCAAAAATTATATAATTGCACACGAATAATTTTATTCCTTAAAGTATATAATTCTTTAAAATTATAAATGACTAAGATAAATCCTCATAGGGATGCCCAAATTTCTTAAAATATTTAATCAATATCTATTACAATTTGAATATTTTCTTTATGGAACGACTGAAATATTTAACAGTTTACCATGGAGGATAGAATAAATTCTTATAATGTGTTTAAATCTGATAAACCTGCCATATAGATATTAATTATTTAATTCTTTTGGTTTTAATTTAAACGCAGAGTCATTGTGTAACTGGTATCAGTGGCGTATGTGCATAACTCGAGCACCAAAATAATTTACCTGTGTGAAGATGTCTGATCCGACTCCAGCAACAAAAAATCAGAAATAGACCTCTTTATATGATTATTACTCTAGATCAATATTTACGAGTTTGTTTTCGTTTTCAAGCTATTTTCCCAATATTTATTACTTTAACAACATTAAAACTACCATGTGTACATCGGAGTTAATGGCACGATTCTAGTTCATCTCATAAAATTCTGGAAACCTACGGGAATTTTGCTTGGTATGTACGAGGAGCCAATGAATAAAATTATATTTTTAAGTCAATCTTTATAGGTAACAAAACTCAATAAAGGTTTTTTTCTAATTTTTTCAATAATACTATTCAATAACAGGTTTTTTTTAATTTGTAGCCAGGATTGTTGAATATTATGCCAAGATTTATAATTCTTGTTTTATGATTTTGGTATTGCGTTTTTGTTTTTTCGTTCCATTCTCTGAATTTTTGTGACATTATTTCGCGTGTTAACATGTTTAATTGCTACTTTTTTTGTTGCTTGTTTCGTGATCATCATTGTGACTCAGTAAGTTAGAAGTAAGCAGTAAGTTATTCCAGATGCACATATTAACAATCTTAGCAGAGAAAATTTAAATTTCGGCATTTATTCTTCCAGATATCCATTTTTTATCATTTCAGAAGCAAATGCAAAATCGTGAAACATAAATAATTAGTTAAAATGTTGGAAAAGCAGACTATTTGCCAAATAGAAATATCAGCATTTTATTCTTAATTGGTCAGGTAAATTATTATAATTCCGTACTACAGAAACACATGTTCAAACAAATACTAACTTTTCACCGCGGATTCTAGGTAGGGTGCGGTAGCTTACGAAAGCGGGTGAAAGGAAAATACTTCGTGTGCTACAGCGATTGAAGTTACTGTGACTGGTGCGTCGCTGTAGTTTCACTCGTGCCTACACAACATCCCGCCGCTGCGTTAAGAAGAAAACACGCTGACGTAGTAAGCACAATTACCCGCAAATTTTGTGAAAGGAATGCGACACCTTATGAGGGCATTTCGCGATGAATGCTTAACGAAAGAAACATTAGCATTAACACAAGGTGGAGACAAACTAAAATCAGCTATTTGGTTTAATTTCGGGTAGCTGTAGTGATCAAGTGGGCTCGTGGTCAGCGTGCTCGCTTTCCAGTCAGCGGCCCCGACTTCGTTTCCCGGCCGAGCCAAGACTAGTGGCGTTTTCCTACCTAGCGGTTTGTATCGTAAAAGACTCATTAAACCTTGTCCAAAGTGACGGCGCCAGCTCGGCCAAAAAGCAAAGTAGGCCAGCGCAAATCCCCGCGCCCAGAATAATGAAAGCCTCCACAAGGTGGCCAAGCGAGAACATAAGAGTATGCGAAGACGTTCCGTGTACTATGCGGCCCCAAAAATATAGCGAGTAGTTACTCCAGCTATCGGCGGAAGCTTTCTCGACAACGCCCGCTTGCACTAGCCTCATCAGAAGCCTGTCGTAGCGATCTGCCAGATCCCAGTTCTTCGCCACGGCGAAGGACACGAAAGCAGATGACCACATGCATTCCTTCATTTGCCTAAGTTCGACAGATTTCCACTTTTCTAACTGCGAAATTTTGATATGCGATTCGGAATCCATTCTAGGATATCGAAAATTTGCTACCACTTCTCTCGGCTTTTTATTGTCGAAAAGCGCGAACAGCTTCGGATGATCGCTCGTGTCAACTTTGCTCAAAAATGCCTGGCGCAACTGAAAGGAGGTGATAATGTAGTCGAAATGCTGCGTGAGTTCTTCCAACGTGTTAATCTCGTATCCTCGCTTGGGCACGGCGAGGAAGCTGGTGAAGACGCCAGAGAAGCTGTTGAGGATGATAAGGCTGAAGATTGAGCCCCAGATCATGAGAGAACGACGACTGTCGACGAAAGTCCCAGTGAGAAAAGTCTCTGTAGCTTCCGTCACGGCTTGAAGGACGTCTACTTGAAAACCAAAGCTGCAACACGAAAGAGGTTTAACAGTTTAAACCTGGTGAAAGGTAATCAGTTTAAAAGGGAGGGGGTTCAGGCTTCAAAACGTCGATTTTTTGTGTTTTGTAAAAGCTGTGTAATTATATCTTTGAAACGAACCCAATTGTATTGACCTATGTTTACTGTAAGTATATTAAAAAGTATCAGGATGTCTTCATCCTGGTATATGGCATCCGCATTTAAATTCCTGGTAAAATTACCAGGATCCTGGTGCATGTGGCAACATTGTTCTGGAGAAGAATTATATGGGCTCACTGCTCTCATTGGTAGTTAGTCGCTGTTTCTCCGATCTACAACTGCTGAATGACGGAGCAGTACCCTAACCAAAAGGGGCCACGGACCGCATGAAATTTTCTCATCCTACGCAATGCCCTATTCTCTCCCTTTTACACATAGATACACACACACACAGTTGCACTACTACTGTCACACATGCCGGGAGACCAATCAGGAGTCTAAAGCATTTCGCGGTTGTGGCGGTGCTCTGCTGGAGGGAGATACCTGAAGAGGGAAAGTTCTCTTCAAACCAATGTGTCGGTCGGCTCCGGATCTCGTCATCCAGCGGGAAAGTTACACTGTTACCTCCAGACATAAAAATGATTCTCCACTCTTACGGGACTAATGACATTAGCAGTTGATGTGCCCAATTAATCAAAGTTATATTTAAAATAGACCAACTAAAATTACCGAAGAAACAGGATGAACATCAGCAGATACACGCCGATGAAGATGTACACCTCTACCATAAACGCGCTGAAAATTTCCCGCTTCACGAAGCCTGCTCGCCGCATTATGAAGCAGATTGGATCTTGGGCGTGAGGGTACAAGTACCGGACGTGTCCCATCATATGCGGTGACCAGTACATGGCATGCCCGTAAACATGGTACTTTCCATTGGTGAGGTTGCCTAAAGGATCTTCGTGCATATTCACCTGCGCACACAAAAACCAAACACTTTATTACATTACTCCTTTTTTCTAACAACGTTTCTTGAAATTCCATCCTGACGTGACTCACAAAGGGAGTGTATCTCTATGTATCTCACTACAAAATGGGCATACCATGTGTAACTGAGTAACACATTCTTAATTTAAACAATCTCTACATCCCTAACTACTCCATCTATAGAAAAGAAAGAAAGAAACAAAAGATGGCGTATTTATTGCAATATCATCACATATCATCCATTACAAAATAGACATCCTATAAACACTAGATGTAGAAATAGTAGCAATACGAACAACTCTAAATAAATTATTATAATAGCAGATAAATATTCCATGGCAAAAATCAAAGGCGCGAATCTAATTAACCTATAGCAATCGAACGAAAACATGATATTGCTAGGGGATATCAATACCAAGTACATGAACTTGAGCGGCCACGTCAACAATCAAGTGGCAGTTTTCTTTCCCAAACTTTAATAAACAGTATCTTAAAAATCATTACAACAATAGACCCAACATACTACCCATGTGATCGAAGAAGTGACCTAGACATATTGGATGTATCAAACACAAAACCACAAACACAAAACACAAACACAAACACAAAACACAAACTCAAAACATATTGTATATCAAACACAAACATACAATTTCCCAGTATCTGAAATTTATTGTGATCACATCCCCGTGCTGTTCTCTGCACATCTTCCGCCCCTAAACAAAACATCTTAAAAATCAACTGGCGAAAATTCAAAATTTCTAAATACTACAAAATAAAATCTCCAAATTCAAACAAAATGTTTTAGAAGTAAGTAAACAAGTGCCATTCACAACTGAAGTGGAAACTAAAAACATACTGCCCGGCGGCATCCCCGCGATGGCCCAAGGGGTATGGTCGCACGTGCGCCGCCATTTGATATGAATCTAGCTCTAGAACTTAACTCTGCTTAATTTTACATCTCTGCTCGCTCGTGTGCGGGCATTGGAATGAAGTATGAAGGGCATGAGAATGAAAAGCCCTTGAACAGTTCTGCTCAAGTGGGCGGGTATTGGATTGAAACATGCTCTTGAACAGGACTGCTCATGTCAACGGATATTGGATGGTAATAAGATTGAATTAATTTGTTTTGACTGAATTGATTGTAATGATTGATTTTACAGGTCTGCTCAAGTGGGCGGATACGGGATTGAAACTAGCTCTAAAACAGGGCTGCTCAAGTAGACGGTTCCACTCGATAGTGTGTGGGTATTTGAAGTGAAACTAGCTCCAGAACAATGCTTACAAAGTGCGCAGAAATTAGATTGACACACCCTTGAACAGGTCTGCTCTAGTGGTCAGATATTGGATTGAAACAAGCTCTTGAAAAGGTCTGCTCAAGTTGGCGGATATTGGATTGAAACTAGCTCTACAACAGGACTACACAAGTGGGTGCCTCTACTAGGTAGTGCTGAAACAAGCTCTAGAACAGAGTTGCTCAATTGGGCGGGCATTAGATTGAAAAGCGCTTGAACAGGTCTGCTGAATTGGGCGGATATTGTATTGAAACAATCTCTTGAAAAGGTCTGCTCAAGTGGGCGGTTATTGGATCGAAACTTGCTCTAGAAGAGAGATGTTGAAATTGACGCTTCTACTCTCTCGTGCGCGGGCATTAGAACGAGCTAATGAACAGAGCTGCTCAATTAGCCGGGTATTAGATTGAAAATCCCTTGCACATGTCTGCTGAATTGAGCGGATATTGGAATGAAACAAGCTCTTGAATAGGTCTGCTCAAGGGGACAGTTATTGAATCGAAACTTGCTCTAGAACAGAGCTGTTGAAATTGACGGATCTACTCTCTCTTGTGCAGCGGTTAGAACGATCTCTTGTAAAGGTCTGCACAAGTGGGCGGTTATTGAATCGAAACTTCCTCTAGAACAGAGATGTTGAAATTGACGGTTGTACTCTCTCGTGCGCGGCCATTAGAACCAGCTCTTGAACAGAGCTGCTCAAACGAAAGTTCCGTCGATCACCTTCGCGCGCGCGCCTCTCACCTGCACGCAGCCGTCCACCTGGTGGGTGAAGGTGGCCAGCGAGTGGATGAGCTCGCCGTCGCGGCCGAAGATCCACCAGCTGCGCCGGTAGCCCTCGCGCGGGCACAGGGTGAGCGGGAGGTAGTCCATCATGGGCATGCCCCACAGCACGCGCTCCCGCGCCGACCGGTGGGTGCGCGCGGTGGTCGGTGGCGGGGCGGCGGTGGTCGCGGCGGGGAACTGGGCATCCGGGAGCAGCGGGTGGCGCCGACTGCCTGCGAGGGTTGGTGGACCGGAGCTAAACAGGGACACCATTTCACTGCTAAGAAGAGTAGATTAAGAATCGTATTCATAGTCGTCACTTATAATGAGGAAAAGCTCTTAAGGCATTACTTATAACGTTTTCCAATTCATAGTCGCAACTTATCCGCATGCATAAGGAACTCCTTATAGCTGTAAGAAAGGTCTAGCCTTTATTTACTATAGCTATAAGTGAACCGCATCTTATTGGGTGGAAAATAGTCTGTGAAAAGAAATGGAAATGGGCTACGATATTGAACAGTATAAGAATGTTTATGGTGGTATTTTTTTGTAGCTAACTAGCTATAATTACGGGACATGTAAAACCCTCCGTAAATCCACAACGATCAATAATATTTAAAAAAAGATATCGTTTTATCAAGAACAAAGTACACGTTATGGTAACGGTGGCAAATAACAGTTATAACGAATAAACGTTTACCGATTTTCCACTTTGTAAGGCACTGTTTAAGATACTAGCACTATTTAAGTTATTGTTTAGGTTAGGTTACCCCACGGATGCCTACGGTCGCATGCATAGGCACAGAACATTAAAGCACTAGTTCACGGCCAGCTTGATGAGACGTTTCAAGCAGGATTCAAGTGGCTGTGAAATAGCAAATGTGCTGTCGCCACGCGAAACGCTACTAGCGTTGAACATATGTTAAGTATCATCTATGAATTCCAAATGTAAATATCACAAGCATTTCCTTATCAAAAGTAACTACTTAGAGTTAAAGAATTGTCTTATTCTATAAGTCACGACTATGAATACAGCCCTAAGAGTCATAAGGGAAGACTGAGTGTTCTTAAATGCAAAGATTAGAGATTAAAGGGATACATGCTACAACTTTTAAGACTAACTCAACATTTCAGACAACTCACTGATTTATTATTAAAACAATCATTTTTTCGCTTATTATACAAATTTGCTAACAACGTTTCGGGAAAGTTCTTCTCATCTTCAAGATACAATAAAATAATAAAATCCGTAGACGAAAGCAAAAAGCTATTTTAAATAGACATGAACACTTTATCTTATCTAACTTCCAAAACTCTTTTAATTTCTTTCATATCAAATAGTAATGGAAGTTAGATAAGATGAAGTTTTCATGTCTATTTAAAGTATCTATTTGTTTTTTGTCTATGAGTTTTATTATTGTAATGTAGCCTGAAAATGGGTAGAACCTTTCCCGGGACGTTGTAAACAAATTTTTATGTGACAGAATGATTATTTTAATAATAAATCAGTGACATAACAAATGTGTTAAGTTGGCTTAAAATTTGAATAAAAATATATCCGTTTGGTAAAAGAACACACAAAGAGCTTCCCAATGATAATATGCTAAAGATTAGTGATATTGCAATTGCATTTCCAGCAATTGTTTTACATGAAAGTCAGTGAATATAATTGCATGTGATATGTTTTTGAATTAAAATAGCAAGATTTCCTACTACATACATTCCTACAACATCTCTCGACCTTGGTAAATGTAAAATATTACAATTACGTTTTCAGAAAATATGTATAGCTCTCTGATGTCAGTGAATATTTAATATTTTCAGTAAATATTTTACATTTTTCCTGTTGTGCATATCTAGTACTTTTCTGTTGTAACTTTTCTACAGCTGTTTCTTATGTGTGATGTTTTCTCAAGGGTATTTATTACTTATGGCGTAAGGACGTACTGCCAAAAGGTTTCATTGGGCAGGACGTCCCCAATATCAATAAAAAATCAGGCGGGGTCGCTGACAAATCACATCGTAATTTCATGCTATTTTAACATCATAATAACCTATGAAGAAAGTAACCACAGAATATTAGCCTCAAATACAAGAAGTTACAGAATAAATGTTAAAGAACAACTTGGCGGCTTCGATGGTGTAACAAATTGCGAACCCAAGTTCACTGATTCAATCTGATTGAAGCCGTGACGTATTAAGGCAGAAAAATCTTTCGTCCGCTTCATGCATCATGTGTGTATATATATATATATATATATATATATATATATATATATATGTATGTATGTATAAGTTATCATAGTTTAAAAAATGTGTTTACATTCCTACCTCCAAATGACAGCAAGAAGAGCCAATACTGTGCTGAACACCACAGGCCTCATCAGGAAGAATTTTCCGGCCAGTATTCTAAATTAGAAAACTCATCATAGAATAGCGTCATTAGAAACAATTCATGCGCAGTATAGCGAGCATTTGCACAGCATCAAGGGAGTTCAAGTATTATATGCCAAGCACCAACGCGTGATAAAAGCATGGGCATCCACGGCAGGAGTCTGTATCTACCTGGCTGACCGGGAGACGGCGCCTCCTAAGAATTTGACTGTTGACTTTTCCATTCACTGATTTTACGGTAACAAAATTGTTAGGTCTTTCAATTCAATCAAACCTTAAATGGAACGTCCATTTCAATGCACTGAACACTAAATTAAGTTCGTTATGCTACGCTTTCAGAATTCTATCAAATTCAGTCAGCCTCCATACTGCTCGTATTTATTTCGGGAATGTTCATTCCCGCCTGAGAATTCTGGGGAAATACATCTTTTAGCTGCAAGACTTTTAGATTACAAAAAAGAGTTGTACGAATAATAAGCAAATCCCACCCACGTGATTCTTGTAAGCCTCTCTTTATTAATCTAGGTATTTTACCATTACCTTGTCCTATCATATATTAATCAGTGTTTTTTGTCAAAAGTGGCTTACTTATGGGCTGGAATATATTTTCAGTAAACGCCGTTGTCTATAACTACAACACTCGACGTAGTAATCATATTCATCAAGTGACAGCATCAATAGCTCAATACAAAAATCACATATAATACATGTACATTAATTTACAACACCTTGCCAGATTATATCAAATGATTAAGTTCGATGCAAAGGTTCCAAATAAAATCTTTTCTGCTGCACAACTGTTTCTATAGAATTAGAGACTATACCGAGCATCCAAAAGTAAAGTAATATTAATTTTAACAATGACATTTAACGTATTACTTACCATTTGGATTCTACAATTCTAAAGAACCTGTAACAAGTATTGTACTTCAGCTTCTGGGTCAGTGACCCCCATCTCGATCAGGTTTTCTCCCAGTTTCCCTGATCCTTGAGCAAATGCTGAGATGGCCCCTTGTTTATCTTCTGGACATAAATGTAACTTCAAATTAACTTCTCCCCATATCACGTCATACACAGTTTTTAACTGTTTTTGACGTAAATAAATAAATAAATTGCATTTTGCCCTGATGAAGGTCGCATTTTGATGGCCGAAAGGTTGGCGTCGGTCGCGTCTCCCGGTAGCCAAGCAGATACCAAGGTCTCATCTTGCCCACCAGTCTTAAGCGAAATCGTTACGATAAAAAATATCGGAATAATATACTCGTGAGACATTGCAGGAGTTGTTCGCCAGATGAGTGACTTTGTCCTCGCGCGCTATTTGTCTCCCTTCCGTGACTTCTCGGATAGTATTAGCAATTGGGTTTTCCAGAGAAGTGGCGGGTCCGCGAGGTCACACCGCTCGCTCAATTGCCGTGGCCCATGTTACACAAGCACAAGCGCATAGTCCAATGTTTAACATTAATCTATTTACAAAACTAAACGACTAAGAGTATCCAATTTCGGCATATTCAGTCTGTGCATTACATATGGGATAAGGTGACGGTGTATTGGCAACGAGGATTGAATCACCCTGTATCTGAGAGTATGTACAAATGTGTTAAACATCTTCTATTGCCTCTTACCTGCTGTTTTTTTCTACGCCAAGTGCATTATAATAGAACATACAAGTACAAAATCAATGTTACTCATCTCTATATTACATGCATGTGTTATATGTAATATGATAATTTACACTGTAATGAAGCGTCTATGCTTTTAGAACATGACATCCAAAAACGAGGAAAAACAAAGATACTCACCTCTGGTTCTCTATGGCTTAGACGTTTTGTTCGTTGTATCGTAAAACACAAGTGTCAGTCGACCATTTCTTCACTCTCATGATCCTTCCACTTAACCTGCGGTCTCTTGAGCAAGGCGATCAATAGTCATATCGGCTACCCACAATTTCCATGAAATTGTTATTTATTATGAAGATAATCTGTCCTATCTACGAGAACATTAATAAGAGCAACGTTTCAGATATCGTCACTCTCGAAATTATTCGTTTGAAACAGAACGCACGTTTCGGTACTAAAGAGTAGGACAATCATACTTAAAAATCACTTTATTTTCAGAATACGGTTCTTCATGTGTATTACTAAGTTCTGTTTCATTTGTGTCCACTTGTCAGTTAAATATGTCAGTTATTAAAAATAGATGTATATTATATCAAATCTAAAATGAAATATTTATTACACGCTTACGTAACTCAAATGATTAAATCTATCGAAAAATAGCGGCAACATATCTTATAGCAAAATTATATATTTTTGAAACAGAATCACCGAATAAATCTATATCGTTAGAGCAATTGGCTATGAAATTATTAACATTGCCATTCATTTTATATCATATAGAGTTTACCATATTTTTATCTGTAGAAGTAAAGTTATACAAGTGGTTGAAATAGCTAGAAGCGTGTCATGGAACCAACAGAGAGATTTGACAAAGATCAACTACAAATATCGACTACAAATCAAATCTTCTCCCAATACATAACCGATTCGCTTTGTTTTCTTGGCTATCCGGGATGAGTCGCGTCTCGATAAATTGTACTGACGCCATCTTGCTGTGGCCTTCTTCAGAGCTATACAGCTCATACAACTTGAGCAGTATAGCTCAACTTGAACAGTATAGCATTCAACTTGAGCAGTATAGCTATGAATAAGGCCACAGCGAGATGACCGAAACGTCAGTACAATTGACCGAGACGCGGCTCATCCTGGATAGCCAAGAATGCATTGACTCCGGCCGCGGAAGCCTACGAACCCACGATTCGCTTTGTACTTAAAATGTATGATTATTCTGATCTCTGACGCCGCGGAAGAGGAGAAATGTCTTTCATCATGATTTAGGACATTTTTCTATTTAGAGTACATAGATTTCAAAAAGTGAGAGAATTTGTTTAAGGTGTGTTCATTTGTACCCGGTGCATATTTATAATCTACCACGTACATTATAACTGTGTTTATATCAGAGAAAGTTCTCGGACTGGTGGTCCGTGGTCCAGTTGGCGTTGAAGGTCCAAACGTTTCGTGCACGTGGCCGTGAAAGTCTACGATGCCACATTAGTGTTTGCTTTTTTCTTGAAGCGCCTACGTGATCGTCACAATAAAATGTATTGTACTGTCGCCTAACCACACCTTGTCATGAGGCAATATAGAAATTACCCAAACAGGCTCGACTGGCAAAGCGGGTCACAGGAGGGCTCCGGTATGCTCTAGGGTTTGAGTACCGGCTGCGGCAGTATTTTCGACACTAGCTAAATATCTGGGTCAAATTCAGCCGCTGTCTGGACGAGACTTCTAGCGTCCGGCTGCTCTGATCGGTAATTTTCCGTTGTTCCTCCGATTAACACTTGGTGAATGCCGAAGCAGTACCCTAAAAAACGGGCAACGGACAACAAGCGATCTTTCTTCGCCTTTTTGGACCTAGTTTTAGCCCTTACTTAAACATACCATCACATGCACTACACTACCACGCGTGCCATCCAGCGGGGAAAGATCACCGCCACCACTCTCAATGAAAACGTGTACTACAGTTACGGGATATATTGCCTTTGCCGTTGACGCGCCCAGAGTCGCTAATGTTGAACTTAATCTGTTGTCTCTGAATGTCACGACTGAATACCTCTGATGCTAGTCCAAAGCCGAACCGAAACGTTAGCAAGTTAAAAAATTAAAAGGGAGTACCCAAATGCAAGAATTGTATTTAACTCAACAGCTAAAAGTGGCGAATATTCACCGGTATTTTTAAAGCACTGATGGAGTAAATACTGGTAATAGGCTGTAAGTCACAATTATTTTTTCATTGAAATTAATTTAATTTTTTATCGTCAAAACACAGTAAACGTTGTATTAGACCTTACATCAGATACATTATTAAATGATACAATTTTCGTTATTTGGTATGACATTCTTCCAATCTTGTCATGACCTACAGAATTAGAAAAACAAAAAGTGCTAGATAATTTCAGCAAAATCATTTTTATTCTAGATAAAAACAATAAAAATCAGTTCTTTATTATAAAAAAGTGTAACTATTTATAAAATGTACCAGAATTATTTCATTACAGTACAATGCCATTTACATTTAATAAGTTCACGCATTTTTAATTCATTAATGAATCTTCGTCAATAATAAAATATTTCATTTTTTTCTTAATAATTAGATATGATATAATTGAAATCATTTCTTCTCTGGTTTCTTGAAAAAGATACGTGCAAAATTGACAATTCTTTGTTAATTCCTTGCATAGCAAAATATATTAAATTTTCTGTGGATGAATATGGCCTTCCGGTAGATCAAACCAAGTAGTAAAGATAAATATTCTGTTGACCTTTCAATCCTAGTATGTAAATACATTGATATTAAATAAGTATGTTCTGGTAATTAAAAATCTTTCTTTTGATCAATAATATTTTGTTTTGACAGACTCGTTGTTGTTAAAATGTCATGTTTCGAGAACTGTCACTTCACATTTTCAGCAAAGGTATAGGTAACTGAATCAAAATCAACATAATAGTGCATGTCATTTAGTGAGTATGGTTATTTTAGAAATCAATATAATACAAATGTATTTCCTCACTGAGTGGCGGCGAAATATTTATTTTCCTGTGCTAGAATGTTCTGCCGACATTAAAATAATCGCATCAAATACGACCTGTCAGTTCTGCATATTCCCCGTTCTTGTCATGACAGAGTTCATGCTGTCTTAATTGTGCAAGTTCTGTTGTTTCAAATCCGCATACAGAACAGACATACAATTTCTCTTCATTCGTTTCTTGTTTATGTTTTGGACGACGTGAAGATGCACGTATTTTAGTCAACGAGCGTGGGAAGCACTTTTCATCGGTTTGAGACTTTCGTTGCTTCCTTTCAGGGTTGTGAACTGGGATATTTTTTTTGTTATTAAATTTTCTCTTGGCAAGCGGACAATTGTGTTTCTTTAAGTGAGATAATTGTGAAGCTATCAGACCGCATCTTCGACACTTGAAGAGTCTTTCGGTGGACTCTTTGCCACAAAGTGAATTTGTAGATTTGTTATCCGATAACGCATCATTATAAGTAATGCTAGAATTCGATGGTCTATCTTTGAGCGTTCTTTGGTTCCCAAAATGATTTAAATTGGACTGTTTATAGTCTATTTCTTTATGCTCAAATGATACCTTCTTTAGATTGGAAACACGTTCTTTCAGTGCATAAGATACTGAGTAGTCAGTAGTCTGGGAACAGTCATTGTTGGTAGCGTATTTCTGATGGTGCAATGAATTCTTCTTTCGTGGGTGGTTTGAATTCGATTTTTCGTTGATATTTTGATGCTCAATGAGAGTGTCATCATTATCAGAGGTTGTTTCTGTTTTGGGGTTAGATTTTCCTTTTGTTTTCTGTTTTTGTGAAAACTTTGAATTCGATTTTTCGTAGTTACATTTACGCACGTGGCGAACATCAGTATCAGATACAGTTTCAGACATGAAATTAGATTTCCCTTTGTGGAAATTTGTGCACATTTTGCAGACATTTTGTACCGGAGACCATTTCGCGTAATTTTTTAGGTCCAGAATATTACCACACACTGAGCAGTATTCTGGCTTATCTGTCTTCAAAGATATTTTCTTTATTCGATTTTTGCATTTGGACTTTGCATTTCTGCTGTCTGAATACGTCTCGGGATCGTCACCTGCATATGAGGGTGGTCTCTTCGTTTTTAGACCCTTACCGCCTTTCTTTTGTTGCGTTCGCTGGTAGCGGTACTCATTAAAATCAGAAGTTTCCTTTTCTCTTACCGGAAACACTCTCTCTGCAGCATGGCCCTCTTTTGGAGATCTGCTTCTTCTTGTTATTTTTGAGTTAGCTTCTGGACATGGGTCGCAAAAATCATGTGTGTTTTGCGATTTATTGCCTTCCCTACGATTCGTCGGTTTTTTACTATTGCTTGTACATGCGGAATAGAATTCATCCAGTTCTGAAAGTATCTGCTTTTTATTTTTAGGGGAAGTCGGTACTTTGTTGTCCGGGCATGATTTGTGTGCTTCTTCAGAAAATAAACATCTAGCCAGTTGACAGTCGTGATAAGGTTGGGAGAAATAACTATCGTCTGAGAAGTATCTCTTGTGAGACAATTCTTCGAGAAACGAACTTCTGTCACCAAGATGGTTATGGTCCGTTCGCGTGAAGCAGGCGTTGTCAGTGAACGAACGATCGTGTCTTCTCCCAGGCGATATTTCAGAAAAGGAACATCTGGCAGGAAGATGGTCGTGGAATAATCCGGAGAAAGAATCGTTCTCTGAGAACGAAGTATCCGGTCGCTTGCGAGTAGACAAAGTTTTTCGCCGGTCGTTATTCACACAGGGCACACAAACATGAGACGAACATTGCCGTACATTCGGAGACGGACGTTGTGGTAGTTGACTGAGCTCCGAAAACGGGTAGCCGCTGTCACGCAAGTTTGGACCAGAGCTTTCGGCGTGGTCTTGCCTAAAGGGAGCCTGGGGATACGCCGAACCCGTGTAATGAACACGTGTATCGGAATCGAAATGCGAATGACGGTTTGGGTTACTGAATTCCCATGAATATCCCTTTTCACTGTCAAACTTCTCGTTTCTTCGGTCTGCAAGCCCGTCGCAGGCCCAGTTCCGACAGTACCATTCATCGGCGACACTACGTGCACGTGCTTTTGACAACGAGCCACCAGTTGATGTGAAGTCATATTCTCGACCTTTCCATATTCCATTTGCAGGCCACGTCGTACCATGCGTGGAATCATGGTTCCTGAGAGTGCACGAGGACGCTCTCTCCAATCCGCGGTGTCGACATTTGTACATTCCTTCATTCATGGTCGGTCGCTCCGTTCCGCAATCAGACGCTGAAGATCCACCCTCTGAATTAGTGTAGAGCCTGCTATCAGCAAGAGTTTTTAGTATACACAATTCCGCCCCTGCGGTAATGCTTTCCGAGCAAGATTCGACAGAAACGTAGCTCTGCGGTTCCTTCAAAGCGGCTGCGTACGACTCGACGCACTCTGCGTCTGAGTAGATGGACGTCTGACCTTCTCTGTGGGTGCGCACGTGCTTGAGTAAGGCAGGCAATTGCGTCGTTACGAAGTCGCACTTGGAGCACCTGTAGAGCTTTTCGGCAGAATCTCGCCCTCGATGTCCTCTGATGGTGGATGGACCGCGACCTGCGAAGTTGGTCGTTGCGCAATTGTATGGTCTGTCACTTGAATTGCTGCGTTTGCTACTTCGCACGTTTTTCTTTGGAGCGCTCGCGTTATTCCCGGCGGCGTTGCCCGGTGCGCTTACGTAATGTTCTAGACACCCATTACTCGCCTTACGATTGGTGGAGGCAGGGGAGCTCGCCGAGAAGTAATTGCTTCCGACGCATGATCTGCTATGCATTCCGTTGTGTTTGTTCCACCCATTTTCCAAAAGGCGATTTGATTTCGTAGGGTTTGTGCTACTGTAATTGGATTGACTCACTCCGTGTTTGGCCAGTTCGTGTCTCCTGAGTTTAGATATTACTGTTGTGGTAAAACCGCATTCGGGACACTTGAAAATTTTGCCGCTAGTGCTGTAATTGGTTGATCGGTCGTTGGAAGATGTATAGCCTGCGTTGCCATTACCCTTCTCCTTCTTACTGAGATGGGACGTGTAATGTTTCTTGATGTCATATAGATTTGGGGTCGTGTAGTCGCACTCTGGACACCTGTATGGCTGCGTTCTGTGGGTGTCCAAATGCTTGCGAAGAGAACGGAATTCTGGTGTTTCAAAGTGGCATTCCGGACACCCAAAACGCTTTGCGTTTCTTTGAGGGTCTATGGTTGTACTGGTCTATGTCACTGCTTAGAGCAAACTAATACAATTTCTCAGAATTTTTAATTTATGTTGACTGGGGAAACGTAGTGCTCAGATGCCTTCACATTGTATCTGTAATTCACAACGAGTAGATTATAACAAAAATATTTTTCTTGTGTGTGTACGTGTACGTTTGATGTATTGCAGAAAACGCAAGCTTACAATAACCCCCTCAACGTCCAAACACGCAGCCATTACAAGAATGTAATCAGATTTACGATAATTAAATTTGTACACACAATGACTTAAAACTGAACAGATGTAAAGAAAACGTAAGAAAATAATTTATAAATATACAACATGATTCAGAAACAGAATGCGCCAAAACAAAATATTTAATTGCAAAAGAAGATAAACGAAATACCTGCTGTCAAAATGTTGAAGGGAATCCAAGAAAGAAAAGCCAGAACTCTTTCTTGTTTTTCTTAGTGCATCAATCATACTCTTATTATAAAAAGTTATTACCTCTAATAAACATTATAAAAGATTATAACCTCTATTAAACATTATAAAATGATAAAACATACAGCTCCCACAATATCCTGATAATACTTTGGATTAATATTTAGTGAACATCACTATTATTTGCGTGGTCCATCAACTAATAATTTATGGAGCATAGTGTGAAGCACTTTGTAAATTTTCCTAAGTGAAGTTCATTTTTTTCCCTTGTGGTCGATATCAGCAATCGGGATAGTCGATAAAATGAAATGATGTTCGATTGTTATTTGTGGTGTAGCATGAGACAAAATAAGAAATAAATTCACTGATCATATCTGATACACCAATTATGTGAATTTACAATAAATTTGTAATATTTAAAATGGAAAGCCGAACAAAATACTTCCACACAAAATTGTCGGTGGTGAAACCATTACTTCTTACGCAGTTTCGATTACATTCTTTAGCGGAATCATACCGTTGAGTGTAACCTCATTTTTACAGATTCATGAATCGCAACTATGAACCAACCATTCATTAATGTTCCTTTCTGTAATGCATTAGGCGAAACAGAAACTATACTTTTTTCCTATCTTCTTTCTTTCCGATAAGATCAAGTAGGGGGCCGTGCCAATGTTAATTCTTATTCCATAGTTTTCTCTTCCTTTTGTTCTAACATTCGTTTTCATTATTTCACAATTTCTTTTCTTTCTCTTCTCAAACATTTCGTGCGTAAGTTTTGTGCTTAGAGTTAACGTAGCTTTCTCCAAAACAATCATTCCATATTTAACTATTTCTTTGAAAAAATCACTATCCAGTCTTTATATTTTCATTTATTATTATTTCGATTTAAATCTCATTTCACTTCTCGAGCTCTGTTTGTGACTTTTTCTCCCTGTATTATTTTCATTATTTGTAAGAGTGGTAAATTTAAAATAAATTTTCAGCTATGATGTAAGGAATCTAAAACACATTTTAGAGAGTTCAGGATCAATTTCTCAGAAGACAGAATATCTTAAAGTCAGTAGGTTCGAGATTATGTATCTACGAAAGTGAAGCGAAAAGCAAACGAGTTCAACGCACCATGGTGCCAAAATATATATTATGACTAAAAGAAGTAGATTCAGGAGATACGAGTAATGCAACTGCAATAGTATGTTCTGATGAGAATGTTCCCAAAACGTACTTATTCCTACTTATTGAAATTACAGATTTGGAACTCGTCAGGTACATCATGTTAAAAAATGAACCTTCCTGTACTAGACAGTTTTTATTACAGAGCAATGATAGGCTCTGTATTGGTGATAGGCACTAGAGATATTTGCAGCGCACCTTTCATAAATGAACCATTTCCATAATAAACGTTAACAAAGGAACAAGAAAAGAGGAGGAACCACCCTTGATATCTACATTTCGTTTCTCTTTCACCTCTGTGATTAATAGCGTTTGTAATTGTTAACCTTCTTCCAAAAGTCTCACAGGCTATCGCCTGTCAATATTCAATAAAGAAACATTCGATAACAAACATTGGAAATTACCATCATGAACAGGTCCACGAAGGAGTCCGAGAAAGATGGACTGTAGGAAATATTGGACAGTGAGTCTTAAATCTATGACATTGCAAACGAAATGGAATTTTGATTCATGATTCATCGTTGTTTCACTTCTTTTTTCTTCTTCTTAGACATGCATACATAGTTTACATCAGAAACGGGTGCGGATTTCATTAAGTGTACACGTTTAATGTTGACAAAAACTACAATTAGATCTCTTTCATTGTATCTAATGTCCTTACATTTGATTAATTTGGCATTTTGCCAAAGGCATTTTCCCGTGAGACTCCATTTATTTAGACGCATTGAATAACATTTAGGGTGTCATGTGATTGTTATATGATCAAAAATTACTAAAATAAGATTAGTTCAGTGTTCACTTGTTCAGCAGAGATGCTGACAAGGAATCGCGTGTACTTAATTGCTGGACAGTTGGCTTAAGTTAAAATAGAAGCTTTGCAAAGTGGAACTCAGCCGCGGTCGGGAGGTTGCACTCTGTTCAAATGATTGTACCTAGTATAAAATAACATCCACATGAAATTGACAATAATTAAATCACTTTAAAGATTACGTAAAAAGTTATTAGTAAGCTTTTAATTGACAATTCGATATTAATCTATTTTGTCAATTGTAAAAAATATTCTTTGAAATCTTGTACAAAAAAACCGATTGACCACAAACCATCTGTCCGTCATTCGTCCATCTTTACAAAGCAAGTGTGTTTCAAATACCTCCAGGAGCATACTATGACTCATGTTGTCGTATTACTTGAGTGGACAATACGGCAAAGTAATTGAAGAAAGTTCAAAATTACAATTTACAACCTTAAAATCACTAAACCTTTGTTTTTGCTTTCGAACTTTTTTCGCACTAGATACTTTCAACGTCCGGAAAGTCCGGAAAGCGATAATACCTCGTAAGATTGTTATGTTAAGCCCTCCAAACGTTGTTTTACCGATCCCTGTAGAGGGTAGATCCCGGGCATGGGTGGCGGGGAAATGTCGATGGTCGGCAGTAAATCTCATCACCCAGCAGGGGAGGAACATCTGCAGCACCCATGTTACAAAGAAGCACTACACTTACGGGACTGATAATCGTAGCAGTTGACGCACGCGGAATTACTAATCAATCAATCAATTTAATTTTCGTGACTTCTGGTTTTCTCTTATATGCTGTATTTTCACATCGGTAGGTTATCCTTTGTTTTATAAGATTTTAGTTAACCAAAGCAGTTGACACACCCAGAAACAAGAAAAAAATCATTAAATCCACCCAACTACAAAACAGAAAAATCGGTTTCACAATTGAAGGGTTGAAGTAAATAGGGATCTAAGTGCCAAAAATCAAAATTTTGGGTTTTGATCGTTAATGTGATCTATGTGCCAACGCCAATAACGTAAAATACGATCTATGTGCCAAAATGGGGGCTTAGTAGTTGCAGTGGTCACCTACAAAATGCTCTGGGTGTATGTGCCAGGCTGTCCAACATATAACGGGATCTAAGTCCTCCCGCCAGGTTGCCTTCTGTAAATTTCTGTTGCTTTCTGCAATAAGAAAAGTAAATAATAGGCCTATGAAAAGTAAAATTTAGTTATTAAATAACTAAATTTTACTTTTCATAGGCCTATTATTTATTTGCAAGATCATTATTTGTAAAAAAGGATATAAGTGCCAGTGGCACTTACGTCTTCTTTTAGGTTACAACATGCGGACTTAGATCCGACCTGATTTGTATAAGTTTTAATTTTATTTCAAGTTAACTTAATAAAAAATTAATTGTTTTAATGATAAAACCGTGCTTATAATACCTCATACTGAATTGTAAATTCTATTGTGTTTTGAAAAAATACATTTGTATGCTCACTACAGAAAAAACATGATTTCTGGGAAATTTGGAATTTGGCACTTAGATCCCTATTTACTTCAACCCTTCAATTGTATTCGGGCTGTCGCCATAGGCCTCGGACTCGGAGGATGAGCCCTGGACGGGCGTGGGCGGCAGGGAGGTGACGACTGTCGACAGTGGATCTCAACGCCCAGTAGGGGAGGAGCATCGGCAGCTCGCGAGTTAAAAACAACAACTACACTTACGGGACTGATAATCATAGCAGTTGACGCACGCGGAATCACTAATCAATCAATCTATCTATCTCATTTTAACGACTTCTGGTTTTCTCTTATCCGCTCTATTGAGGGCCCAATTTTCACATCTATAGGTTATCATAGTGTAACGTTTCTCCTGGGTGAATTAAAAATTACTGGTGTTATTTAAACAAAGACGTTTATTTGTAATCAATTCTACTCTAAAACTGCTTGATACTTAAAATTACGTGATCTATATACAGGTATATTACACAGACCTTTGTGTTCTTCACTTGATTATTTTTCTTACACAGGACTCCGTTCTCTTGATTATTTATTTACACAGTTCACTTCTTCTACACTATTTATTTACACTGATCTCTGCAATCTGATTATTTATTTACACTGATCACTTCTTCTACAGTATCACACAGTCCGCTGCACAAACCACGGTCCACTGCGCAGACCACAAGTCCCTGCGCAGACCACACTTCACTGCGCACACCAGGGTCCACTGCACTGCTGTTTACCGCGAAGCGCACTTCACAGCTCAGCTTCCACTGCAGACTTCAAACTGCTGACTGCTGTTCACCCACTGCACCACTGTTCACCGCAATGCACACTTTACAGCACAGCTTCCACTTCAGACAAACTGACGGACTGACTGTTTAATCACTGTTTACATATACTAACTGCTCTGTGGCTGCTTACTTCCGACAACTACTTAAACTGGCTTACACGGACATACTTACACACACCGGCTTACACTAACTTACACTGACTGACTTCTTACTGATCGACTGCTACTGACTGACTCGCGGCCACCGGCTGCGGCGCATTTACACCTGGCCGGCGCTCGTCTCGATACACCCGGCAAATTCTCCACCTTTCCCCGCGACTCGCGAATAGTCCGGAACCGTCCAGTTCGGGGGGAAGGGAAGGCGCGCCGGCAGATGACGCAATCCGCGCGCAGCGAATTCCGGCAGGTGATGCAATATTCGTTACAATAGGTTACTACCAACAAATGTTAGTTGACCAAAGCAGTTGACGCACCCGGCAACAAGAAAAAAAAATCATTTAATCCACCCAACTACAAGACAGAAGACTCGTTTCACAACTTTATTCGTTCAGTCGCCCTAGGCCTCAGACTCGGCGGACGAGCCCTGGACGGGCGTGGGCAGCGGGGCGGTGCCGAGGGCGGCGGCGGCGGCGGCGCCGGAGGTGGCGGAGGCGGGGCGGACGCGCGGGGAGGGCGGGCGCGGGGAGCCCGGTCGCGGGGAGGGCGGGCGCGACGAGGCCGGACGCGCGGGCATGCACGGCAGCTCCGCCACGCCCCCCGTCACGGCCAGCAGCCGCATCTCGCACTTGCGCAGGCGCAGCGGCGGCGGCTGCGGCGGGCGCGGGGCCGGGCCCCCGCCCCCGCTGCCCGGCACGCCGTCGTCCTGCGCACACACGTTAGAGTTTTTTTTTCTTCTCCCTCTTGTGCATAATTCTGTCATTTGATTGCTGCTGCCAGTTGCATAACGATACTCATTATAAATGATTCATTTAAAAAAGCTTATGTGTTTAAGTACTAGTTATAGCTCGGCCACTTAGAAAAAACTCTGTAATTAATTGGCCAAATTGTAGGTTTTTTACTTGGACTATCTGCTGACTTAGATCTCCACAACAAGTGGATGTATTTTGATAACTATTTTTGAAAATTAATCACAAATGTACGAGTATGTTCTAGAAAAGCTAGAAAAAAACTAGAATGGTAACAGTACTGTGAAAGATACAGTTGGGATTTGATTATTTCAGAAAAAAATTTTTTTTAAAGTATATTCTAGTCATTTAAGACCATTTAACTAAAACTTACAGTGACACATTGTCTACTCTAGTCCATCTTCTAGAGCACATCGTGAGTTGCAAGTTGAAAGAATAATTATATCACTATCTTGTATGATTTTTGATTTATAATGATTGACATGAATGAATTTGTTGAAAGAAGGAAAAATGCATCTGAAATTCACTCAATAAAGGCATGGCAGTTAGGAATGTGGCACTTGCAACCCCGCTTCGAAAAAAAATGCTCGAAAATTGAGTAATGTAAAGAGAAATGATTTCAATTGTTCAAAAGAGAATAAAACAAGGCACATGACTCAATAAAAACATCCGTGATTATTTGATGTATTACGAGTATTACCTCTGGTTTATGGGAATCTCCGGCGCCTTCCTCTTCCAGGTGTTTTGCTTTGGCTTTCTTTATAGCAGCCTTCTTCTTCTTCTGCAGCATCTTAATCCTGCAATGTTTAGAGAAGAGTTGTTATCTCTCCCTCCTCAAAATAACGATTTAATGAATATTTATTATTAAAATTACTACAGTTCAAGGTTCTGGATGGACGAGTTTGCGAAGAGCACATCGATTCAACGTCCCGATCCGAAATGGGGATTGTGGGTTCGAATCTCGCCCCGGGCATGGTTATTTTCTCGTCCGCGCGCGCGCATGCATACGCATGTATTCTGTGTGTGCGTAAGTGTGTGTGAGTGTGTGTGTGAGTATGTGAGTGTGTGTACTGGTGATCATATACGTGCGTAAATATGTATATTTTTACTTGCGTTTGTGCTCTTAGGTGTGCTCGCATGCGAGAGGGGTTCGATAAATCGATAAATCGATCGATCGATAAATCAACAATAAATCTTATGAACAACGAAATGTGTTTTCTCAATTTACATTTTTATAACAATAAGTATATTTTTAATTAGGTAACTGCCCTTGAAATCTCATTATAACTTCACTGATTCTGGATTTTTATGTGTCCGTTGTTCACACGACCAAATAATTGTTTGCTGTGTAATTTTACCTGTAAAAATCTTCTCGTTCCATTTCATCGAGCTCCGAAATGATGTACGCGATTGTATTCTCAAATTTTGGAATTAACACTGAAACAAAAAAAGCAATTAATAAAGGACTTTAATAGTATGTTACTTGGCCACTGCAATTTAAAAATTTGAAACCAATTCGAACTGAAAATAGGTCACGTAAGTCGACATTTTAAAATATCTTGTCAGGTGAAACTACATTAAAGTACATATGGATACAAATGTATGATATAAACTAAAACAGCGTTTTACAACTGGAGGAGAAATGACGTCAGAGCAGCGTTTAATTAATTAACCCAGAAATACCGTAAAAAATTAACGCAGAAATAAAAAAAAAGCTGTCGAATTGTGTAAATTGTGTTCTTTTTTATTTTTGTGTAATTTTTTTGAACAAATATTGTTTAATAAACATATTTCTGGAGTGTTTTAATGCTTCTGTAATGCAAAGTTTTGCCTAGAAACCCTTTTTTCAAACCAACTTTTGAGTGCTTATTGCGGCTCAACCATACGGAATGTCTACGTAGTTTATTAGACAAAATATGCTTACAAATTGTCTTATTTTCGAAGTTTCGAAGTTTCCTTCTCGGATATCATGTATGTATACCTATCTGATTATTAGTTCTGACAATTCTGTATTGCAATTCTAGGACAAGAAAAAATTATTCCAGGAATCGTAAAGATTCACATGTTATTTGTGTTACGTGAGAGAGTTTCATAATGTAAACGCCTATCAGATTCGACGTCGCTGAATTCCGCAATGGAACCTTAGCCTAGCCATCCACTGATGTCGAATTCAGGCGTTGTTTGGAGGAGAATTATAGCGGGCTGCTACTCTGATCGATAGATATCCGCGGTTTCTTCGATCAACACCAGGTGAATGCTGGAGCAGTACACATATAAACGGGTCAGGGCTAGAGCGCAATCTTTAGTTACTCTTCCATGTCTTATCCTTACCCCATACACACACACTTACTTGCACTACACTATCACACATGACGGAAGACCCGTCGGGAGCTTAGAGGTTGTCCCGACTGGGGCGGAATTTCGCTGGAGGGAGATACCTGGTTGAGGTAAAATCCCGCAAACGTTTAAGACAGCGCCGGATCTCACCATTCAGGGAGGGGAAGCCCACCCATCAGTTCTCGCGATAAAACCCGCGCTTCCCTCACGGGACTAATGACCAAAGCCGTTGAATTACCCATCTGTCAGTCAATCAATTTGGAGCACTGACCGTTCTCGAGCGCGTGCACGCGTCGTTTGGTGACCTTGATGACCTCCTCCAGCTGCCGGAAGGTGGTCTCGAGCGTGGCCAGCTGCACCAGGTTGTCGAGGAAGTTTCGGAAGGCGTCTTTGGCCTGGCGGACCTTGACGCCGCCGCGAGCCAGGCCAAGCGTCGAGTAGATGTCTTTCTGCGAGTCGTTGATGACGAAATGCGGCAGACGCACACCTGGAGATTTCATTCATTAATTTCATTCATTTATTTCATTCATAAGGTTAAAAACCCGTCTTAAACTGCCGAGTTGGACAAACGGACTACTCTAGTGTTGGGCTACGCTAGAGTTATTGAATAAAGAATGAAATGTATTTGTAACAATCAACTGTTTTGCGAATACCCTTGGCTATAAACTATTTGTACTTGTTACTAATCTATTATAAAAATACTCTCTTTCACAATTGACAAATTTGTTCATAGTAATGTTCAAAATCAATGTTCAATCCATTCTTTCACATTCAGAGACATTTTGTTAGTTGTGAATGAGATGTGTTTTGATTTACTGTTTATGGCATTTTTATCGGGTTCTTTTTAACTATAGATCAAAAATATTGGATTGGATTGGATTTATGGCAGGACTGTATTTTCAGCCCATTGGAGCATAGACTTATGTATATGTCCCGATTTTTTCCAACGTGGGTTGTTTTTTGTTTTTTTTTTGTTTTTTTTTTGTATTGTGGAATGAAGTGTAGTAACGCATGAATATCTGGACTTTTTTCGAAACCACTCTTTTATTTAAGGAAACCATTGGTTCTGTTTGACCTCTAGATATTGGACGGGCCTTGTTATAACATTTACAATGTATACGTATCCAGTACTATTAACAGGCGTTATACGTCAAACAATTAGTTTTGCCAGGACTTCCCAAAACACACTACTCCGCTAAGTCAATGAAAAATATTTAATACTCTTATATTAATTTGGCTACCTCTCTATATAATAAACTCACAATTATCCAACTGTACATTAGGCTCCATAACTTTACGGACAATAAAAATGTATTTTGTTAACTTCATTAATTGAACATTCATCATCGTATACGGAGTTTCAAGACCTACGCCGGTATTAAAACACTCATTAAAATTTAGATAATATTGGGTGAATATGCGATAAAAATTGTATTCATGTAAAAGTCATCAAATACACTGAGTAACAGCACACTAAGAGAACATTAACCAAACTAGTGAAAAAAACTCTGTTAGAAGTTTCCTAGGGTTGTAGATGGTTCTAAAATTATTATTATTTATAAAATGAGCATACAGAAGGAAATTTTATATAACGAAGTTATATGCGACTTTGCCCTTGAATGCTAGGCAACTCCTTACACACATGTTCTGTGGTCACGTTCTGACACAATCAAGGAGATTTCATGTACCTACCGAACATATGTACATAAAGATGTTGCCTAGCACTCGGAGGCAAATCACGTGTGTAACTTTAATACAAAAATTTCCAATATAAGTTAATCATCAGAAAGTGATCATATTCGACCCATCTACAACCACTAGAAATTTGTAACAATTATTCTCAGACATCAGTATATCTAGTCGGTATTTGATTGATTGTTTGATTGGTGATTCCAAACGCATTTACGGCAAATTCCAATATTCCCGTAAGCGTAGTGTATGTTTTGTCGCGGCCTGTGTCGATGAACTTCCCCCGCTGAATAGCGAGATTCGGCACCGACTAACCCGTCGTCTTGTTGTGTTTTCCTCTACCAGGTATCTTCAATCAGTGGGGCACCGCCCCAGCGCGTCAAGCTCTGCGCTCTAGGCATGAGTATAGTACATGTGAGTGCAAGTAAGAGTCGAGGGTAGGACAAGGAAGGGAAAAAACGGAATCGGTCCGTGGCCCGATTGTAAGGGTATTACTCGGGCATTTAGTGTGTGTTGGGTGAGGCCGGAAGAGGATGGGGAGAACGTCCTCCCCTGTTGGATGGTGAGAACTGGCACGTCGTCTAGCAGGATTTCCCCAATCAGCTATCTCTCTCCGGCACGGCACCGCTCCATCCGGGACAAGCTGTAAGCTCCCGACTGGTGTCCCGATATGTGTGATAGTATAGTACATTTTTTTCGTTATTTAAGGTCGCATCAACATCTAAGTCACTCGCGACCACTATTGCATTTAACGGTATGGCAACTGTGAAGATGACATGATATGGTGATGAGAGGAGGTGAAAGGACTAACACAAATACAACCATGCCCGAGGCCGGACTCAAACCCGCGATCCTTGGGTCCGAGATCTCTACGGCACTACTGCCTTAACGATCTCTACCATCCGGACCGGCAATGTAGTACTTGTAGGTGTGTGTCTAAGGAGATATCATAGAACAAGGAAGGATAGATCTCCCGCCGCTTAATCTCACTAGGTCGTAATTGATTGATTGGTTGATTGATTACACAGCCACACAAAACATTTGTGTTCGTATCTGGGGATTAGACGGTGTTTTCTATGTTTTTGGGGTCGCTAAATCCGAGTCCGGTCTCCATTTTACCCCATCACATAAGGTTTTTGAGACAACCTCAAAAAATATAAAAATGAAAGATAATTCTGACCCCGAGGAGTCCGACCATGTTATCTGTATGTTTTGGGGATCGCTAAAACCAAATCTTAAGTCAGTTTATCTTCATCACATCTTTTTTTTAAATTCAGATAAATTATAATTGATATAGAAGGTGACATTGGCCCTTGTCGGGATAACACTCATCACGTTGATGTATCGCGGCCTTTGACGCGTTTATTAGGGTACTGTAACAGGCATTCGCTTGGGGTTGATCGGCGTAAGCACGGAAAGCTCCCGATCAGAGCAGCGGCGGTGCTCACCCGCCACGTTCTCCGCGTTGGTGGTGATGGTGAGCTGCGCGCCCTGCTGGCCGGCCGTCGTCAGCACCGTCTGCCCCAGCATGCACGGCGCCACGTGGAACTTGGACTCGGCCAGCGCGAAGAAGCAGTCGCGCGCCAGCCGACCCATCGACAGCCGCACCTGCGCACGCCCACCGCTTAATCCCACTAGGTCGTGATTGACTCCGCTTAGTCTCACTAGGTGTGAATGATTGCGCGTAATCTCATTAGGTTGTGATTGATTCCGCTTAATCTCACTATGTCGTGATTGATTCCGCTTAATCTCACTAGGTCGTCAATGATCCCGCTTAATCTCACTAGGTCGTCAATGATTCCGCTTAATCTCACTAGGCCGCCATTGATTCCGCTTAATCTCACTAGACCGTCATTGATTCCGCTTAATCTCACTAGGCCGTCATTGATTCCGCCTAATCTCACTAGGTCGTCATTGATTGAAAACACAGCCACACACAAAAAATGTGTGTTCGTATGTGGGGATGAGACCATGTTTTCTACCGGGAGAGATGGCTCAGGGCATCAACTTATGTCACTGCAGTCCCTCTGACCGGGAGGTCCTAAGTTCGAGTCCCAGTGGCAGGATCTTTGATACTACCTTGTTAGCTAGGTCTAATTCAGTCGCTGTCTAGGGGAGAATTCTAACGGCCCGCTGCTCTGTTCGGCAGTTTTCGCTAGTTCCTTCCAGACGAACGCCGGAGCAGTACCCTAGCGAACGGGCCACGGACAGCGCGCGATCTCACCTTCCTGTTCCTTGTCCTATCCGCACACCTTTCACACACACACACACTTACACTGACACTCACTACACTACCACACATGCCGGGAGACCCGTCAGGAGCTAAGAGTTTGGGAGCTAAGAGTCAGGAGCTTGTCGCGGATGGAGCGGTGCCCCGCTAGTGAGAGATACCTGGTTGGGGAAAACCCCACTAGTCGCGGACATGTCGGCACCGGATCTCGCCTTACAGCTAGGCACCGCCCCCTCTAAAGCAAAAACATGCATTACACTTAGGGGACTAAAGACCCTGGTAGTTGACGTTCCTGGAATCACTAAAAAATCAATGTTTTTGGGGTCACTAAATCTGAATCCGGTGTCCATTTCACTCCATCACATCACGTTTTTGACATAACCTCAAAAAATATAAAAAATGAAAGATACTTCTAACCCCGAGGGGTCCCACCATGTTATCTATATTTTGGGGGGATCGCTAAAACCAAGACGTGGAAGTACCAGCATACACGTAAGTAGACGCCTGAAGCAATCGACCAATGAGGTTAGTAGTCGCGGATGAATACTATGCTTCTTTGTTTACATCAGGATCATTTTTAGGTTGAGCAAAGATGACATTAGTTGATACGCTGAGGCACGTAAGTGGGCGGTTAAGAAATGGGATGCGGTAAGTCACCTGGGTCCGACACTCCAAGCGGCCGAGTCAAGCCCAGAACCAGCATTGCCCCTGTCTGTACAACGACTCTGATCGGAAGGTCCGAGATTTCGAGATCCGGCGTTGACGTTTTTTCGACACAAGCTAGAGAGCTGAGTCGAATTCAGTCGCTGTCTGGATCGGTAGTTCTGATCGGTAGTTTTCCGAGGTTTCTTCGAACAGCACCAGCGAAGCAAATGCCAAGGGAGTACCTTAATAAATCTTTCAGACGGGATTTTTATTAGAATGTTCGAGAAGTATCCTGAAGGGAAATAATCAGCTTCCCCACTAGAAGGCAGAGACGTGTCGAATGATACATCCTCCGAATCAAACCTCGAATAGAAAATGAACTAACAGCAAATAATAGACTGATACACCAAGATTACTAGTATGAATAAATAAAATTGTAGTTCCTCCTAGATGATTGAGTGTGTGTGTGTTGAAAGTCGTATATTCATGTTCTTCAGACCAAAGGAGTGTAAAGTAATGAATAGGGAACGGATTTCCATGTAGAAATGTATTTTCACAGTAACAAGATCCAACAGTCAATGATGTGTTTTAGTTTACAAGACATTCTTAATGAATTACATTACGCATTTTTACATATTTTGGTTTGATAACATATTTTTACGTATTTCACTTATTGCTACATATTACGTTACATTTTAATATATTTTAAACGGCGAAACAGAACATTTTAATTAAGATTTGTTACATGGTATGTGTTACTGGAATCATCTTTCTTACAAAACAATGTAATGCTCTGCGTTCTATTTAAACCGCGTACTCGAATCAAGAATGATTCGAAGTTTGTGAAGCAGAATTTCAACCACGTGCTTTCCATTCTCATATGTCCCATGTGTAAATGGATCCAAAGCTAACCAATACTTTTCACATATCATTGTTTTATCGCGATCTGGGGGAGGGCTATGTTCCTTTTGGCCCCCACCCCACGCCACCGGCATCCGTCACTGGCTACTTGTTATTACTATTCACTTGAGCATCGGCTCGTCGTAAAGAATGTTGTTTATACTACTATCTATTTTGTATTTCGAATAAGGGACTGACTATGGGGTCAGAATCAGGAATCCGTTTGTGACTCACCCTTATTAACGTCTTCATCGACTTTCTGAAACGCACCTCCAAGGCGTCTACCTTCGTTTCCAGCAATTGATGGCCCTGCACGGCTGACTTAAGGCGAACTTTCATTATCGCGAAGTTTCTGAAAACAAGAAAGGAATAAACTTCTAATTTCGCGCGTAGAATTGTTATCTATATGGTGAAACTGTAATATTATACCTGCAAAATTGAGTCTGATTTTTCGGGTGTGATGAAGTCATATTTTAAACATTTTATGGTGACTACTCACTGCAATCTTCACAAGAATGCTTAGGTAATCGTTTCCAACTACTCTGTAGGATATTTCAATTAGCAACTTCTTGTGTTTTCAATAAATTCCATGGTGGCAGCAGATATATTGTGGTAATTCATGATCCTAATACAGGATTGAGGAGCTATCATTTGTGGTTTGTGCTTTGTGGTTGATACCTGCATGTGTATCCAACATTAATATTCTTGTGTTTTAAATATGTTGAATATGGATGACAATACGCTCAATTTGGCTGCTTTTGTTCTTGTGTAGCAACAAATGCAAAATAGGGATATGTAGTGTAAAGATTGGTTAGTGAAAAGAAAATCATATTCTCACATTAAGGTATTACTCGCACAACTTTCCTTGAACGATGACATTGCTTAACCCTCTCTCTCACAATAAACAGTTGAAGACGAAAGTTCTCAGCGAGCACTGATGACAGCATTTCAAACACATATTCTCTGGCGCGAAATAGAAACTATTTTCTGTTGAGATGAAAACTTCTGTCCGTGATTATCTCCAAAAAACCTAAATAAATGACCAAATCAGGTGAAGATCCATCACAGGAGATACCTCGAACTCCTGAGAAAGTTGCGAAGGCATGACTGATTCTCCAGAGATTTGCATTGCTTCATAAAATCTAGTGGTCGATTTCCTAACTAATACCCCACTCTACCCGCATTTCTTCAATCCATCGGTCAAGCAAAGTTGTGCGAGTAATATTTAGTGAGTTAAAAATATAAGCTAGTGGTTGTCAACATTGTCACCGAAGTATTGAGAAAAATCATTTAAACCTTTTGTGACTTGTAATACCTGTGATTAAAAAGGGAAATATTATCATAAGAGACTCTATAACAGTATATAAAGGCTGAACAATAACGTGCATGTTAATACAGAGATGACTTATTTTTAGCCATCTCAAATATGTTGAAAAATATCTATGTTTTTACAATAAAAGTGACAAGAATGAGAGACGAATGAACAACACACGGATCTATACAATGTTTTTTAAAATAAAATAAAGAAACGAGCATTATAGATGTGAACACGCGAAAGACTAAACATTAAACTAATATTTCTAACATGTGGTGTGGTGTAAAATAAAAGAATAATAATATAAATAATCGCTAAATAAATAAATAATTGGAAAAATAAATAACCGGACTAATTTACTGACCTCTAAAATAAACTAAATATGTAAACATCGTAATGTTTCTTGTTCGGTGGGCTACCGCTAACTAATCCCAAGCTCTTCAATTATCGTACACATTTCCGTGCGTGTTTATATGAAGATCATATCTACTCCTGAAGTTTCCAGTTATATCTGTTTACATCTTTCAAAAAGACCCTCTCTAATTATTCAGCTGCTGATTCGTGTAAAGAAACGCGCTTCGTGTGATCACCAAATAAATAAACTAATTAATTAAAATAGAAATTATAATAGTCTTTATTGGTGAAATAAATGATTAATAATATTAATATTATTATTATTAATAATAATAATAATAATAATAATAATAATGTTAGAAAATGTATTATTTTCAATAGTCCAAAAGTCAAAATCAGAGTTTTCTGGATGTTATGAATAATTTTAAGCAGTGTTGGAAATACTTTTTCATCAGTTCACATAATGCAAGTAAATGAACTCGTCTTCAAAACACAATAACTTTATTTTTATACGCTTATTTATTTGCACGTACAATATTATAATTAACTTAACATTCACTTTTTTTTAAACGAATGTAATAGACCTTTCAGATAAGCTGACAATATACCGGCAGATTTGAGACTATTTCGCTGTCCCTAAAGTGACTCTAACCGGATGGTTCTAGGGTTCGAGTCCTGACGATAGCGGATTTTCGACATTAGCCAGATAGCTAGCTCGCATTCGGCTGCTGTTTGGAGGAGCATTCTAGTAGCCTCCTGCTCTTATCGGTATTCTTCCGTGATTTCTCCGATCAACACCAAGCGAATGCCGAAACAGTACCCTAACAAAAAAGCCAAGGACCGCGCGCTATCTTTCCTTCCTCTTCCTCGTCCTAGCCTCTCCCCTTTCACATGCTTTTACTTTAATGCATTACACTCCCACCCATTTTGGGATACCTAATAGGGAGAATAGACCTCATTGCGGCTGGGGCGGTGCTCCACAAGAGGAGAGACCTGGAGAGGGAAATTTCACGTAAGCCGACAACGGATCTCAACCATTCAGCGGGGGAGAAACACCACCAACCAGTATTAAAACATTAGCTAATGACTATAGCTGTTCACCCGAAAACAACAGTCAATCTGATAAGACTCTACGTATTCACATCATGGTTCAATGACCTTTCAACACCAGTTCTGCATTAATATATCTTGATAGAACTCTTCTTCATACATTTATATTAAGTCTAGATTAAAGACGGCCATCTCGAGTGATATTCCTCACGTTTTCGAAAAAGGTGTAGTGCAATCACTCGGTGACACTTGTTTTCTTCTATACCATAAATCGCTTGCTCTTGTATTGTCGACTCATATTAAAAATATATCAAACATACCCTCGTGAAGGAAATATTGAAATCTTATCCTTCCCTCCAGACATTTTACAGATCTTCTCAGAATTCAAACTTCACTTTTTTGCAATTATTCAGAAACCTAAATCGGTACACAAATTTCATTTTGTTTATTTTTTACATTGTTTTTGTCGGATATTCGTGACGAACATCATTTGATTCATGTTTGCACGATTTTTTGAAATCTTCACTACATTTTTCAAGTTGCAACAATTCACGTGTTTCCATAGTTCTGAAGTCAACCCTTTTGTTAGCCTTAATTTAATATTCATACTAATACTTCAGGTCACATTATCAAAAACCAGAAACATTTAAACCAAAAAAAAGTGCAAAATGAAACTTCCAACAATAAAAAGAATGAATCATGAGTTAATAAAGTGAGTAATGTTTGTTTATTACGAAATTATTCATGACATAACTTGAATTTAAGTTTTCCAAGAAACTTTACTTGATTTATTTCATTTTTGAAACTATAGAAATTAAGAAGATAGCATGGCACTTCATTGAATTTCAGATTCTCTTGACCATGCAAACACTTCTTCCTACAGTTTCTTATTCTTTATCTTATTCTTTTCCTTATTATCATTATCATTATTTTATTATTATTATTATTATTATTATTATTATTATTATTATTATTGACCACACCTGCCCCCGAACACAATGTTCATTCATGTAATTTTTTAAATACATCATCGCCTTCGTTGTCAACTAATATTAATGTGTTTTCACGCAATCCAAATCTGCAAGCTTCCCTTCGAATATTCGGCACGTCAAGAACGTATGCAAACATCACAAACAAATGCACAAACACTAATCTTAATTTCTCAAAACAACAATTAATTTCAAAGCCGCGTACGAGTAGCGCGTTTGCTGCAGAATATGCCAGATTCATTGCTTTGATGGTAGCAGGCGACTTAGCCTGCTGTGCGTGATCTTCCCGGAGAAGAAGGCGAGTTCATTCAGCATTAAGATCAGCAAATCACGCACACAACAGCTCAGGTACGGTCATGAGTTTCCTACCGCTACTTAGGCTTCAACAAAACTGTCATCTGAATGTTAAGTTTTATAAAACGCGAATACACGGAAAATGCAATACAATGAACAAAGCCAACTATTCGCAAAGAAATGTTGATGTTCGATCACGGAACAACGAAAATTTCGTTTCTCTTTGAGTTCTCTACTTTAAAAAAATCGTTGTAAATATTGTCGAAATAATTCAAAATACAAATACTATGTAAATATTTTTACGCTATATAATTTATTTGTTGCGTTCAATAATTTTAAAGAAACGATAGTGTAAATATAATTGTCATTTCTTTAAGTTCTTCAAAAGAAAAACCAAGTAAAACGGAAAAAATAATTAATTTGAAATATTACTTTCGTGTTTCGTTTCTTTTTAGAAGTGTTGATATTAATTTCAACTCTGTCTTTCGTACAAATTTTGAACTGTAACTTTTTCTGTCTTTCGTACAAATTTTATAGGCGAACTATTCACTAATTTGGAACTTGATTTAAAGAGACAAATTTTGAAAGATTCTTTATCAGAAACAGAAACCTAACTATTAAATGTATCTAAATGCCACTAAAGTAGTGAATTTGTTTTGAGTTAATCCTTTAGCTTTTTACATGCAACGCAATCACAATAGACATTCATGTGAGTTTCACAGGTATTGTTTCAACATTGCATTACAATTATGTTACGAATGCATTGTCACCTCGGAAGGAGAAAATCCTTCTCGAACCTTTGCAGAATCAACGCCGTCATAATCACTATCGCTGCCATCACCGTTTGAAGGCGAACATGTGGAAAATGGTTTTCCCATCACATCCCATCACACACCGCCATCATTTTTTGTACCTAGGAATTCACATCACCAACACCTATGTGTATTCATCAAGGGATATTAGTAAATATCTAAAAACTCGAAAGTTTAACCATCACAGATAACTTGGAACATTTTTTTTCTTTTGATTTTTTTATTATTAACTGTACCATTTAATTCCAAGAAGAAGCAACCAAATAAACACGTCTTTAAGATTTACTCATTAACGTACTGCATTAAATTGATATCCGGATTAAAGAGGGGTTGGATAATCGTCGTCTACTATATACCTCTCTCGATCATCCTACACATTGTAATCAATAAAACTACAAGTGACTGTGAGTGCGTGTATCCGTATGTTACTGTTTGACATATTCCGTCCTCCTCTTAAAACTAATTAATTATTTTGGATTATTCCAAAACATTATAAGATAATTCTTGGGAAACGTGATTTGAGGTGTTATTGAAGTGATTTAAAACTTCCAACGAAGTGATCAACAAATCGTTCTATTCCTCTCAATAAAGCAATCGATTGACAGTTTTTTGTTGTATCACTTTAGTATATTCGGGAAGATATTCTGGAAGATTTCCTTAAAGCTGTTTATGGACTCTTACAAAGATGAAACTCTGTGAATTCCTATACTGCCTTTCGATTTATGAATTATTACTTGATGCATAATGGGTACTCCCGTATAAGATGGTAAAAAGTTTCCCTAAACCAAATGACAGTACTTCGAGTAGTTACACTGTAACTCTAACATAAAAATAATATTTTTGAAAGTTTTCTTAGCTCCCTAACCACCACCCACACCCCTCCACAACCAAAAACGACATTTTATATAAAAAAGTATTTAAAAATATTAAAATAAAATAATTTATGCTATCAGAAAAATATTTTTTGATATTTTCTCAGCGTCAAATTCAAAAGCAAAATAATATTTTTGAAACAAAATAACAAAAAATAATTTTACTGTGTCCAGGAAACAGGATCGAAAAAATCTCAAAAGTTTGTGTCAAAACAGAAATTGTTGTGGATATATTTTAGGTTTTTAGACAGCTGGGCTGCAGTTAAAGAAATAAAAACCATTTGTACCATTTTCCCGCCTTTAAATCATCTTGACTTTAAATATACTTTGAAAATCTCTGCAACAGTTCTGTACATTTATTTTAGAGTTTATTATATATTTTTGTACATTGTTGTAGCATCCAGTAATATTTTGACTTTGTTTCATGTAACTAACTAAAAGTATAACATACGCCAAGGAAAGACGATAATTTTTTGGCAGTTTATGAGAAAACAATTCGGTCTTAGGAGAAGGAAAATTGGAGGACATGTAGGGAAATGAAGGAGAACAGGTTGGTCCATAGCTGGTGCATGCGAGCTAATGGAAGCTTGAAGAAGAGTGCGGGTACTGGGAGTTAAGTGGGAGCAGAGTGCTGCTTTTAGGGTTTCGTCCGGCATCATTTAGCTATTGACGAGGCTAAGAATAACGACCCTTACCATTCCATTTCATAAATTACTGTTTTCTTTGGTGGAAATATTTTTTTAAAACATTCTTCCTTTCATGTGAGTACAATTGTATATTCTGTTATCAACGTAAAAAGTGTCTTAGACAAAGTATAAAAACCCGACGCGGGCCAAACAGTTGCACATTAGTAGTTTGTTGTCTGTAGATTTCCTCGTTCAAGAATTATTTTGAAGAAGTAAATTATATGTGATAGTTCGGGCCTGTATACCGCCCCTCTCAATTTACAACCCACCAGTCGCCACTGTACTATTGACGTGAAAATGTCCATGGAAGACGCCATACTAACGTAGTAACAACAACAACAAAATGTTATAATCTTTCGACGAACATTTGTGTTTGTTGCAGACGCATCTGATCGAGAGCGGGGTGCACGCAACTAGTCAGCCATGGCGGACAGAAGCCGGCCTCCCTCCGGGGCTTCCAGCAAGGGGTACGCTCTCACTTCTCATTCTTCTTTTTTTTTAATTGAATTGAATTGAATTTGCCTTATTTTACGTGGCGAGACTCGGGCCATCAGGCCCGCTCTTCCGTCTGACCACGCAAATTTCGCTACGCTCCTTTCATCTAGCAGAGAAAGGAGGTATTTCTTGGGCGAGAAACAGGCGATTTTGAATTTAGCTCAGAGGCGTCATTTAGGCTTGAGGATCTTTTACATGCAAGTAAATCTACTAACATGGAACAGCCGGCTTTACTTCCCCTCCGAAGGGATTTTGTCGCCCTAAAAATCCACGGCTTCGATCGGGTTTGAACCCGCGAGCTTGGGTATAACAGTCCGGTACGCTAACCGTCACACCATCGCCGCCGCCTTCTTTAATTTCCTTTCATCATTCCACATGTGAAGGATCTGAGCGTGAATAATTATAACTCGGGGGCGGATTTTGATGAACGTCGCCTAAACTTCGCCGAAAATTATCAATAAAATGCTTTTAAAATGTTTAACAAATGCCCTAAAAGTAAATAAAAACGATGTAAAATGTAGATCAAAACCAGTTGAGATGGATAACTCAAACTTTTGGATATGTTACTGATGTAATCAAGGTTTTTTCGGTTCGTGCAAGTGAACTCAGCTTGCACTACTTTTGATTTGGACTGCTCTTTACCAAGAAATCAATCTTAAGTTATCGCGAAATCGGCAGAACCGAAAATGGCGCGCTGATAGACGTCACAAAAACGGTAGATTAGTCATACCCACAACTACAATTTCTGAGCAAAGTAGTCGAATAGGCTACTCAGGAATTCTAAGGAGAATATTTATTGCATCTTGTAAATATTATTTGAAGCAAGTTCTATCAAAATGATATTAAATTTGATGAAATCGGCGAAAATGCTTTAAAAATAGCGGAAACAGGTAAAAAATTACTTATTCATCGAAATCGACGAAAAATACTAAAAATGGCGTTTAAAAACGGGTCATTACCTTTTGCCCTAACATAAAATTAATGACTATATTAAAAGGCGTTGATCTAAAGTAAAAAAGAAAAATACTTCATTGAAATCCAGGCTCCTAACGATAACTCTGAAAATGGAAGATATGTGATATTATAAATTTCGCTTCTGTCATCTGTTGTCCGTGCAGAGTGATACCCAAATGGTTCAATTTATGGTTTATGGTTGCTACTTGTCCCCTTCTGATTTTGTGTAACACTTATAAACCTATATATAGTAATGTAATTTTCTTATCTCAAGCGTTTCCGTGCAGGGTGTATCATGTACGATTTATCATGTTTCTTACTTCCAACCCATCAAATACGAACCTAGTGTGCTAGCTTTCCGTGGTGCAATCCCGGGTTCGAATCCCGTTCTGGGCAAAAATAGGGCCGTAGCTTTCCATTGCAATAGTGTCACTTTCTATAGCTGTGCGGCGAATGAAATGCTCAAGCAGACCAACTAAGCTAGATACAGTGAAAGAGATACATCATGTTTGCTAAATGTCTCCCTTATCTCCAGGCGTAGATAACAAGATGAGGGTTAATCTGACCCTAAAATACCGGAAGAAAAGGCTCAGGGCATCAACTTATGTAACTGCAGTGCCTCTAACCGGGAGGTCCTAGGGTTCCACTCCAAACAGTGACAGGATTTTCAACACTAGCTACATAAGTCGAATTCAGTCGCTGTCTGGATGATAATTGTAAGGCCGGCTGCTCTGATCGGTAGTTTTCCGTGTTTTTTTTTTTCGATCAACACCAGGCAAAAGCCAGAGCAGTACCCTGAAAACGGGCCACGGACCGCGCGCGATCTTTGCTTCCTCTTCGTTGTCCAATTCTCACTCCTTCCTTACACACAATTGCACCTACATGCACCACACTACCACACATATCAGGAGAGTAGTCGGGAGCGTAAGAGGTTGTTACGCCAGGGGTAGTGCCTCGCTGGCGGGGGAGACCTGGTCGGAGAAAACCTTCGCAAGCCGACATGTAGGACGGCGCCGCATCTCGCCATCCTGCGAGGAAATCACCTTCCGAGGAAAACGCATGCACTACACTTTCGGTGCTGCATTTGACGCGCACGTAATAACTAATTGAATCGCGGACGATGCGCGACGCGCGCGTGGCTGCGCGGAAGCCACGGCGGGGCGGGGCGGGGCGGGGCGGGGCGGGCGGCGACTGTCCCCGCCGTGTAGGTCGGCGCCGGATCTCGCCTTCCGAGGAAAACGCGAGCCCTACACTTACGGGGCTGTATTTGACGCGCACGTAATAACTAAATGAATCGCGAGCGATGCGTGACGCTGCGCAGAAGCCGTGGTGGGTCGGGTCGGACGGTACGCGGCGACCGCGACCGCGACCGCCCACGCCGTGTAGGTCGGCGTTGGATCTCGCCTTCCGAGGAAAACACATGCCCTACACTTACGGGGTTGCATTTGACGCCTGCGCAGAAGCCGCGGCGGGGCGAAGCGGCCGGTGTCGCGGGGCGGGTCGGGCGGCACGCGGCGCACGGCGTCGGCCCCCGCCGTCCTGGAGGAGGCCCGCCCCACCCACTGGGAGCCCCCGCCGCACTCGGCGCGCCGCTACAACCGCATCGAGCTCGAGCTCACCAGGTCAGCCACGGCCCTGCGTCTCTCCGGCCTCGTGCTCGTCCTCATTGCGCTTTCCCCAGTCCTCCTGTTTCTTTCTCTCGCGGCTTCAGCTTCTCCTTCCTCTTCGTGTCCCTCTCTTCTCCTCGTGATTGTCCTTTTCCCGGTATTTCACTACATTTCACTATCCTCCTCTTCCTGTTTCTTTCCCTCTTCTTGCTCGCCTTGCTCTTCTTCAACTTTTTCCTCTTCGTGTCCCTCTCTTCTAGTCATGACGTGCTTTTCCCAGTCCTCCTCCTCTTCCTGTTTCTGTTCTTCTTGTCTTCTCGCTCACTGTGCCCTCCTTCAACTTTTTCCTCTCCCTGTCCCTCTCTTCTTCTCATGATTGTCCTTTTCCCAATATTTCACCCTACTCCTCATCCTTCTGCTTCTTTCCCTCTCGTCTGCGCACTCTTCTTGCTTTCGTCACCTTCTTCTTCCTGCTCTCCCTCTCCCCTTCTTTCTCCTCACTATTGTCACATTCCCAGTCTTTCACTATACTCCTCCTCCTGCCACAGTCTTCCTCGTCTCCTCCGCTTTCTTCATATAATTCTTGTTTTCCTTCAGTTATTTTTCCTCCATCTCCTTCTTTTTCCTTTCTAATTTTTCTCTTTCAATATTTTCAACTTATTTTGATGTCTTACCCCATGTAAGACATGTAATCCAGCGTCTTACTTTTATTTCCTTCATCTACTTGCTTGTCTTTTATCATCTCCCTGATTTTCCAAGCCTCTTGTTTTCCTCCTTTATCTATCCCCCTCCTTTTTTTATTGGCCTTCCTTTTCCTCCTCATTATTAATCTCCCTTACATTTAGTTATCTCTCTCTCTCTTTCTCTCTGATTCCCTCCCTCCACTTCTATTTTTTTTGTTTTCTCCATCCCCTGCTCTTCCTCCTCCTTCCCATTACTTGTCTTCTTTCGACTCTCCCTCCTTCCTTTTCACCATCTACTCTCTTGTGCTGCTTTTCCTCGAGAGATGAGTCTTCCAATAACCTCTTCTCCCGCTCTCCGCGCGTGGTGTCGCGTGCGAGAGGCGCGCGGTTGACGCCCGCCGCGTGTGCGCGATGGTGGCAGGATGGCGCTGGAGATGAACCACGCACGCGTGCTGGCGGACGCGTGGCTCCGCTGGGACCGCAACCCGTGCGCGGGCGCCGTGCCGCCGCCCCCGCCGCCCAAGGACCCCGCGCGCGCGCAGGTCAGGCTCCTGCTAGGGATTACGGGTGCAACATCGATGGTGATGTTTTCAAAACTTCGATGTTTTTGTAGAAAAATTGATGTTTTAAACATTGATGTTTTCAAATGATTGATGTTTAAAACATTGATGTTTTCAAAACATTGATGTTTTCAAAACATTGATGTTTTCAAAACATTGATGTTTTCAAAACATCGATGTTTTGTAGAAAAATCGATGTTTTAAACATCGATGTATTAACACCGATGTTTTAACGTCGATGTATTGTGATCGATTTTTTTTCCTTTTCAGATGTTTTGTTTCTGAATGAAAAATCCTCATGATCACAATACTGTAAGAGTTAATATATGAAATAATAACTGATGGTAACATTGTTATTCATGGGTTTGAACCAAAGAACTACCTTCATCGAACAAACTTTCGCGCCCAAGATGACCTCTGCGCTCTCGAATTTCCTTTTTCTTCATATTCATATTGGACATTGAGATTTGCTCAACAAATACGTTGTGGGCGTAGGGTCTGCTCCTTCTTTTTTCGTATACCCTTATTCGACGAATTGATAAACACGACCACTGTCAAATTGAATTTTAATGCACACGAATTGAATGTTAGAGGTTACTAATCCAGTCTAAAAACATCAATGTATAAACACATCGATGGTTTTTAGCCGATGTATTTGGAACATAGATTGAACATCGATTTTGCTAACATCGATCATTTGTTATCAGTGTCGCATCACTACTAGGGATGCGGCATGTGCTCATAACATCGATGGGTTTTTTATACAACTATCGATTGATTTTCATTTTTTCATTTTCATTTTATATATTTTCTTATTTGCAATCTGTTATTTCCGATCGATGGATTTAACATCGATTGTTTGCAGTATGTATTTATTTAACATCGATGTTTTGTGTTTTCGTGCTAAGGATTCGGCATCGATGTCGATGTTCTGAAATCGATGATTTTTACAAAAGCATCGATGGGTTTAACATTACGGATTCGGTATCGATTGCTATGTTCTGAAAACAACGATGTTTTTATAAAATCATTGATGGATATAATATCTTTTTTTCAAGTCTATATTTTTGTAACATCGATGTTTTGCGTTTTCATGCTAGGGATGCGCATTCGATGTCAATATTCTGAAAACATCGATGTGTTTTACAAAAACCTCGATGGATTGAACATCGATGTTTGTTCTGAAAACATCGATGTCCATGTAAAATCGTCGATGGATTTTTTGAAGGTGATGTCTTTTTTAACATCGATGTTTTTATGTGGTTCTTATTATAGTTTTTCATAAACAAAGTACTATCATAATGAAAACCAATAACGATTTTCTTATATTCATAAATTGAACATTCTTCAGAACAATGTGACTAAGAGTGAGAATAAAAATCGAGTTTTCATATTTGATAGATGAAGTCTATGTGTATATATTTTTAAGAAAAGTTTTGTTATGTTGTCATTTTGTCACTGTGTTTAGTCAAAGTAAATATAAACTGTAAACGACATAATGAACAGCAGTTGAAGTATCCTCATCAAGTCTCATTTTTGTTAAAATTTCTGAATTTTAATACTTACAAATTTAGAAATAATGCGAGAAAGTATGTGCTATTGAAGTACCACTAGTTTTACTACTATAACTATAATGTCTGTATATTTTTATTAACATTCAACTCTTCTATAAAATATTCCTTTTATTGCTTTTTGACGATCGGAAGGGGCGTGTGTGGCCCCATGCAACAACTGATGTCACTACAGTGCCTCTGACCGGGAGGTCCTAGGTTCGAACCCCGACAGGGGCAAGATTTTCGAGACTAGCTTTGACAGCTAGGTCGAATTCATTCGCTGTCTGGAGGAGAATTCTAGAGGCCGGCTGCTCTGATCGGTATTTTTTCGTCGTTTCAACACCAGGCGAATGCCTGAGCAGTACCCTCACAAACGGGCCACGGCCGAGCGCGATCTTTCCTTCCCCTTCGTCCTATCCTCACTTCTTACTTACACACACTTGCTCTAACATGCACTACACTATCGCACGTGCCGGGAGACCAGTCGGGAGCTTAGGGATTGTCTCTTGAGACGGCGCCGCGCTGGTGTGAGATACCTGGTTGGGGAAAACCCCTCTACCCGAAACTCGCCATCCAGCGGGGGAAGACCACCGCCACCTTCCGACGAAAACAACATTCACACTTAATAACCTCGATAGTTGACGCGCCCGTAATAACAAAACAATCAACCAACCCTATGTCCAATAGACTGCGGCTATCCAGTCCGGAAGGTATTATTAATAATCAACCAACCAACCGACCGACCGGCGTGTGTGGCGTCGCAGGTGCAGGCGATGGCTGAGCACCACCGCCGGCTGGGCCAGTCGCGCGACGGCCCCCCTCCGGGCGCTGTGGCGGACACGCGCGCCTCGCTCTCCGTAAGTACCAGCGGTCGGCGCCGACAGGGAGTACAGACGGCGGCAGGATTTTGGAGACTGGCTAAATTGCTAGGTCGAATTCGGCCGCTGCCTGAAGGAGAATTCCTTCCTCCGGTTGCTTTCCGAGGTTGCTGCGGCAAACGCCAGGCCGGAGCAGTACCCCAACGAACGTGCTACGGACCGCGTGTGACCGCACTATCCTTCCTTTTCCTTGTCCTATCCTCATTCCTTCCTTACACGCACACTCATATGCACTATACTGCTACACGCGACGAGAGACCAGTAGGGAGGTTAGTGCTTGAACAAATTGGGGCGTTTCCCCGTTGGTGGGAGATGCGTGGGGCGGCGATGGTGTAACGGTTAGCGTTTCGGGCTGTTGTACCCAAGTTGGCGGGTTCAAACCCGATCGAAGCCGTGGATTTTTCAGGGCGAAAAAATCCTTCGTACGCCTTCCTTCGGAGGGGAAGTAAAGCCGGCTGTCCCATGTTAGTAGTAGATTTACTTGCATGAAGAAGATCCTCAAGCCTAAATGACGCCTCTGAGCTAAATTCAAATCGCCTGTTTCTCGCCCAAGAAATACCTCCTTTCTCTGCTAGTTGGTGAAAGGAGCGTAGCGAAATTTACGTGGTCAGACGGAAGAGCAGGCCTAATGGCCTGAGTCTCGCCATTTAAAATAAGGCATTAATTCAATTAAATTCAATTCAATTCATGGGGAAATCCGTTGACACCGCGCACCACCATCCAGCGGGGAAGAACACCGCAACTTCTCGACTCACCATCACACATGTAAAGACTTGTAATCACCATCACACATGTAAGGTCGGGGTCTTGGAGCTTGTCCTGAATGGAGCCCCGCTCGGGGGGGGGGGAATTCAGCGCCAGTAGATTTATAGGTTGGCGCCGGTTCTTACCATTCATCGGGGGAACACCGCGATACGCGATACGCCCTTACGCGATAAACCACTCACTACACTAAAGGGAACTAATTATCACAGTAGTTGACGTTCTCGGAAACATCATACGAAACAATCAACCTACCAGATGCGGTCGGGATGCTTGGAGGGTTTACCAGTGCTACAAGGTCAATTTAACCGTCCGTGTTTGCTCGTTTCTCACCCGCATTGTTAGATGAAAACTATACAGGAACCCATACATGTTCGGGGTACAAAGTCGATTTAACCGTCCGTGTTTGCTCGTTTCTCACCCGCATTGTTGGATGAAAACTATACGGGAACCCATACATGTTCGGGGTACAGTCGATTTAACCGTCCGTGAGGATGCGTTTCTCTCCTATGTGGTTATATGGAGACTGAGGGACCCCTTAAAATATCCTTATCGATCATAACTTACCACTTTCCCTCCCGTCTGTCTGTTTGGATGAAGATTGTAAAGTGGTCCATATAAGTTCAGGATACGTGACACGTTTTACACGTCCGTGTTGTAGGTTTCTGTCCCGTATGTTTGTATGAAAACAGTCAAGGTGATCATTCACACTCGGAATAAGAGGCGTGTTCTCTCTTGCTTTTGGATGAAGGCGAAAGACTTTTATTCTCGTTTGGGATTCGTGGCATTTTTTTTCGTTTATATTAGGTGTTTGTGTGCCACATACGTCTATTTATCACTATGTGTATGAACGTTTTACGAGGATAACTGATTTTTTATTATGAAGAAAAACCTGTACTTCTGCACCGGTGAAATCCATTTGAATTGTTCAACATTCTCTTTTAACCCCATTTTTCAAAACGCACATTTAAAAATTGGTTTCAAAGATAACTCTGAAAATAATGCTTTGTTGTTGTTGTTATTGTGACTTTTAGAAAATGTTGTAAGGGTTCATATCTGAATCATGAACTAGAAGAAACGATTGCGAAACTTTTGTTTCTTATTTATGATCTTGTTTAATTATTGGAAAGATCAGTAAAATATGAAATCGAATAAATTATGTAGGATAAAAATTGTTCTACTATAATGTCCTAATCCATGTTGTACCATCAACATTACTCTACAGCTCCTAATTCAGATAATCGAAAAAATATGATAGTTGGTGTTATTATTGAAATAGTAAATAACAAAAAATTTGGAGGAATTCGGTTCAAAGGAAAAATGTAAATATTTGCAATTTTTCGGATAAACTATTGTTTTCTACTAAAGAAATGAATGCAAAAAAGCCACAAAAATTTGGGTTTAAACTCCAGCTATGTTTACAGACGAAATTTGCAAAGTCATCAAAATGTCCTATATGATAACAGTACATACCATCTTAACAATGTCTCAAATAACATACACTGATCCCCAGTTTTATCCATCCTGGATGAAATTAGATGTCATTATCCATCCGTGACGCGTGTGCCCGCCTCTTACCCATTCGTTGCTCGCTCGTTGCATGCAGCCCCTTGCTGGGCGATGGCACGTCGCTACCTGTCCAATGCAGAGTACAAGTAGAACAGGTATTCGCGCGCAACATATTTTCCTCACTATCACCAGCCAAATACATGTGAATACCTCGTGCCTTGAGAGGCGATATATGAATTCCCGAGCAACGCCGAACAGTCAGCTAGTCATTCATAACATTTTGTTTTGCAGGAAAAGGAGGATAAAGAAGTCAAGAAAGCTGCAGCCGTGGAGGTTGAGGTGAGAATACTTTAAAGTTTGAAATAACATTAACTTCTGTTATAGCAGACTTCCTTGTAGTATCTGTAACAGCTACGTAAACTAATATTTTCAGATCTGTAAACTATTAATATTTGAACCATCTTTTGAAAAAATCTAATAAAACTGTTCAACTGCTCACAATATCAATTTATTAATATGTTCTAAGGCCCACCTCATAAAAAAACTTTTCTGCACATTTGGCCAATTTATCGTTTGTTTTCACTTAACCAATTAATCAGAATGACAGAAAACCGAATCGGGACCGCTGAAAAATATTAAAATGCTTATTTATCATTAAATTCATTATCCACCGTTCTTGAAAATATTTCCCACAAAATGAACAAGCCCTGAATACAATAGAATAGAAAACTAAACACGAAACATTTTATTTGTTTTTGTATCTGTAAAATATATATTATATATAGTGTGTTTGATCAGAAAAAGCCTGCTTAATAAAAGAAGATCAACACAACATCATAAGAAATGTTCGAAATATCATCAAATATCATAAGAAAAAATGGAGTCTTTTCTCAATGCCGTTTGAGTGGTCTTGTAAATGCGTAATTTTTGATTCCCATATGCATTAAAACTTTTCGAGAGAAGGTTTCGAGAAATTTCATCATATAGAATTTAAAAATAACATAGCTTTTTTTATTCAAAAGTTTAAATGAGAATAGAATGTATGTAACTCATCTCTAGCTACAAGAAAAGTTTAATAAATAATTTAGTATCTTTAAGTAAAAAATTTTTTAGAGCAGTTGTTAAGCTCTATGTCTGCAATGTTAAATTGTCAAAGTTTGTGACCCATTTTCGCAGAAATTATTAGCTGCACTTAAATCAAATTTGGCGTGCTGATTGAGACACACCTCGTACATTTACTGAGTTTGTTTCAGATTCTTTTCGTGTAAATGTAACGCTTTAAAATAATGTTAATTAAATACTTTTTCTTTTGTTGCAATTTTTTCTCAATCTATATTTTATTACAATGCCATTTTTTATGCAAAAATGTGGTAATCAGTAAATATTAATATAATAGTACAACATTGTGTAAAAAGCATAAAACAAATAACCACTTCCCTCGTACTTGAAGATACAAAAACATTTTTCAGCAGGTAGACAATTCGAATAGAAAAAAAAGCAACTTACTTTTCTGTTTAAAACTCGGTCAAAGTATATTTCTCATAGCTACCAACTCAAAAAGTATGCAATTTCCTCAAACATCAAGGCAAATGTTTTATTTGATAATGACCAGGTCTCGGATTCTCATGGCATGCCATTTTAATTGGTGCATTTCCGACGTAGCTAACTTGTAAAAGAATGTTTATCGCGACATATAGGTGATAGAAATGTAGAGTTATTGGGTCATTTTTGGCCCTTCAATTTTAGTTCATTTTTGGGATCTTTGCATCATTTTTGTCCCTTCACAAATTTTGTTTCCTTTTGATGTTTATTTGTTAGTGAATATTTCATGAATTTACAATTACCCACTAAAACAAAGTTTTTTATTGTATTAGTTCCTGGCGAAATTCTCTTCTCCGATGGACTTAATCTTTAAAAATTACACGGATCTTAGTTAATTTCGACCTTTTAAAAGTAATGGAAGATCGAAACTAAGGATTGCATTTCCTCCTAAAATAAAGACTATATTAAATATAATTTTATATAAATAATTTTTTTCATTGTAATATTTATTTATTTATTGTAATATTCATTGAATAAACAAACATTTTAATAAAAATTTTCAAGTATTTTGTAAAAAACTATGTGCTATTCCATTATTTTTTAGTCATTTTATAAGTAGTTTTCCTCTAATTTTTAAGTCTTTTATAGGTCATTTTCAAAGAATTTTTTATGTCATCAGAATCCAATCCCTGGTAATTATATTTATAAGAACAACTGTAGTAACTGAGTAATGCTATCATTATGAGAGGACTTTACTCCCTTCCCTTGCAAAAGAATCGTCCACTGGTATAACTTTGAGGTGGACTGTAATTAGGGGTTTTTGAGCTACCAACATTCGATAGCATGCATGCGGACGATTGTCGGCATGTAAAATAGATCCCAGGAAAGGCACTAGGCCAATGCCGGCAAATTTAAATCTTCTAGCAATTTAGCACCAATGAGAGTTTCGATTTGAATTACTGCATTGCGGATATTGTGTCTTGGCCTGCTCTATCCGGCATTCAAACGTCAGCATTGGCGCACCACCGCCCCTAGGGAAAGCAATAGCAAACTACCCTAGGTGTACTCGCTCAGGATAGGTCTCGCGGGAAGGCCTTATAGGCTTCTGGAGACTAGTCCACGTACTAATCCGTGTATAGGGGCAATAAAAGAAGAAGGCTAATTTGAGCTGGCGTGTGCGTCAGGAGGAGGAGGAAGGTCCCAAGCCGCAGCAGGCGGTGGTGCAGGACCCCTGCCAGATCCTCAAGGAGCCCTGCCGGCGCCTCTTCAAGGGAACGTGCCACCCGTGCCCCGTGCACACGCCGGGCGTGCCCCGCGACCCCAAGAAGAAGTGCACGTGCACGTGAGTGCTCCATGCTTCCTCGACGCATTGCCGAATCAGGGGACCGGGGCCCCGTTCCTCCCGCCATCGCGCTATGAGTAAGGTTATGTTTATAAACGATTGTCGTGGATGGCTGCAGATAAAAGAAAAACGCCTGTAACAGATATTTAGGCTGTCAACAGGGTTGCCATTTTAGGGGGTTCCTTAAAGTTAGGGTATTTTGTCGTAAGGGATGGTTCGGGGAGCAAATTCATTCGAGGATTTGTGTTGAGATTTTTTTTTTATTTTCATATATTTTCATGTATACAACAAATTTTCATGTATACATTATATATATTTCCAATATTTCAATCATATATTTTTGAATGACTTACACGTAAGGTTGATGATTAATTCAATCTACTTCTTGAGGAAGTCTATGTATTCGGTCTGTCTGGTGAGGCCAGTACGAATCATAATAGTGTGGAAACATTGTCGCTCGATTGCCCATAATTCACAGTCAGTAGCAGCTAAACAGAAGTAACATGATGTCACTAGAGAAATTTTTTTCAGTAGAGGATTTTTTTGTGAAAATGTCCATTTATCATTAAAATTCCCAAAATAATATTATAAAATTAATAATAAGTTTTGATAAAAAGTGAAAATAATTACTTGTGAGTGTTATGGCATACCTTTTATAGTTGCAGTTCTTTTGCAGTTGCATAGAATTGCCAATTTTCCAAAGACCTTTCCAAAAGCAAGTGTACTGAGGTATTTGCTCCCCCTAGATACTTCACCTTAGCCCTCTGTAAAAGAGGAAATGATAATTTATTGGAAAGAGAAAGAATATAAAAACAAATAGCACAAAGAATTTCATTGAACACATTTATAGTAATCTTTAAATTACTCTTCTATAGTTTTGAAAGTTAACAAAAAATTAACTGAAAAAAGTTGTATACATTTTTTTTAGAAAGCACCCTTTCTTTCACAATACCGCTTTGCATTTCCAAAAAAAGATAATTAAAGAAACACCCTAAAAACTAAAATTATAATTAAATTTTAAGGCTTCCGTCAGCATTCTATATGGGAAAGATAATTTCAACTTCTTAGAAGATGAATGATAGATCTTTAAAAAAAACTTTATTTGGGGTGGGGGAAGTTAACAACTAATAAAATCTGTGGCGATGTGATTGCGACCTTTTTGATCACCGATCTTAATACAACCCGCAAGACATATACAGCTTCTATAAACATTTAGGAGCCAGTCGCATCTGCACAAAACATTTCAATCCCAGTATGCTAGTGTGTATTTTGAGTGTTACATAATTAACGTTACTTCCACCCTTGATAACATGTCAGGGCTTTTTTTAATAAGGAAGATGGATTTATATGAACATAGAACTTAAATTACGTGAACTTATATTATTTTTATATTTTTGTAGTGGATTAAATAAGTTGAAAAAAATAATGTTCCTTTCAACTGCCTGAGCAGATTACATATGCGCTAAATTCATCTTGTTCCAACAATCATTAATTGGACAAGGTGAAAGAGATAAGAGACATCTTTTGCATGCAGGAACCATAAAATAATATCTTTTTACGCATAAGAAATAGAAACTCGTGTACATATTCTAGAAACTTGTTTGTAACATTGAACATTGAAAATGAAGTACCTTAGTACTTTCGTATCGCATATCTCCTCTAATGCAATTCAGCAATACGATATTCGGTAGTTTATATTCGATACGAACTCTTTACTATATGTGACTTTGCACAAGCCGATTTATTTTGTGCTCTATAAAGGATTGCATATTTGTATCTAACTGAAACCAAAGTCGATTTATGTGGTTCAAGGATGTAATTTCAGTCGAGGTATCACATTTTAGAGAACTCATTTCGGCCAGTTGTCTTACGAAACATGATCAGACAGCGTTGTATAGGCGAAAGCTGTTAAAGCCAAAATACAAGGGGCAGTCAAAAATTAATGCCTCCTATTTTTTTCTACTTAAAATTAGTTAAGTAAATATTTCAATTTGGCACTGTTCCTCAAACTTTCTTCTACAATACATCGCAATTATAATGTCAATGTATCGTAACTTTCATGTCAACAGCACATCAGTCTTTTGAAAAATGGCCGACGTCGATGTCCGTAAGAGACCGCGTTGTGCGATAGAATCCTTGAAGGCAGAAGGTGAAATGACTATTCGCATAATCTCCCTCACATCGCTTGCAATCACCCAGCTATCACCACAAACGATGCAATCTACTTCCTGAATGGCCCGTGGAGTGACAGCAGTCTCGACCTGCCCCTCCGCTTTTCGTCAGCCAACGGCGTTTGCCCTTCTGCTTCGCTACAGAGAGGAACCCATCGTCTACCAAGTGCTGGCATCCACTGCTGCATCGCCGTACACATTTTTCAATCTTTGCTGAATGCGAATGGTCATTTCACCTTCTATACGGTAACATGTGTTTTCGGAACTAAGTTGTTGGTGCGTTCGGAAGCAATATTCTGTCAATCTCTTGGGTGTAACATCCGATTTTTAAAAGGGTAGATACGACTACGCCGTACATAAAATGTGTGCTTGACCCTCGCAGAAGGCATACACAGAAGGCATAAAATGTGGTTTTTGTTTATTGGCTGGTTATTGATTGATTAATTGATTTATTTACTTATAATATTTGATTGACTGAGTAAGTAAATTGAATGAATTGTTAATTCGTTGATTTACTTTTCAATTTATAAATTGATTGATTTATTATTCGATTGTCGGATGAATAGATTGATTGATTGATTGATTGATTGGCCCACACCCAGGCTGACTCCGCGGCCGGAGACTCGCCGCGACGCGCTCAACTTCCTGATCGGGCTGCCGCGCGAGCTGCACGCCACCTACAGCAGCCTCGATCCCGCGCGCATCGAGGCGGAACGCCAGCGCAAGAAGGTGAGAAGGAGGGAGAGACAGACACAGACATAGGCAGACAGACACGGACATAGGCAGACAGACACAGACAGACACACACAGACACAGACAGACACAGACATAGGCAGACAGACAGACACAGACAGACACACACAGACACAGACATAGACATAGGCAGACAGACACAGACATAGGCAGACAAACACAGACATAGGCAGACAGACAGACACACACAGACACAGCTAGAGAAACAGAGAGAGAAGACGAAGGGCAGAAATAGATATCGAGAGAAAGATTCAAAGAATGGGAGAAGCAATTTGCAAAAGAAAGAAATAGAGAAACTGGGATGGAATTTGGAAACCATCAACGCTGTATAGGCAATCGCCTATTAACAATACAGGAGTGTATGTAGGGTTGCATATCTTGGCCCCTGATTAATGTCTGTGATGTTTCACGTTTGACACCATTTCTTTGGCGGCATCTCACGATATTCGAAAACTCAAACTGTCACCACCGTGCTTACCTAGTGAAAAAACAAAAACAGCGGAAGTACATTAACATATTTAAGGTCTAAGTCACACTCTAAGAGAAAAATTGCTTCATGGAAGTATCGTTGTTTTTGCACCGGCCGCGAGTCTTAGTGCCTCAATTCTCATTTACCAGGCGTTCCAGAAGGCACCATTTCAGTAGCCCCATTTTACATAATGTATCTCTCATATATCTGAGCAGAGGCGTAACGTTAGGGCCCGCAATGTGGGTGGGATCAGGTCAAAGAGCACCTATTTTTAGGGGATATTTTTATTATTTAAGGAACTAACACTGAGTTTGCTATACACTTTTATAAAGGGGGGACTCGTAAACGTTTTGAGGACGGGCCGGCACTCATTTCGTTACACTACTGCCTCTGGACGATACTTCGTGTTAAGTATTATCTCTACTCCTGAATGTTGAGAGCGTAGGCACCCGTCGCTGGAGTCAGTAATTTACTGGCTGTCCCGAAGACGCCGCGTTCTAGGCACAGGTGCCAACGTTTCGGCCGCCATTCTGGGACCTTCCTCAGCATTTCGCCCTGAGAAAGGTCTCAAAAAGGCGGCCGAAACGACGAGGCGTCTCCCGGACAGCCAAGCAGATATTTAACTTGCGGATAGTGACGAAAACTAGCTGGACCTGTGCGAACAGTCTGCATTTTGCAAATCATTGTAGTAAAACTGAAAATTGCTTCATAATGGATTCGATCGGCCAGATCCTGCACTCTGCGTTAGGCCATTATATGTGAGACATACCATGTCAGTGTTGTTGGTTGTTGTTGTTTTTTTAGCTTATTATTTATATGCGGTAAAACAGACGAGTCGATTGTTAATCCTCACTGTAAATGGTTTAAGGAAAGTATAAATAGTGAAATAAAAGTTTTATTGTGATAAAAATGTATTAAGGAACGCGTTAAATCAGTAGTTTCGTAAAAGCAATATTATTTTCAAACTTCAAATAGGTAGTCAATCACAATTACGATTTAAACAATAAATACGGATAAAAAAACAGGAGAATCGTAAGAAGAAGAAAAGGAGGAGAAAAACTTTTGAGGTGGGATTTTTGTGACGAGAAAGTTGGAGGGAAGTTTGAGAGACGTAATTTAATTTATAATAATTATAACTTTAATATGTAACCTAATAAAATTAATACAAATGTGGTTCATTGTTATATAATTTATTTTTACTTATTGTAAATGGCAGGGGGAGTCGTAAGCAAGCGTTACGTAAGTATTTAAGGATGTTCAGTGGGGGAGGGTATTCAAAATGTTCCGTATTTACGGTACGTAATTGAATCGTTTATTTCAGAAACCCGTCATACACCACATTCATTTCCAGAAAACTGAAAAAATTCTCCCAATTTTCCTAATTTCAAAATATTTTTATGTTGATAAATGAATAATTTTCAAATAAATACGCTCTAAACGATGTGTCTACCCTCTTGGGACAATAATCCGTTGCTAATGCGAGTTTTAGGTTTTGGCGTTTGACGGTTTCAAAGCAAACGATTTAATTTACGAACGGCCGCTTTGCTGGGACGCATGCGCAGAGCGAGGCGCGCTGGCGGCGGCGCCTGGAGCAGCAGCAGCAGCGCTTCGACCGCGCGATGCGCCGCGCGCGCGCTCTGGTGGCGGCGCACGAAAGCGTGCCCAAGCCGCCGTTCGTGCCCGAGCACAACGCGCTCACGTTCGCCCGCGGCCTGCCCACCGTGCGCCTCAACCTCGTCATGCCGCCCATCCCGTGCAAGTGAATGTAACAAACAAACGAATAAAACGACGACGTTAACTGGCTGAGGTTGTAGCTTTTTTTAAATTATTTTTTTATTGATTGATTATAGTGTTTCCGTGGGCGTCAACTGTAAGTCTATTTTTTTAACTGTGCATCTGAGCCCTATCTTCACGTTGGCATTATGTCACTGAATTTCGCGGCTTCCTCGGTCGTGATGCTAGTCATGTCTATGTCACGACCTATCAAGTGGTGGTTGATACAGTCGCGATCATGCGACATCTAGCTGCACGGCAAAGAAAGACACGAAATGCAGTGACACTGCGAATGTGAAGATGGGATTCAGGTGCACAGTTTAAAATAGTACATGTTTCATCGAAGAATGTGATGGTGGTCTTTCCCTGCTGGATGGCGAGATCCGACGCCGACCTACATGTCGGCTTGTGGAGGGGGGAGTTCCCAAACTTAGTATCTCCCACCGCCCCAACCGGACAAACTCCCAACAGGTCGCTCGACATGTGGGGTAGTGTAGTGCATGTGAGTGTAAGTAAAGGGTGAGGATTGGGTAAGGAATTGAGGAAGGATAGTTCGCGCGTGGCCCATTTGAGGGCACTGCTCCGGCATTCGTCTGGTGTCGATAGGAGAAACCACGGAAAACTACCGATCAGAGCAGCCGGACGATTAAATTCTGCAGACAGCGACTGAATTCTTCCTATGTAGCTAGTATCCAAAATATTTCCACCGTTGGGACTCGAATCCTAGAACCTTCCACTCAGAGGCTCTGCTTTATCGTCAGTTAATGCCCTAAACCACCTAAGCCGGTCTGATGCTGTTGGGTGATTGCGCTGAAAAGATGTCATTAGAATGTAAAGGCCCATTCGCGATGCAAACGTAAACATAAGCATAACGCATAGATGTAAACATTAACATAAGTGATAGACTGAAGTATTCACAATGTCTAACATAAACGTAAGCAAAATAAGAGTTTCTATTTACTGTGTGACATTCTAGTTTACTATTGGTTGGATGTGAGAATCGATTTCGAGGTATCGTCCGTGTACATGACCCATGTGGCGTCAGTTCGTCTATCGACTTCGCTCCTCTTTCGATTCTCGATTTTCAGTTAACGTACTGTGATTGGTTTATTTCTTATGTCTTACTTCAGCATAAACACAGAAGCTTGAAGCTTGCAAGCTTTTAAGTTAACGGCTTACGTGTTATGCTTAGGCGAAAGCGTTGTGAATGAGTCCGCTTATGAATGTAGTCCTAACTTTTATGTTAACGCCAAGCTTATGTTTATGTTTGCATTGTGAAATAGCCATAAGTGCCACGGTCACAGTAGAGCCGATCTTGACCGAAATTTCGTTCGGCCGACATCAGACGTTTGCGTCCATTATGCCCGTTCCTTTCATGCGAATTCGTTCAAACATGTGCACATTGGCATAATTAACTCGAACGATCCCTCTCGACGGCTTCCTGAAACATCGGCTGTCGGTTCCATTCAACAAGCTAGAATATATTCATAGAGAGGCTGAAGTGCCTCCATCTTTGAGCAAATTGACGCAATCGCAAATTGACCGTCTTGAAGCAAATTGAAGCCATTTTTTTGCAGTTAAAGCAGTGCCCTCTGGGAAACAAAGAATTCTAGCATTACGTTTGGTGCTGGTTACGGACGGGTGGGCGCGGGCCACGCATAATATAAATCCTCTTATTGTGTGTTCTCACGATCAAAAACCAATCATTTAAAAACGGAATGACAATGTCAGGAGAACGAATTGAGAAACTTTAAATACATGTTGCTTCCTGCATCGATTATTGTCATAAGAATGATAGCTATTGAAATGTTATTGTAGTTAGCATAAAGCCTGAAAGTGAATGTTATTGCAATACCGTTATTTAAATACGTTAAACGAAAAACAAAGAAATGAGTTGTGATATGAATAAAACAATGTCGATTCAGTATAGCAGTTGAATACACCGCCACTCGTATGATTTGACTTCAAAAAACATGGCGGCCACTAGTTCGGCGAGCCTCCACCAAGAGCGCTGAAACCATAGGGACAGCCACTCTATATAGTAATTCTAGCTCGTTGGTTCCATTCGCCCTTTTGTTTTTTCTTTATGTTACAGGATAGGCCATAGATGCCCGTAAGGGTAGGAATGGTCCCACCGCGGTGGCGTGAACGCGCATTGCACTTCTTCGTGCGTTCACAAAACTGCACAAATGTACTGCTGTTCCATTCGCCCTAAACCTGCTGGGGAGTCAATGCCATCTGTAATACATGTAAATAGTCTTGAGCGTGCTTCTCGCAAGTGTTTCAAACAATTTCGTTTGGCGGACAGCAGACGTTTGCGTCCGTTATGCCCGTTCCTTTCATGCGAATTCGTTCAAACATATGCCAGTTCAAACATGTGCACATTGGCATAATTAACCCGAATTTCTCTCGACGGCTGCCGGATCCATTTTGTTTGATTTTGTCGGTTCCATTCAACGAGCTATAAAAATTGTAAAAATACTCGGACGATTTCGGGCGCAACAATCGGATGAAGTCGAACGACTTAGCTCGCAGTCCCCCGATAGCGAGCGACCGATATTTCATCTGCATTGTGACCGTCGCCCAAACCGGCGGTCACAATCCAGTCAATTTTGGCCGAAATTTCGGTCGGCCGACGTCGGACGTTTTCGTCCGAAGTGCCGGATTCGTTCTAACATTTTCTGGTAAACGGAAATGGTCATATTGAAACAAACCTGATATCTCCCTTCAGCAAATCACCGCGCCTTGGGGCCCTTCATACCAAAAAGTGTTTGTTGTTGTTTGTTTGTTTTTCACAACGTTCGTCGGTCCGTCCATAATATTATTTTGTAAACTATTCGTATGACTTATCCTAAAATGAATATTTCCCTAGATGGCGCTGCATCACAAGATGACGCTTCATTTAAATGCAATTCCCAGTAAATCTGAACTACTTCATTGTTTGAGCCGCCTTCATCTCCGTGTGATGTTCAAGGCAGAGAAAGACAGGAGGAGCGGGGTGGCACAAGAATAAGGAAAGGGGGAGGGGAAAAGGGAGGACAAAAGACAGAGATAGAAGAGGGGGAAAAGAGAGGGGAAAGAAAGATGGGAGGAAGAGAGGAGGGGGAATTAGTAAACTCTTTAATATGAAAAAGAACAAGATAGCTCCTTCAAATATCAAACGCACTTCCACTATTATTTCTTGTGTGACAGCAACACACCAGGTACCAGCTAGTACACTTATTAATGACTAATTTAAAAACAAAATTTTCTCTTCAATTTTTTTCTTTAAACTCTGTTGTACAGAGCTAGAAAACTTTGGGCCTGGAGTAATGCTGAAATATAGCCTGCCCTCCTGAGAAAAAATGTGAAAGTTGTGTCAAGAAAATTTACAAAGTTTTTGCTATAAAAAGTGTTTCGAAACATATTTTAAATAATAGTTTGAAGTGAAAACATTTAGTGATCAAATAATACAAACTTTCCACAGTGAACTTATAATGCTAAAAAATGTTTTTGTGATTAGTTAGTGTTTAATAAAATTACTTGTTATTAAGTACATGAAATAATAAATATAAATTTCAGTAGAACCTATTTTAATGTTAACGTCATTGTATTCATTTCATAGAGTCCAACCTTATAAGTAATGACTATAATTAACTATTTAAGATAAAAAAAATAATGGAAACTTATATGAAATATCCGACTACTCAACCACAACTTACAAAATTGCGTTCACGATTTTCTCGGGTTGTAATTTCTATTTCAGTTTTTTACTATGAATTTCTCATTAGTCCCATCACTAGATCCCTTGACTTGTGAGACCTAGGCGACTACCTGGTCTGTGCCCAGTGCCAGCACTACTGAATGTGCACTGAATAACATGATATCAACACCATTTTACTGTACTTTGATTTATAAAAAAGTGCACAAATGTATTTTTTTTATCTCTCACATTGTTAATATTTACATTACAGTTGTTTCTTAGACATTATTGTATTTGTGAAACATGAACTTCAAAAATTTTCTGACAATGTGTCTCGTAAAATTCAAACTTTTTTGTAAAAATGTGCTTAAATTCGCATTTCATAAATGTTCAAACAACTTTTTCTCAAAAAAGACTGTAATTAGTTTTCTTTCACTTTTGGGTAGAGATAAATGCACTGAATAGCATAACATAATGGAATTTTGCAGCTTTTTTTTTTTATTTTTTATTTTGAACGATTACACAAATTTTTACTTCCTTTTGCAAAGAACTATTGAACTAACGAAAGGAATTTGACAAAATGAATATAACCTGGTCAATTTGCTTTGACTCAAAGCCCTTGGGATATTTTCAAGATATTTTCCAAGAAATGGCTCCAATTTTTTCTTTATTTTCTTTATTTCACAAATGAATGGAAGAAAATACACTTATAAAGATGACGTAAGTCCAAATTTCATTGTTAACTCTGAATTTTTTTTAAATTGCAAAACTGAATTTTTTTCTGTGTCTTCCTAGACCTACATAAATGAAGATACTTATTTTTTCTTCAAATGAAATATTTTCTACCCAATTTTTTCTTCAATTTATGTTTTTTGAAGTGTTTGTGCAATTTTGAGTAAAATATTGGTATTATTAAAGACAAAATATTCTAAGAAACAACTCCAAGTCATTATGGATACTGATAATTGCTCTGAATAAAGAGACATAATAAATAGCATTTTGATGTATTGTTTTATTTTTTTCAAAAATTATACAAATCTATTTTTTAATATCAATCAAGTCGTTAATGTTTACATTATGTATCATTTTCTTATACATTATTGCAATTGCAAGTAGAAGTACTTCAAATGATTTCTTAGTTTCTCAAAAACTCAAAAGTTTGCTTTGCAAATGAACTCGAACTTGTCCAATTAAAGTAACACTTAAAAAGACATTTCTTCTAAATTGGCTCCAAAATTTGCAATGAAAATTTGCATGAAGGATTAAGTTTTACTCTTCAATATTATTCTTAAATTTATATTTCTACTCCACTATTAAGGGCATAATAAACTGAGAAAATGTTAAAAGAAATTTTTTTAAATGCCATTGATCGCAGCTCTGAAGAGGGTGGGACAAAACCAAAGAGCTAACACAGATGCAAGATAATAGGAAACAACTTGTATGAGAAAGTCTGAGCCATTCTCTGACAACATAATTTTGATATTTCTCTCACACAACGGTCTTTAATATTTATTAATAATATGGGCATTTTTAATTTATTTTTTTTCAACTTTAGAATCATTCGATACATTGGATTATAAAGTTTCCCAAAAACTGAAGTTTTCTGTGAAAAATAGCTCAAAATTTTCAGAAAAGCTAAAATGACATTTTTTGAAAAACGTTGGAATGATACTAATTGTTTGATAAGAAACTTTTTTAATTCATGAAATATTTGCTCTTTATACTTTCTGAGATTAAATAAACTGAAATCCTTCACAAAATAATTATGAAATATTTAAAATTCAGTTCTTGTATTTCTTTATTTTTTGACTAATGAAACAATATAATCCTAAAATAAATATATAGAAATGAAGTGAATTAACATATTGTTGTGCTGTGTGAACATGAAAAATTAACTAAATTAATAATATCAGCACCTACTCATCATTGATTGCCACTTGAGTCTGCGGCTATATTAAAACTTTCTAGTAGAAATGGAGATATTCATGTGGGATGTATTTTACTATCTTTTGAACAGTGGATATTTTCTTTCCGTTGATTGGAAGAACAACTTTCTTGAAGGGCAAACTTGGATGTGCCTTCCCTTTTGCTAACGGGAATGAGTTCTTGATAAGCCCATCAATTTATGTGCTCACATGCCACAAGGTAACCAAAGTATTCTCTATCATACATTTGATACTGTACTCAGAGAAAGTCATACCAGGCTCACAATGAAGATTTCAAGGGCGAGCAAGAGACTTGGATGTCTTCAACCAGCACAACTGATATGACTTCCTCGGTGTATATTCCTGTTGTCATGAAGCATTTAGGAGTTTCTTAGTTGATAATGCTAGTTCTTCTGTGTGAGAATCAGTAACTTGTCGTGGAAGTCTTTCTCTTTTTCAGGCATTAGAATTTTTAGTTGGCAATAGAACACATACTTTAAGCTGGACCAGTTTCATTTAAACACTGATTTATAGCTTGAAGAATAGCAAAGAAATGTATGTACCAACTCTTTTTATGGAAAAAATGGACTTAATTATCATTTAAAATCACTGATTCTATTGAATGCATATAAAATAAATAAAAATGATTTTAATTGAAAATTCCAAAATCAATAGTTACGGTACGAAACAGATTTTATTAAAGTTAATTTAATAACCCAGGATGAAACCACAAAAATATGGCCAAAAACAAATAGACTAACTTAAAAAGTAATATCTAATGATATACTATATCTGCAGCTTTTCATAAAACATGGACTTCTTTTGCAAAGTACACTGTCCAGACAATTTCAAAGGTGTTGTTCTTTAATAATGTAAGAGTAGAATTGAGTTTGCTCAATTCTGAATTAATAGTATCTTCATGGTATGAGCTCCACTTGAGTTTGGATTGGAGTGAAATTTTATAATCTGTGCTTGTGTGATGCTGTTGGTTTCTAATGTAAAATTTGATAGCTGGAGTTATGGTAGGGCACTGTGATTGTTTTGCTTACTTTTATGATTTCTTTAAGCGGATCCATTGATTTATTTTTTCAATGGCTGGGTTGGCTGTGTCTTGAAGGGCTTTGGTTATTTTTCATTTGAATATTATATTAGTGTCATCATCAGATAGCACTGTTTTAATGCTTTCCATTATTTTTGGGAGGTTGAGTACAAATTCAAGAAATAGAGTAGAGCCCAAGATGGATCCAAGCAAGACTTGGTCACAACTTTTGGTTCACAATGATTATATTTTACTTTATAGTTATGATATATTTTATTTTTGAATGGGTGTTTAATGCAGCAAAACTCATTACTGATCTTCCACAAAACAAAATAATCTAGGAAATGATTTGCAGATAGTATATAACATCAAAACTTTACTTCATAAACATGTTTGGCACGATTGTGATTGGAAAAACTTTTAATATTGATTCCACCTAAATGTCTATAATGAATATTTTCTACTGCTCTGCCAAAAAAATATAATATTCTTATTATAAGATGATAATTAAGTAACTATATAATGAACAAAATAATCATGTTAAAACTTTCAGTGGGATTACGTATTTTGATTGATTGTAAACAACTAAAGCAAAATTGAAATCAATACCGGTCGGCGGCCATAATATATTTGAATATCGCTCTCACTTATACTCTCGCGTTCACTACGCAAAGTACGATGGGAATGAAGTCATGTGACGAGCACTGTCCAATAATATTTCTCAGATAACCAATTCCTAGAAGATGGTCACATATTCCTAAAATACTCTCGGATGTAAAGAGGATACCTGCTGCGCGTAAAAGTAAGTATGATGTTATAGCTGCGTAATTTTGTAAAGCTTTTGTTACATTTCGATATTTCTGTACGCGAACATGCGAAGTATTTTGTATTCATGTCTTTAAGGTATTTATTGACTAAGTATCAAGGATCACCAGTCGGTGGGCGTTGCTCTTGAGGTGTGCTATTCTGTCATATTCATGGGCGAGGTAGTTGGGATTGTCTGTCGATTTACGTAGCAAGGTTCCAAAACATCGAAAAGGTGCGCTTATTGAGCGATTTTCTTTACCTTTCGTGATCAGAATTATTCTTTCAGCCATTTATAATCTAGAGTCATCGTGCCGATACATTATACGTATTTTGCTGGCCAGATCAATATTTATTGTTGAGACAGAGATTAGCATTACGTTTTACATCGCTGAATTATTTTATAATATAAATAATTGAATTTGTGGTTGTGTATCGATGTTATTTTTGGACACGCATGGAAGACATTTCACATAACTTAACGCCTACGCATATTTTACGCTAGTATTTTTTTTATGATCCTGTCGAGCCAAGGAATTTTCTCATTACGAAACTTCTGAATAATACTGCAGTATCTGCAAAACATTTTTCGTAACAATATTTTCGATGGTAATTTATCTTATTCCGTAAGCGTTTATTTTTATTTTCTTGGTCATGTCATACTACCGGCCAAAGAATCGCCCAACATAGGTAGTGACTAATCACCTAGTGAAAGTGATCCGCAAAGCATTAAAGTGTGCATTTTTTAACCTATTTATTTCAACTATAAAAACTCTTGCCAAAAGATTCTAAAAATAATTAATAATTAGCAAGAACTCAGAGCAAGGTTAATGACATTTATATTTTTTTCTTTATCTTTTCAACATTAACACACATTCATCCCAGTTTCAAATCAGAAATGAACATATTAAATCAATTTCTGTCTTGAGCAGAGAGAAAACATTGATCTATACCAGACCTTTTTTGTGATTGAATTTTTAAGAAGGCATGTACCACACTTTTTCATTATTATTTCATAAGTGTTATAAAAGTTCATAAACCAATTGTTTTGCAGATTCAGATGCTTGTTTGTTGATGGTTTAGCTGTTATGGAGCATGAAACTTCAGGAAACTCTTCTCTTCATATCAGTGATGTCAGTAAGTATTCTCACAAACTGTCACCAATTCTTGGCTAGAGTTTCATTTTTTCAAGACTTAGTAAAATTTGTTTTTCAGTTGCTCAAGGAATGATTGTATATAAAGTTTCACATTTGGAGACACTTAAAATATTTGTCTGAAATAAGTGTTATTTCAAAGCATAAGTTTCATTAATGTGATTTCATCATAAATGTATTAATTATACCAATGTTGAGAAACTTTCACTTTCCATTTCATACAAACTTTCTTTTGAATGTAATACATAAAAAAATAATAAAACAAATGTTAACTACAAAAACTGTAATCAAGAGAGAAGGGCAATGAAAATTAAACTGGCCAGTAAAACGCAAAAAAATTAATATCTTTAATCTGTTCAGTCAAGATTCACAAGTATTAGGTGATGAAGTCAGTATTTGAAAACCTTACAAAATATAATGCTTTATCTCCTGATGTAGTGGCTTGTATAAACTTTTACACAAAATAGTCCCTCTGTCATTTATTCAGAAGAGTATATAATTCAGTAACTTAAAAAATTGGTGATAAAAATTACAATAAGATGGTTCCAGATAGTCCCAACAATAGTCCTGAGCACCAACACTGTCACCCACTGTAGCGAGCTTAATTAGTTTAAATGGTAGTAAGAATTGTTTTATTGAAGTCGGTTGCAGTTTTGTATCATATTCATTTTGAGTATGTATTTCATTTGGCATTTGACAAAATGTTCTAAAATAATACAAACTGTATGTCAGGATGACAACAAATATTAGGTCATGTACTGTTGCACTTATTCATGTTTGGTCATTGATACTATTTTTTCTTCATTCAAAATGTTTTGTTTTTTCTTCCATTAATAGTTGGGTTAATGGTAATGGCAACTTGTTTCAGTTGAAGTGATCCAGACTACTGATCCGGATTTTGCAGATGACGAATACAATCCCCTTTTTTCTGTTGCTTCCCCACCCGGGGAAGAGGAGAAGCAGCATGCATATGTTGAAATCACCGAGCAGCCTGCAGCAAAGGCGCTGAGGTTTCGGTACGAGTGTGAAGGCCGTTCTGCTGGCTCCATTCCAGGAGCCAGTAGTACTCCAGATAACAAGACTTATCCAGCCATTCGGGTGTGTCTATGAATAATTCACTTTAAATTACTTAATAAACAATTAAATGCATTAATGAATGATTAGAAATCTGGCTTAACCCAACCAAAACTTCAGTTAAAGTAGGGTACACGGTACACCCTTCACCCTTTGAGAAGCTTGACGGCAAGGAGAGGGGGGAAGTGGAGGAGGGGTCTCCTCTAGCCCTCCCTCAAATTATATTAAGCCTTCTGACAGAAATAAATAAAACTTATCGATAGGTGATTTTTATGGCGAAAGATACCCAAAGATAAGTCATTACTAATACCTGAATCATATTTAACTTGCTTCCCGCAAATCATGACCCCTTTCGCAGGAAACACTTACACACCTAGTGCCAACAGCAACGTATTAACCACTTCAACAGCTACCAACACAGAAAATCATGGAGGCAAAAACACGAATATAATAAGTTGTTCATATTACATTACATTACAATATTTATATTCCTTGAACTGCGTCCGTGTCAAAACGTATTCTTCTATTATTCATAAAAGAAGTTAAATACGATCAGATGATAAGAATATTCATTTTTATCCTAGCACACTTTATTGTGACTTGTGAAATTATATCATTCAATTATAATTTTATCATTAAGCCCTTACAGTTTATATTGCAAAAAAAAACCTGAGTTATGAAGGAAACATCATTTGTCACAATAAATGTGAAGAAGGTAATTTATCTTTGTGAGAATTGTTTTAGAAAGGGTACCTTCATTTCCCTATTTTTTTGCTCTTTGATGTTATCCTCTTAAATGAAATGCCAAAGGTACAAAAAGGAAAGGGAGGATGAAATCACATATTTTAGGGGCATATTTTTCTTATAATTATTATAAGATTGCTTGTTGTTTTATTTATGGAGCATATTTCCTTCAGATAGTAGATAACATTTTTTGTTAATGAAGTTCATAACAAATCATTATCAAGAAAATAAATATCTAGCAGTTTAAGTCCATGTTGTTGGGAACCTGGGAAAGAAGTGAGGAGAATAATTTATTTTGCAATAATTTTATCTGTTCTCCTTACCTACTAGCCAGAATATTGCTGATAATATTATTGCAACTTTTCTCTGGGAGATAATGTTTTGTTTTTTTTTGTATTGCTGCAGGTGGTGGGTTACATAGGTCGAGCAGTTGTGGTGGTGTCATGTGTGACCAAAGATAGCCCGTACCGCCCTCATCCCCACAGCCTAGTGGGTAAAGAGGGCTGCAAGAAAGGGGTATGCACTCTGGAACTTTCTGATGACATGACAGCAACTTTCTCCAATCTGGGTATCCAGTGTGTAAAGAAGAGGGACATTGATGAAGCCTTGCGTGTTCGTGAAGAAATTCGTGTGGACCCATTTCGAAGTGAGTATAATTTTGCGGTTGTAGAGAAAATAACAAATAAACATAGGAACAAGGAGTATCGAATTAAATTTTTGCTAAGGCAAAAACATGATTAAATTTGCAGGTCATTAATGAATTGAATTTGTGGTAATATTGAATACATAATTAGTACTCAACACTTATTAAGTTTTATTTAATAATAATAATAATAATAATAATAATAATAATAATAATAATAAAAATGATTTTTTGTGACAATTCCCAAAAACAGAAAGTTTACAATTTTTAGTTAACTTGAAATCTTAAATTTATTTATTTATTTCCTTTTAGAAAATGAATTGGAATTGTAAAACATTTTAAATAACTTTAGTATTTAAATGCAGATTTTATCCATGAAGTAATTATTTGCAAGTTTTGGTTTACTATGTGCACACTTAAAAATGTTGGTATAACAATTCTCATATATGGAGGTGGTTCCATTTGTTTCTGACCTGACCGAGAGAACACAAGGAGGCTTTGTGTAAAGTTTTCAAAATTTTCTCAAAAATGGCCCCAGGTTTTTTCTTTAAATTTTATGCTTGAATAGCATGTATGTGCATACAAAAGGTACAGGCATGATTTTTTCAGAAAAAACTCTGATATTTTAGAAATTGCGACAGTTAAAACTTATTTCAATCCCCTCCTTTACTTTTTTCAAAATATTAGTTTTCATGTACTTTTGAGTTATTTGCAACGAGTTTAAATAATTTCGCAATCTGTGCTACACCTTTAACATTGAAGTTGGAGGTTCCTTGCTGGCCTTCATTCCTCAATGTTAGGTCTTTAAATTATTACATGTATACTTCTTCCAATACTATAGTTATATTTTGAGTTGAGTCAATTGGTTTGGCTGGAGTGTTAATAGAATATAAGTTGCAATATTATAATGAGAGATAACCAATACCAATAAAACAAAGCTAGTGTTGTTGTAGCATCCCTTGTTTTTGTTGTGTTTGCAGCTGGTTTTGCTCACCGTAATCAGCCAGGGAACATAGACTTAAATGCTGTGCGACTGTGCTTTCAAGTGTTCCTGGAAGGCAGTGAGAAGGGAAAGTTTACTTTCCAGCTCACACCAGTAGTGTCAGACCCTATATATGATAAAAGTAAGCAAAATTAATATTTTTGTAAATTATAACGTTTAGATTTTGCCTCACACTTAAGTTTTTTTGCTATTGAAATTTGTATAGAACTTTTTTCTGAGAGAAATTTTAAGTAAAGTAAAAATACCTATTTGTTAGTATGATTATCCATAATAATTTCAATAATAAATATTGGATACTAATATGCATTACAGAGGCTATGTCTGACTTGGTGATTTGCAAGATGAGTGACTGCAGTGCCAGTGTTGCTGGTGGCAAAGAAATAATTTTACTTTGTGAAAAAGTAGCTAAAGGTGAGAAAATATAAGTTTTAGACATAATTATAAATTGATATTTGAATTTTCATGCAATTTTTTTATTTTTGTAGTGTTTGTTTAGTTTATGGTAACTCCAAAATCAAAATCAGGTGCAACTATTCCACCCCATTATATTTTTAAACATATTGGAAAGTAACTTGTTACCTTTTAAATAAATACTTAAGGAAATAAAAAGAATTCTCATGTTAGTTTCCAATTCACTTCAAAATGAAATGGTGTGAAATAGCCAGAGTTGCACGTGCAAATTAGGTGCTAGAGTTGACCACAGACAAACAGATGTTTTGCTGTCAATTGATTTTGCAGTTTCACAGACCCGTAAAACAGAGATTCAGGCTACACCATGTGTTAGAGGAAGTAATTTGCTCTATGTAGGAATATGATTTATCCACTTTTTCATTACCCGTCGATCAGAGATTTTCTGACAAAATTCAGTTTTTGGCACATGGTTTTACTTTCTCTTCGTACGAAAGGTGAGAAAGTAAAAACAGAGCTGCTATTGGAGTAAATAAGGAAAGTACTTGCCTAGCATATCATTTTTCAACTGTTCTGTACTATGCACATTTCTACATTTTACATTTGTTTTCATCGATCCCCTAAAAAGTTTAAAAAAAGGAGGGGAGGGTACTGTAATTAATGTTAGATCCTGGTCACCCTTCATTGAAAGTTGAGATTTCTCTTCAGCCCAACTATATGCAACTTAAAATGACAGACTATTTGGCAATAAACAATGCTTTGTCAAATATTGATTGGAAATTTTTGTAGGATTTATATCAATGTGCATTTGACATGTAAAGCTTTTTATGGAAAGTTAAATTCTATAATCAGTAGTTGTATACCTGTTATAACAGTGGGTCCATCAATGTATCCACCTGGGTCAGTAGAAATATAATTAACTAAAAGTTAAAAAAATAACATCAGTTGAAGGACGACATCTGAAAACGGTACAAATTAAATAATCTACATATTATCATGAACAATTCAAATTACTTAGTAATAACATTAAATCTGACATACCTTCGGTATATGATTCTTATTATGGAAGGATTAATAATGATGTTGCTTCTAACCCTACCAAATTCTGGTCAGATGTTAATATTCATAAAGGTATATCTTGTATTTGAAAGTGTGTGAACTTTCTGAATTATGTGTCTTCTGAACCATAGCTGATTCTACAGATATGCCTCATTTTTGTGAAAGCACTCTTTTCTGACATACTATTGTATTACAGTAATAATAATGTTATTAAGGATTTTTCGGGGATTGATCCTAAACCTCAGTTGTCTGATATAGTAAACTTTGCTAAGCATTCATCTAACAAATATACAGCTGAATTTGATGGGATCCCATCTATCTTTATTTAAAAATGGTCAAGCAACTATTGCTGAGCCCATTCAAATCATTTGCAAATTATCTATTGCTGGTGGAACTTTTCCTGTGGAGTGGAAGAGAACAGAGATTGTCCAGTAATCAAGAGGGGGGGGATACACATGAAATTGAAAATTATAGATAAATAGCAATTATCTCTAATTTTTCTAAAATATTTGAAAATTACATTTACTCACTTATTTATAGCATCTTAAAACTTTGTCACAGTTTGAGTATGGCTTTATCAAGAATTGAGCAACTGTGTCAAATTTATTAGAATGTACTCAGTTTATCATCAGTTATCATTAGTTTACCAGTATCAGATCAATCACTTTATCAATATCAAATCATCAGTTTATCAATAGTTATATTAATGAATACAACCAGATTGATGTAATTTATACTGATTTCAGTAAGGCATTTGACACTTATCAGGAGGTTTTGTTATGTAAACTTTCTCTTTTGGGCTTCTCATAATTTTATCCAGTTGATTCGTATCTTCAGAATCATTGTAATTGTTTCTTATGCAGGTTATTATTCTTTATATCCACCATTCATTTTATCCACCTTCTGGTGTTCCACAGGGCTTCAATCTTGAATTTTCATTTGCTATTGCTGTAAATGATATTCCTGCAAACATACATTGTCACATCATAATTTATGTAGATGATATGAAACCCTTTGCTTCAATCAATAAATGCAGTGACTTGTGTTCTTCAGCCAAATCTTGATGATTTTCAAGGCTGTTGTATTGTAAATAAAGTTAAACTTACCCTAACTAAATGTGAAATGTCATTCCTTAGATTGCAGATTGTCCCCTTTGATTGTTACTAGAGACCAGAAAAATATGTAGTACAAAACCTCAAAATATGTAATAAATATGTAAAATAAGTTATAATATGCAATATTAAAATACACTAATTAAAAAACATATTTACCTAATTCAAAATTACATTTATCAAAAATTTCTTAAACAAATTTTAAAATTTATACAAACGTTTTGAAAATTGGAGAGCACAAGTTGATGCAAATTTTTCACCAATGATACAACTTTCCCAGCAGTAATAAAAGCTTCATCTTTTGCTATCCAGAATTGTAATTTAGCAGCCAGACTAGATGCAATACAAGCCCTCGTACAAACTGGCTTTATCTACGACCAGTAAACAATCCCTGTAGCGTGCAGCATTCTCATTGAAGTATTACATATCAACAATTGCCAAAGTTTCTGGGAAGTTAAGGTTAAAGATCACGAAATCCAGTATTAATGATACTTTTCACACATAGAGGTGAAAATTATCAATCGCTGACACACACTTCCCGCCTCAGAGATAACTGAAGCAGGCACGCCGCACTGTAAGAACATCAGACTGCATCTTACCATAGTACACCTCAATTCAACAGCACTCGGTTATGTGGGTAAAAATTCTGATTTTTTTGAAATACTTTTCATAAAGAATTTGTAAAATAAAAGAACATGATAAAATAAAATATATTTTGTGAAAATAGCAAAATATGTAATGTGGTACTATATAGGTAAAAATATGTAATTAAAAAATTGGATATTGTGTTGATATGGTGATGATTTGCCAAGATTAGTTTTGAGAACAGTAAGTAGGAAGACAAAATATGTAATTACCTAAAAATCAGGTCTCTTGTTATTACCGTGTGTGTTTTGCTTGAACAAGTTGATATTAAATTGGTCCTGGGATAATTTTTGATTGAGAACTTTCTTTTAATTATCTCATTGAGACTGTGTTAAATACAAGTGTGCTACAGCTAATAGTGTTGGATGTATAGATTGTAAATCTATAAATAGTAGCATTTACTGTTCAACCCTTTAGTACATTCAAAGTCGGAGTATACAGATGTACTTCTGATGTAATTAAATGTAAGAAAGCATTGGAGGCCTGTCAGAGAAAGTTTGTAAAGTATTTGGAGTTCTGTCAGACTGGATGTTATCCCCCACAGGGAATTGAAAATATGGAACCTAATATTCTCCACATGGACTTGTGTGAGAAATTTAATGTTGCTAGCCTTGTCTAGAAGATGAATCCATTTATACCTTCAAGATTGTTAGTGGTCTAGTTGATTGTATTGACCTTAATGCTTCCATTCTTTGGGCTGTAACTCAGTTTAATACTCGCATACACACATTTTTATATCTTCCCAACAAATCGTAAATTTCATTACAAACCAAAATTGTCTAAGGTATACCTTATGATCACTACCTTGTGGGAATTGATGTGTTCACTGATTCTGTCTCAAACTTACTGCAACACTAAATCCTGTAGTCATGTAATTGGGTTTACACCGTTGGATTTATTGTAATTAAAATAAATAAAATTAAATAGAATAGGAACGAAGACTTAAAGACATGCTGTGTGGGAAAACATGGTAACAGAGATTGTGCTAATGAATCTCCAAATGTAACCCTATTCAATATATTTCTGAATATTTTTGCATCTGGTTTAATTCAACTTGCATTCTGAGAATTTTTAAGTCACATTTGTTAAAAAGAATTAAAAGTGTAATTATTTTGTTAATAAATTTTGCATCAGTTGGAAGTTACTGTTTTTCCAAAAATATCTAAGAAGTGTCAGTGTTGACAAAAGAATGAAAAACTCTTCAGTAAAGATGTAACAAGAAAATAATCAATGTGATTGTTTTGATTTCATTTTCCCTTGTTCTTTGCAGAAGATATCCAAGTTCGCTTCTTTGAGCAAGATCATGGTGGACGCACTTTGTGGGAAGCTCAAGGGGACTTCACACCAGCCCATGTACATAAGCAGGTCGCAATTTCACTTCGTACACCTCGCTATCGCACGCTGGATGTTCCTCAGCCAGTGGATGCCTGCATCCAACTTCGCAGGCCTTCAGACGGTGCATCCAGTGAACCACTACCATTCCAGCTGCTTCCTTTGGACTCAGGTAGGAGCTGGTTGCGTCGAAAAGCCAAAGGGGACTATACCACCTTCTCCAGCATTCTAGCGTCCAATACAGCTCTTCTGACAGGTGGTGCTGCAATGGCAGTGGACTCCGTAGACCGAACCAGGTCTTTCCTCGCAATGAATCCTCCTCCACTCTTAGCTCAGGTGCCCCCTGTAGTTTCTGCATCCACTGATTGTAAGATAGAACCCGCTAAAGTAGTTACTGTTAGTGGAATACCATCTGCCCCCATTTCTGGAGTCGTAGAGTCTAAAGTTTCAGAAGGAGAAAAGCCAATGACTGCGTCTGTCCCTTCTCCTGAAGAAATGAAGCAAGTTGAGGTTGTGAAGATAGAAAATGTGAAGGTATCCAATAAAGATGAGAATGCAAACAATATGAATAATTCTACTTCGGTAGAAGAAGTGACAATGGATCAAGATAAAAAGCAAAACTATGATTATGCTGATGTGCACAAAGAGAAATCATTGCCAACTGATAAATTCACTGAGAATTTGTTGGAACAATTAAAGAATGAAGAAAACTTACGAAACAATGATGTTACAGAAGCTTGTCAGTCTATCAATGAACTGTTATCTCAAGTGACAGGTTTTGAAACTGGTTTGGGTGTTAGTGATGCAATGGAGGTGGATGATTTTTATGACGATCAAACTTACTCTAGCCTACAGTTGGCCATGAAAAATCCTATTCAGTTATTGGATGACTTGACATCAGAGAAATATGAAGATGTAATGACTGTTCCTTACAATGCACAATCCCCTCTCATCTCTATTGTCCCGTCTGCAGAGTCGACTGTTGGAAACAAGAGAACTCCACCTCCCACTCCCCCAACTCCAGACTCCAAGTTGCCTCCACTGCCTCCAAAGAGATTCAGAAAGGATCCTCCTGCCCCTCCGGCACGACCCGAAGCTCCTCCTAACAAAACTCTTCCACCTCCTCCAGCTGCCCCGCAGCAGGCAGATGCCGCTCCGAAACAATCCAACAAGTCCCCAGGTATTTTCTCAAAGCTCTTTTCCAAGAAGTCGTCAAAGTCTAAGAAAGATTCCACTCCAAGGGGTAGCATTTCTGAAGCATCACAACAACCTTCTCAATCTGCTACCCCGCGCGGTAGCATTTCTGAACCAGTTCCACCCCCACCAACTGCTGATTTAACAGAAGCTGAGCATTATGCTTTGTATACAGATATGGCCCCTAAGGCCACTGCCTCAGAATTTGACGAATCTTCTTTCTACTACAGTCCAGTTGAAGGTGGAAATATTATTAATCCTCAAAACCAAGGCCTAAAGCAGATGTCAGGAAGTCAGCAAGACATCTTGACATAAATTACATATCATTGTGAATTATTATTTAATGCCCTGGTAGCCAGTCAATGCACAAGTAATTATAGTTCTGTAATGTGGTTATCGTGATAGTGTTGTTAAATTTGGATGAAATGTGACAATTGTAGTAATGCATATAAGCCGTGCAGTATTATTGCAGAGTGAATATTCTCAGTGTGCATGTTATCTGAATAAAATTAACCAGTTATTTCTTTGCTCAAAATTAGCATGATTAATTATTAAAATTAAAATTTATCTGTTAAAGTATTTCTCTGTTAACTGATGTTAATATTTTCTTATACTAATTATTACAAAAGAACTCTCTCCACTGGTTTGAATGAGACACGCATTTCTAATTACTCTTTCTTAAACAGTAGTTGTTTTTTCTTCAGAAAATACCTTTTCACTATAATGTATGCTTTTCTGGATTTTCTTTACTTATTTCAAGCACAACAAAATTCAATGCAAATGGTTTCTCAGAAAGAAATAATTCTTTGCTTCCAAATATCAATATTGGGGTGAACAAACTATTCTGAGAAAACCGGTAACGTTAAAGTATTAATGCATTCAGAGCCTAATGTAAATGTAATTAGTGTTGGAGCAAAGCTAAACAAAAGAGCAAGTGTACATGTGTAATTTAGTTAATTATCTGTTCAAAAATACTTCAAGTACGTCCTGTTTAACCTCATCTTACAGAACATTGTATAATTTATTTATTGGTTTTTATCGACTAATCAGGAGAAAGGATTTTATAAAATGTAGGATCTAGTTTGTCATTGATCACACAAAGATGAAATGAGAACTTGTGTAAAAAAAAATATGTTCTCTACATCAGTGTTCTGTAATTTTTTAAGGGAACAAATTAATTAGGCAATAAATTGGTTTTCTGGACAACAAATTGTGATGCATCAGTATCTTAAGTGTTAGACCGAAATATGAAGTAGTACCACAGGAGTAATTGAAATGTAAACAGTTATTTCTTTATAAATTTTCTAAAGGTATGAGGAAACCTACAGGAGTTACTTTAGCTTCCTTGAACTTCTCAGTGATGCATCTTTAAAAATATTAACAATTGATGCCAGTTGAGTATTAGTAGATTGTGAGAGGAAAGGCAGGGACCAAAGATTTTGTGGCATTTTAAAATTTTGCTTGCTTACTTATAACCCACAAAAAATAGGCAAAACAAATAATGTAACTTGTATAGGACACAAACTAAAAAACTGTTCATAGGAATTCTTTATCAAATTAAGAGATAGAAAACTGACATGCCCAGGATTTACATTTGTATAATCTAGAATGTTTGCATGTTATTTACTGAATAGTATTTTTAATTTTGTAAGAACCCAAATTTCTAATGAACATTTACAAAGTCAATTAGTTAAGTGTTTTTTCTTCCTTATTTAAAAACTGATATTACAGTGCTTGTAACCTGTTAATATGTTTGTATTGTTTTCTAAAACTCCCTGAATTCTGTCTTTTTTCATAAATCTTGAAGATGAGGACCAGAAAGATAGGCATGAAAATAGTTGCACTTTTGTTGGCCTATTCTTACAACTTGGCAGGACCTATAAAACATTTAAATTGTAGAGTTGATAACATTTTAATGCCTAAATTAATTTTAAACACCATTATTCTACACTTCACGCCGTTTTTGGTGTGTTGAAAAAGTTGTTGCTCTAAGGACTGTAAACAATAAGCCTTTGTTGGCTGCCTATGACAATATTAATGGAATATTTATTGTAACTTGGACTAGGTGTGTATGATTATTAATATTTTACACATAATTCAGCTTCAACGTATGTAAATGAATGCTAAAGATGCTTTGGTGGAGATTTTAAATGCCTACATGCAAAACTATTATTGCATATGTGAGAAATGAGATTACCAGGTACAACATAAACAGGATTTTCCAAAAACTATGGTGATTCTTGTGCATTGACTTGCTTACCATTTAACTGAATGTGTATATGAGGTTTCACTAGAGCTTTTGATGCTCAAAACATATTTATATTTGGTGTGATTGGTGTCTCCATAGCGCACAGAACATGGGTCAGGTTGTAAGTGACTTGTGCCATGTGATATGGCATGATACCCTGTCCTGCGATTATTTTTTTATAATTTCAGCATTTGTTAAATACTTTATTTTCTCCTGAATATTGAAACTATATTGAGAAGTCTGAGGGTTATCTAGTCAATTGGTGCTGTTTTATTTTATTTATTTTATTTTTATTCTGTACATCACACCTTTGAGATTATGGACAAGAACGTGAAGACTGGGTGGATCAGGTGGAGTAATACGTATAATATAAGCCTATGTCCATTTTGTCTAGCTTGCTTGGTACACAGAGACTAGTTAGTCTGGAAGCCATATGGTAAATATTTAGCAACACTTGTGCAGTATAGCACTGAATCATTTCCCTAAACGAAGGGTACTCAATAAAAGATTTTGTGACGATTGTGTTTGTGGAGTTCAAATTTTTCCAGGTCTTTTTGACATTGCATTTCTGTACTTATGAATGTTAATTGAATTCATAATCTTGAATGGTCCAGGCCATAAAGTAAGAGATGCTTCAATTGATATAGGATATTTCTCTAAAATTAATATTTAGGAATAATAACTTTTTTAAGTTCATTTATTTATCTTTTCTGAATCGTTTCTGTAGCGTAGCAAATTCAGACTTGGTCTAAATATTTTCAAAAACATGGTCTGAAATTTTGATGGATAAATGGTTACCATTCATGAAGTGCAAAATTTAACAATTTTTATATTATTTACATAGGGAGGAAAATAGTTTCTTTGCCGGATAGTATTTCCTCTCATTTGATTTTACTCCACACCAGGCCCTGGAAAGAGATTGCTACAGCACTTGATGTAATGAACCGTGTGAAACTTACCAAAAAAAAATGAATGTTTGATCACAGCTTTTGGAGTCATCAAGGTGCCTTTGTAAGTGTATAGCGTTAAATGAAACGACAAGTTTTGTATTTGGGAATGTGATTTTTGTATCAAGGATATAATATATTTCGTATTACAGGATGTTGCGTTTGATGCTTAGTTTATATTGTTCCAGATTTATAAAAAAATATAAAATTGTAATTTTTCTAATCATATAAAATTTGTATTTGTAAGTTTATGAAAAAGTAGTTTGGCAATTTTTGATAGGAAATTAATGATTTTTTATTATAGAAGGCTGTTTTTTAAAAGCTGAGAGCTTTTGTATTATGTGAAATACATCACACAAATCTCGTAACTTTACAGCACTAAGTGCTTTGACAGATTGTGTATTTATATAACTCTGCAAGTGAGAGAAAATGTAAAATTCTCTGCTTGGTGTGAAGATGAACTGTAGAAAAGTGTATAATCATGTGTATTTTTAAAACTTATAATGGAGTTATAGATCCCATGTAACTCCAGGTGTATTTGCTTCAATATTTAATGTTGATTTGATGCTTAGCTTACTGTACATGTGTCTTGTAGTGCAAGGAATGAAATGTTTCTCACCTGCTGGCAGGAAGACAGTTCTCATGTTTTTGTTATGACTGTTAGCTAGTCAGTTAAGGATCTTAACATTTTTTGTTTGACGCCTGTGTTAAGGGATTGGACTACATATTAGCCAATTTTGTTTTAAATTATTGACAAGGTAAAAAATATCAATAGGTCTGTGTAACAGCATTGAAAGGTCTTGATAGAATTTTCTAGGAGATAGATATTTTCTTCTCTCAAAGAAATAATCTCTGAATGAAGGAACACTTCATCTTGTTAGTGCATAAAACAGTCTTTGAATGGAAGATCATTACCTAAGATTTCTGTTGTGTTTTCCTGTTTACTTCACAAACTTTTTTCATTCAGCCAATTGATAAAGTCTGTTGATCCCCCCAGTCTGTTTTTATATAAATTCATATTTTCTTTTTTGTGAAACTTTCTGTTGCCCTTGATTAGTATTTTTTTTCCATTTAGATAATGTTAAACTTTGTAAATATTTCATCATTGGAAAGTCAAAATGGAGTAAACATCTCCAAAATGATGAATCCACAATTTAAATGATTTCATACAGCCTATTGTTACTTCTTCACCCTGTCAAATAAAACTGATCTTTATCAATTTCTAGTCACTTAAACTCCGATCAACCAAAGTTACATCAGTAGTATATTGAAAACAAATGTGCAGTGTTTTCATGCTCAAAATAAGATTAATGAAAAGGCATGGAAATGTACAAGGTGCTTCAAACATAACCCTTACCGTAGTTCACCTTTCAGTATTGAAACCTTCTTTGTGAGATACTGAGTAGTCATGTTACAATACTTCGTTTTTTTTTAAGAATAGTAATTTTTATTACTTGCTTAACTGTACTGAACTCTTTATGAGTTAGAGATTACACAGAGCAATAAGTAAGCTAGTGAAATATTTGCTCCTGTAGAAATATTGCAAAGACAATATGTAGAAATGAGGTGTTTTTTTCCCCTCCCTAGTGCAATTGGAGACTTCCCCTTTTATTCTGTTAATTATTATTCCCCATTTATTTTTTATATTTTTATTTTTATCACTTCCATATAGTTTTACTTATTTTTTACTTTTCATTTTTTCAGATAATTTTCACAAATTATTTTCCTAGATAGTGATTAAGATGGTAAAATTTTGTCTTGATGTAGTATTGTTGCATACGCTGTAACAATATCTGCACCATACAGTATCTGAATTTCATATTAATTTTGGTATTCTTAAGAAATTGCTTTTGCATATTATATATTAGATGTTATGATATTTATATTGAATTTTTGGGCTATCTTAAACATTTCATCCCTTGACATCCGTTGCATGAGTTTTGCACAATGAAGGGCATTTTTGTGTCATATTGAGAGAGAATGCTATTAGAACTCTGAGAGTTTTATATGGCAATACTATATACAATTCTAAAGTAAAGGATATTGTTATCTGAAATATGAGGTTTTTATGGGGATGTTTTTAAACTTTTGTAATGATACTGTTAAAATGTTTGGAACAATGCCTTCATACTGGGGCTATGTGAGTTTGGCACTTGAGAGGTTTTTAAAGTATGTTGCATTGAAATTATTTCCTCAAGATTATCAACTTTATTTTAGGACTGAATATTACTCAAACTTTCCAATGCTGAGTACTTTCTTGTAATTTTTATTTTGTAGGAAGACCTTCTCAATGAAATTTGATACATTGATTAATCTGTCTTGAAGTTTCCTCCTTCCATAAATGAAAAAAAAATATTTTAGTGTGAAGTATTATCGACACATTTTTGTCAAATTTCTAAAGATAGGCTTGTTTCTTAAATGTTTCAAGATTGATTTGGTTTTCTTGTTTGTTTGGTAGTATGAAAGGCACAATGGTTTCCTCTTTTGAGTTTCCACCATTAATCCAGGAAACAACAAAATTGAGTGAAATTGAATTGCTTATATTCTTGTAGTATTTTTTGCATGCCATATAACAATATAATATTATTTTCCATAACCATTTGGCTATTTACAATAGTACATTGTATAAAAAATATAATAGTAAAAGTAGTATTGATATTGAGTAAAACTTATTGGTTTTCAAAATGCATTTGGGGATTCCTCTTCCTTAAGAAGCGGTATTAAACCACGAATTGCTATTCTCGGTATTAAACTGTGATTGATCAATAAAAGTTGATTTAGTAATTTTTTAAAGTTAAACAACTTTCTCTTGTTTGTCGATTTTTAACATTCAACTTTTCAATAGAACAATTCATGTCATTTCTGCCCTTTCATCTCATAAAGAACACAGAAGTGTTTGGACTTCATTATGCCTTGCATCTTCCAGGTTTTGAAATGTTCTTTCTTTGACCAGTCTTCCATTTTTGTATGGTTTTTTTCTCTCTGAATCACTACTATCAAAACTTTTATTTTGAACTTTTATTTTTACATGAAAATAAAATACTAGCTCAAACACAGGAAACTGTCCAAAATTGTAATGTTAATAAAAAGTGAAAAAAGATTTTTACCAATTGTCTTATTTACAATTTTATGAAATAAAATTAGTGAAATCATGCAGTTCGTTATTATAGATAAAGTTAGGATGTTTGATGTTAGTTTGGAATGCTGAGTTGATAATCTGGGAGGATTTCAGCTGCATCATGCAATGGCTTTAAGGTGGCTTTTGGTGCTGGTAATTGGGTGCTTGGTAATGCATTGATGGTGATGGAACTGTGAAAGTGCCTTCCTCATAAGCTCCAGTGAAGTTTCAGGGACATTTTGTATGAACATATTGTACTTGTGGCACTGAACAAAGCCTTATTGCATTTCTGCCCTGTTCCAGAAGGCTTCAGTTTGTTTTTACTTTTCTTACTTGGACTTGTACTTTTCTACATTAAATATATATATATAAAGAATTCTTTTGAAAACTGTTGTCTTTCTAATTTTATGTAGACAATAGTGCTTTTAGTCCAAAATTTGAATCTGTTAGAAGAAAGAATGACTTACACTCCCCTTCTGCCATGGTTGATGTTTGGTAATATGGATTAATAAATTGATTAATGAAATGATTTATTATTTTATGATTATATTTTTCTCATATGTATTTTTTCTTCTATTATGTTCTTTGTTAACCTTTAACCAACTTTATGTGTATCTCCTATATGACAGTTAAATGTGAATTGTGATAGAATTTCCTAATGAATCTCGAGAGAAGAATTTCTTTAGAGTAAAAAGTTTTGCTAGAAGTTTACTTTCTGTTAATTTATGTGAAAGGTAGATATTAATTTAATGGCCTAAAATAATTCAGAGGTAAATTCAAATTTTGGAAATCTGCTTTTGCACATCATATTGTTTACATAACTCTTCCCTTGTTTCTTTAAAATTCACTTTCAGACTTATATTATCTTTGGAATTTGGTTCAGAAATCTTCATGCTGATAGTGAGGAATCTCTAAAAGGTATTTCTTTAAGGAAACAATTTGTATGATTCATTAGAACTGAATTTTACTTTTAGACACAGTAACGAAAACAATTATAGATTCTCATACCTGTGTGTATTTGGAATTATGCAATTCTCTGCAGCAGATCTCATTTCCTTCTGAAGATCTTCAGTAAAGGTACTGTTCTTTGGTGTTCTGTTGTGTGCTTTGCTTCAGTTATGTGCTCTTTATTTTATTTATTTATTTGAATATGTTTGTTGTTAGAAACATTGGCTCTTTGTGTCAATTTGGTGAAATGTTATGAAGAATGATATCCACCACCTTCTTCAGAATGTTGTAGAAAGCTCATTTAATATTTACTGCACCTTGATGATTTGAATTCATTTCTTAAACATTTGTTTTGTTTTCTATTAGATTAATATTTTGTTTTTATCTACTTATTGGAGTGTTTGCATGTCGAATGCCAAACCTTGTAAATGATGCAAACATGCTCGTGCATCATTTCAGTGCATTTATTTTTTATTAGCATATTTAAAATGTAGTTTACTCTTCAAAATGTGTTGTTTTGGTGTTTTTGTTTTGTGTCTTTATAATTCTTACCTCAAATTGACTTTTAAATCAATGATTCCTTCCTTGAATTTAAAAGTAATTTTCTATTTGCAATTTATTTGTGCAACTTCTTTTCTTAGTGTTCTTTCATTAAGCAAGATTTTGAGAATTAAAATGTTCAGTTAATACTAAATGTCTAGAATAAAATGTGAATGTATTGACTACAAACTATCTGTAATATTGTTTTTTACATGTGTTTAATTCTCTTGCAGGTGGAAATTCTTTGATGAAGGTGATGCCTCAATTTCTTAACCAGAATTGGAGTGTTGTGAAGGTTATTCTTCGCTGGTAGGTAAAATTAGTACTTAATAAAATTAATACCTTGCCTAATTGCCAATTTTGCAAGCATGTATTGCTCAAATCATTTATGAAATAGTGTTGCTCCAATCTGTCATACTCGTTAAGTTGCTCCATGTATTACAAGTTGGTCAAGTGGTGAGCAACTGCTCACCAAATCCCCAGTAGTGTGGATGAGTTCCTTGCTATGTGCCGAGTGACAAACATTTGGTGCTTGCCCTAACCACCTCATGTCCGTTTTTTTGCACACATCAAAGGAAGCAAACATTTGCCAAGCACTACAGCTGCTTGGGATTGGGCGATCAGTCACTCACTACTCTGCAAATGCCACATGTGTGGCTTGTAGGCCTACTCCTTGAATTGAACTTCTCCAATCTCTTCTCTGGAAAAAGTCAAGGAATGTGTTCAGCTTATGAACAAATATTTACTATCCATTTGGAAACTGATGGAAATTGTTTTCAATTCCTGAGACGTATAACTTTTCTTAGAAATTACTCCCTTCTAGAAATTATATTATATTTAGTACAATCTTGAGTATAAGTAGTGTGAGATATAATTTTGTTTTAAATTTTTTAACAAATGCTAAGTTTTTGAAAATTACGAATATCATTAATTTAATAGCAAATAAATAATAGTTTTAGATTGCACTTGTGCACGTACTCTGATTATAATGCACTAAGGAAAGATGAAGGTTTTGCAAGATTTTAATATCCCATAGTTACAAAACCTTGTCTTGAATATAGAATTACCCCTGAAGAATGTGTCAATTTACAGTTTTGTAGATGATGGTACAAAAAAGTAGCAGGTGCACTTGCAATCTGCATTTACATTACTCTACAACACACATTATCCATTGTGCATAACTGAATTTATGTACTGAACCCTTAAAACAAGAGTTTTTGGTTGTGAGCAGAGTACCTTAAATTTCTTCAGCTGTAGTAATTTACAAAATGAGACCTTTCATGACGTTCTATTAATTTTTGGAAGTTGAGCTTTCCTGGACCCTAGTCCCATAGCCCAGTTGATAAGAAATAAGTAGATTATCAAAATCTATTGGTTTTTGCCTCTGAAATTCTGTTCAATTTATTATCAAATCATTAATACTTTGCACATGATAAATGTTTAGCAATAATAGAATTTTTCCCATGTACACTTCCACGCCTGCATGAGGTTTGCCTGATCAAATTTGGTTCCGTTATGAAGATTTTGACTTTTGAAGCAATGCTTTACATACTGAAGATTGTCCACGTAGGTCCAACTAATCTTTATTTAATGTCCTTTTAAAGTCTTCAAATATTGGAAGTTATCCTAATTATTTTTTTCCTTGTAAAAACACATTTTGAAGTGATGTGCAAGTTACTTTACCAATGAAATTATTTTTATATCTACAGAGTTTTTGTTTTGTTTTGTTTTCTTTTTCTTTTTTTTTTTTTTTTTTTTTCCTTCTTTTCTCTCTCTCTCTATCTCTCACTATCTATCTATCTCTCTCTAATCTCTATATCTCATTTCCTTCACATTTCTTTTGTTCCAGTATGCTGTCTGCGCAGAAGAATACATGGTACTTTGGTATTGTGGGAATAACTTGAAATATTGATTAGTGGATGATGAAGGTAAGTTCAGGTTAAGTGTATTCATTGGAAACTGCATCAAAGCTAGTAAATAGGTTATTATCATTCAAAATTTAATTTTTAACAGCTGCTTTTTGTATTTGTTTAATATCATTGCAAACAGTGAAAATTTCAGGTACTTTTTGAAAAATCAACTTGTGTGTTAATGGTGCATAAATATTAATATGCTTATCCTTTGTATGCCTTTCTTTGGAGAGTAAGTAAAGCCGGCTGTCTGATTTTGTAGATATACTGCATGTAAAAGATCCTCAAACATAAAGAAGCCCCTGAGCTAAATTCAAAGAATTTACTTCGTCGCCTGAGGGGTACCTTCTTTCTCCAGTAGAGGCAAAAGGAGCATAGCATAATTTGCGCAATCAGATGAAAGAGTAGGCCAGATGGTCAAAGCCTTGCCTCATTCAATAAGTCATCATTGATTGATTGAAAGTAAACTGCATCTTGTTTCTAAAAATCAGATAGCATTAATGTATTTACCACTAAAAATCCCTCCATTGAAACAAAACTAAAAACCTTAGGAAGTACAGGGCAAACAGTACAGTCTGGCAAAAAGTCCTCCTGTATTTGAAAAGGCAGTTACAAAGAAGGAAGTACAGAAAAAATACTTTTATTTCTGAACAAATATTATGCCTTTTTTTCATTGCTTGGTTTTAAAAAACCTTCAGAAAAGGCTTTGTCAATATGTCAACAATGAAGGGCACCATTTACCAGACATAATTTTGTAAACCAAGAAATGTAAAATGGCATTGTATTTGTTCTTCACAAATAAATTATTTTTCTGCATCTTTCTTTGCTTGTTTTTTACTGCTTTTTGAAATACAGGTGGTTGGAACCTTATTATCTACCAATAGATTATGTTTATATATACAAACACATTACAAAAACAAATTACCCCATTTATAAGTTTCTTTCTCTTAATTACCAAAATCATTCACACACTGCAGTTATACTCAACTTGGTTATGTTAATATAAAATGCTAATAAGGTTTATTGTTACACCAGGATGTTGTTCTTGACTAGTTTGAATTATCAAACTCATAGGTACTGCAATGTTTCCGTTTCTTTATAAAAAAGGATTTAAAGTTAATATGAGAGATTGCATGGCATAGTTTTGGCTTCTGAAATAGCGTTACAGTCTTCCCAATGTCTGGAATTAGGCATAGGTCTGTTTTTTATATCGTCTGCGCTATAAATATAATTGTTTATTTATCACATTTTGTTGTTTTGAATGATTTGGAAAGACAAGTTCAAAATAGACCTGCAGTATTGTTTTCTATTACATAACCTATCCAAAAACCATTTGAGTTCTCCATTATTTATTATTGTACCTCAAGCAAAGCAATCAAGAAAACAAAGCAGTGAATATCATGGGGGTGAATCCTGATAAAAGTATTTCAACGGGAGCCAATTTCAGTTCAGACCTGCCATAAATATTTTCGAAACTTTTTAATTGTTAGCTTACAGTATAACAAAATGGAAGAGTGTATTCCTAATGGGAATACTGCTTTGGAGGTGAGGAGCATATTTATGGTAATTATTTTGATTAATTTGAAGAAAATTATAAAAATGATGTTGGAGGGAGGGGAGACCAACCCCCTCTCCATCCCTCACAGATCCACCATTGGTGAAGGGTACATCAAGATGGTTGTGGTATATACTCTCTGGTTGTGGGTGCACATATTTATTTAATGAAGACAACTGTTTTGACTATAGTTTTGTGAAAATAGTAATTAGAAATAAAGTAGATATTTTCACTTATTTTGTCTTTTCTTTCATTAAGGTAGCTCTGCACCTGAAAATTGGAAAAAGTCTTGAAATTTTTCATTTTCTAATTTTCTTCAGTTATTATCATCTGATTTATTTTCTTTTAAATTATTTAAGGTACTTTTTTCAATTGACTTTCTTGTTTGAGATGTTTTAGTTGTTTTTTTGTGCTCTGGCATATGACCATGGGTCTTAGTGGTAAAAATTTAAATGGTCTTTCCCACTAGTGACATTTCCAGTTGCAATGTGGTAGCTAAAAAATAATCTTCAAAGGTATTTAAAGAAGTTGATGATTTTTTTTATTTTTTATTTTTTTGCAAATTCTGTATTTTTTTAGAGAATAAACCAAAATTGTTGATGTACCACTGAAACTTTTTCCGGTAGAGACTGGAGATCTATCCAGAAATTTGTAGAAAAATAAATGATTAATAAATTGTCTTAAAAATAAAGTACCATAATTATTTACATATTTTACTTATTTAGGTTCATTATTTGGAAAAATGTTTGATATTTTGCCAAAAAAGAAAATTTAATTTTTTTAGATATTTTCCGATGTATTGTTATTCCTGTTAAATGTTGTATTATGACCTAAAGTCAAAATTTTTTAATTGTTGAAAATATTTTAATTTCATTTTATTTGTCCATAAATCCAACATATAAATATAAATTAATTGAAATTAAATCCTAAAAAGTTCTTATTCAGGTACAGGGCTACCTTTATTTGTATTTTCCTCAGTGTTTTCAATTGTATCCCTTCCCCAAATACCTAACATTTATTCAGAAATACAAATAATGTTTTCAGATCAATACTGGAAGCTATACTATATTCATTTAACCCCCTTATAACAAATGTAATCATCAGCTAGCACTTGTTAAAATATCAATGAAAAAAAGTTGATTTTTCATTTAAAAACACAGTAGAATGCATTAACAATATTGTAATCATATGACTACATTTAGAAAAAGTTGAAATAGTACCCTTGCAAGTTCTGAAGAAAAGTCCGGAAGTAGTTTCATCAGATGATGTTTGGAGTTTTGAATTTTTGTCTTAGATTGGAATTAATATAAAACATGAAATTAATAGCTGTGAAAGATATTCATAACATAATTTTTTGAAAGAGGAAGATACAGGGTGTTTTTCTGCAGACTTGTGCCATTAAGTTTTTTTGCATTGTCATTTCATGGAACTTTCTGAAAGTAAAGTACTTGTGTGAATTTGCTCACCAGCTATTGACTAGAATAATATTCATAAGCTCTTAGTAATTTTTAATTCAATTCTCTCATAATATTCATTGCTGTGTTGAATCTGCACAGGTTTTCAGTTCTTTAATGTTTAAACCTTGTTTGCTCTTGAAAGGAAAACTGCTATTTTTTCTTGCCTTTATACCACAAATTAATGTTTTAGATTAATTTATATTTAAAACAAAAACATAGCTTGATAACTGTTAATTGATTCTCATCAAAGCAATCTGAAAAAAATGCTCAGTTATTTTACAAAAGTATTTGTTTTTTCTCTCATCATCCCACTTCTGAGGTTAGTATGCAGGTGATATGAATCTAAAGTACCTTTATAATACTCTCTAATTTGAAAGAAACAATTTATCAGAAGTCATACAATGTGAAGATGAATATGGAACTTCAATTATTATTTTGTTCTTATAATTATGCTGCCCAATCTCAGCATTTAAATCCTGATGTAATGTAAACATATGGTGGAAATTGTGGATTTTTTCTGAAAAGATCATAATCCTTGCCATGAGCCATGTGATCTCATGCTGTAATCAGTTCTCATGTAATCTCAATACAAATATTATTTTCAAATACATAAAAAGACGAAAGGGAAGAAAGGACTAGCGATGGCAAAAAAGCAACTCTATTTTCGAGCAGAAACATCAATATTTTCTTGAGATCAGTATATTTGTTCAGAAATATTTATGTTTTCAATAACTATTTATCATGATATAAATAAAATTTGCAGTATCCTTTTTTTTTTTTTTTTTCTGCCATTAACAATTGGCACTGTCGATTCCCAGACGACACAAGACTGATACTGGCAACCTTTCTCCACTGGCAACCCAACTCCAATTTTTTTTTACGAAGTAATATAGTTAAACTGCATTTTCAGCCTTGACTACATAGAACATCGAGTAGAAAATGAAGATGAAAGGCAAATTCAAGGCAGAATATACTTTCAACTAATATTGACATGTTATGTGTCAGAACATTTTACTACAAAATGTTTATCAAATTGGAAACATCGATATTTTAAATATCAGTGTTTTTTGACATTGAAAACCATTATCTGATGCATCGGATTATTGATGTTTTGCTGGAAGTTGCCATCACTAGGTAGGACGTTTGTATGTTGAGAGATGCTTTTTTTTTTTCCCTCCCCACAAAAAATTAATACCTACTTTGTACAAATCAAGAGAGAAAAAAATTACTAGACCATGTGATCTTTGAAAAAGAGTTGCAAGAATTGGAAAGAATAAATCTGTGCAAACAGACAGCATTTCGGCAGACTTATTAAAAGCAGGAGATGAAGCCATAGCTCCATGTCTGTTTTGACTTCTTGATATTATCTTAAAAATTCCAAGTATTCCTCAGGATTGAAAAGAAGCAATCAAAGGTAGGATGCAGTGGGGGGGAGCACCTAATTGCTGAACACATTAGAAACGAGGAGCAGAGGAAATTTGCTATTCAATTTGTCTGAGGCCTCTTCCTTCTGCCTTATGTGACACACAGTCTTATGTACATCAGCTCGAGAGTGGGTGACTTGATGCATTTTAAGCAGTTTTTTGGTTTTTCTATCCATGATTCAAATTTATTGCTCAGTCCACAGTCCAAAACTGAAATGGGCTACAGGCGTCACCTAACTACCAATTGGAGATACATTATTCCTGGTGTTCAGAGCAGACTGTAGGGCAAGTCACTCTATAATACTACCTGTGAATTCTCTTTCATTGTGCTGTTCGAGATCTCGCATTCTTTCATGCCCATATATTTAAGTTTTACCTGGCTCAAGATCTTGAATCACATCAACTTCAATGTTCTCTGACGTCATTTTGTCTTTTTAAATTGATTTTTGCACACTCATGACAAACTTTGTGCTGTCATTGCCAAAATCATTGATGACAGCATTTAGGAGAGAATTGTTTCATTTTAATTTTTATTTATAACATTTTAAGATGCATGTAAAACAAATGTGATACGGTCTTTCATCAGCATGGACATTGTAATCAGTCTCTGTGCGACAACTATCTAGTGGATCAAACTAATGCAAAACAGCAGAGGGGATAGCGAATCTCCTTGTAAAATTCCCCTGTTAATCTGAATACTTATTGTTTGTACTACTTCCTTTCCGCTGTGCACATCGAGATTGGTTGGTCCACGTCCCAATGTGGGAATGTAGAAAGGGCTCTCAATTATTCCTTTCTTTCACCAGTCATCTTTATCCTCTCAAGTATTCCTTTCGTCCACCAGTCATATTTATCTTCCGTCGTCGTTCATTCTCTTCTTTGATAACATCTGTCTCTTTTCTTCTACCTCTTCTATTTCATTGCCCCCCCCCCCCCCCCCCCGAATGCTGACGCCCACCCATGTGTTTGCCGTGCATGGCGATCCGTGTCGGAGGGAATGAGAGCCCTGGCGGTTGAGGGGTCGGTTTCTTTCCCAACTACTCTCCTTGTGCTACGATCTGCTTTGCATCTAGGGCTATGTTATTTACGTATTTTTGGAACATTCCTTGTGGGGTTTTTACACACGCTTTGGCTTCGGACTCTTCTAGATGAGAGGTCGGGAGCTAATCCACTCCCGATCTGTCGGCGCGGACTAGGTCTTGTACTGAATGGGAGGGGGATCCACGGTGGGGCAGCGCTGGGACATCTTCCCACTATATCTTCGTGTCAACCGTGGCACTCCGTTGGGGTGCCCCCTCGTTGGGCTCCACGGTGGATGGGGAGCTCGGAGATAAATCCGCTTCAATTCTACGGAGCATAAAGCAAACTGCTTGCCTTCTTCCGGAAGGAAGAGGCGATGTTTTGAGAGAGCGGTGAATTTGAGTAGTTTCTTCCTTAGGGAAGAAGATAAACCCAAAAAGACACGTTTCCTTTTGATGGCGTTCACGGAAGGAGGATAAACGTTCAAAAGTGTTAGTGCGGTTCGTCTCGCGCGAGCCATTGAGGACAGATTCGGTAAGCTCCAAGCAGTGGTGCGTCAGAGTAATGGTACCATTCTCTTCGAACCGATAAGCAAATCGAAAAAACCTCAGAAACTAAACAGATTTTTAGTCTCCACGTGGAAGTGACCACTCACCGTACCCTTACCCTAGGTAAGGGAGTGGTGAATCACGATGACTGAAAGTGAGGTGGAACTTCTCTCTTCTTTAAGAGTGGGCGACCTTGATCCCTTAGTTGAATCTCCCTTCTCTCCCAGAGAGGATTAGTTGTGGGTTTTATAATCTCCACGCGCGACAGTATGTGCCAAACAAACCTCCTGCATTGGTTCAAGTGTCAGTGGTTCGGCCATACCCAACAGCGATGCATGACCTTAAGCCCTGTTTGCGCAAAGTGCGGCAAATCCACGCAGGATGCGGATCCCTGTGCATCACCACTTCGCTGTGTAAACTGTCGTACTTACTTCGTAAGAAGAGAATGTTATGTAATCGTGCACTGATAAAGGCGAATTTTCGGCAGAAAGTCTTATTGCCTGGCAACGAAAAAGTGGATAATTTCTGTTGATGAATATCGAAAATTACTTCCTCTAACACGTGATGTAGCCGGAATCCATGTTTTGTGGGTCCTTGATACCGAAATATTACCGGCAAAACGTCTGTCCGTCTGTGGTCAACGCTTGCGCTTAAACCGTTCAGTCGATTTTCTCCAGAATGACACTATCGACCTTCTGCACATACGCAGTTCCAGTTGCGCATGCGCAGATATGCAGTATGGAATTCAGGTACGCAGTGTGAAATTTTGAATCGCCTTTTCTTAAGATTGCAGGAAATATCTTAAAACAGCATTCGTTATGAGCAAAAGACATAACCTAACCCGACGATACGATTTCAACTTCTTTTTCACCAATTTCATACCTGTCACCTTTCCAACATTTTCCGTTAATTCTTCCCTGAGTTGTGGTTGCTAAGGAATAATTGTAACTGACTCGCATACAAGATTCAGTTAATCGGAGTTGGAAAAATGCAATCTTTCCTATTTTAGGCGGTAATTTTGCCGCTCGTAAGGCGACCGTAGAGACTCAACAGGCGTTCACTATATATGGTGTAAGGTCGTACCTTTGGTCCGACGTAATGACGTAGGTACGACGTTATGACTTCCAAGATCCGCCACGTGACTTAATCCATAACGCCGCAATCTTACGCGTGGAGCTAAAACTCCACATTGCTGTCGATTGCTGTAGGCTACGCAGTGCTTAAAGTCCCTATTGATATAAGACGATGTAATATCGAAAAAAATAACATCCTTAATCAAGTCAGAATATACAACAGGATTCAACTGGCTGGGTCCAGCGGAATCGCTCGTATGCATCACGAGATCAGTTTTCCCTCATCCGCGAGCTTCCTATCAAATCCCCTTTCACTCTTCGTTACTGGATATTAAATTTCCATTCATACGTTGCACAAATGTTATCGCACCAATCCAGAGCTAACCTCGAACACAAGTGAACATGGCAGAATTTTCGGAATTTTGTGTGTTAAGGCTGCGAGACAAGATGATGCCCGTGGTAGGAAGTTTCAAGTTTTGTTTCCACAAACTTTTAAGAGTGATGTGCAACGTTTGCAGTGCTTAAACTTGCAGTTCTTGAAAACAGACCCAGAGTCCAGCGTGCCCCGTGGGAGCCCATGGGGCCCCGTTTAGGAGTGCTCAGGGAGGGAGGGGGGGCGCATATCTTCTGTAAAAGCGCCAACCCTAGCCGTGTCAAATGCGGGCGCTGAATAGTGAAATCAAATTTTAACCAACATCGATACATAATCAAAAGGTTTTAGATATCAATGAAAACATCGACCACAGACATCGATGTTTAAAAAATGATGAAACAGATGGTATCTTCCCATCCTGTTTCCATTTTTAAATATAATTAAATGAGCTATATTTTTTTGGTCACGTACAAGAAATATGTTAACAACAATGTTCATCAAATACAGAGAAGAAAATAAAAGATAAAGGACATTGTTTTGCTATTTTTCCATTTATTCAATTTCATTCATAAATCATCGGAAGTAAAATATTCTTGTTCGAATGTAATGCATAACACGTAAAAATTACTTTCAAGAATATTCTGCTTAAAATTTGGCTGTCATGCTATGTAGTCAAGGTTTAAAATTGTTTAACTATATTACCACGTACAATATAACTGAAGAAAGTTTGCGAAAAGCGAACGATTTCGTACCGCATGAGGATCGACAAGTGACAGTTGTCAGTGGCTCTTGGTTGGGAGCGATCCACAAAAAATTAAGACACTAGAAGTGTTATTTATATTACGAGGCAATCGTTTTAAACATCGATGTTTCAGGATAAATATATCGATGTGAAGAAAACATCGATATTAATATATCAATGTTTCTGCTCAAAAATATCGTTTTTTTGCCATTCCTAGCGCTAAGCGTTAATAACTTAATCTTAAAAAAATCACCGAACTATGTGGCGCTTCCCCCTCCTAAATATTCAGCTCGTGCATATACAGCATTGAAATAAAACTAGAACCTTTCAATTAACAAATTTAATATTCAAATAAAAAATAAAATACATACATATATGCATTTTAAATTAACTTTCGTGTACATTTTTTAATGGAAAATTTATATTCAAAAAAGCGTTTTTGAATTTTTAAATCTAAAATTAAATGCATAGAAAATAAATTCATTATTTTTGTACATCAACAAAATAATTAAATTATATAAACTTGTAAGCGTTTTTAAACAATTATTGGGGGCACCTATCCAGCGAAGCACTACTCCGTCTGTATATTAATTCAGTGACCCCGAGATGGGGAAGGAGGCAGCTGGGGCAACTTCTCCCAGGCCCCCACTTAATAGTGGGACCAATTTTTTTTATTCAAAACAAATAAATAAATACTTCAATTTAATCGCTATTCAAATTAAAGTTATGTCAGTTGCAAGAAATGCATTCCTTCTATGTTTTCGGTGTGGGCGGAAATTTTGTTTGAAATAAAGGATCCCCATGATTCCACTGCCCTCTGACTGGAAGGTTCGAGTCCCGACGGCCCACACTGGTTCAATCGGGCGAAAAAACTGGCCATAATTGCAAAATTAAAAGTGCGTGTTCGGAATTCTGACTTATCAAATCTCGTTTGGAAGACATTGGAGCATCGTCATTTCAATAACTTTTGTCGTCCCCAGGGTGTCGTAAAGTTACCGTTGCTCCTGTGACTCGAATTCTTGTTGACATTCGTGAAATTAGAAAAAAGTGTTTAAATTTTTTTTATTATTCTTTTTGTATTTCCGAATAGAAGACTTTTGGCTATTCGTTAAGTATATTTTTAAGGAAAAGTGACAAATGTTTCTATAGATGATGCGGCTGAATTCTAACTCATGGAGCGTAAGTAATGTCAATTGTATATTATATTTTTTGTCCAGCGTAATCCTGCCTCAATCATTTTTTTAAATTTATCGAGTAGAATGTCCTTAACCAGAATAACACACATTTAGCTGCATATATCTGCATCTCTTTGTTTTATAGCGATTTCCTGCAATGTTACATAGTAAGATTTAACGCTCGATCTCCCGGAGGTGTCTTCCACGCCACAGGGGATTAATTTCTCGGTGTGTGTATGTATGTGTGTGTGTATATATATATATATATATATATATATATATATATATATATATATATATATATATCGATTTCTCCTTCTGATAATTACTTTCAATGTGAAAATTATTGATATGTTTTGGAATGATTCGCCAAAAATAACCCATGCTACCGAGCACTTTTTAGTGTATTTTTTTAGTGCTACCTAGCAAGATTTTTAGTGTACTTTAAGGGTTTTTTTTATCGTAGCAACGAAAACTATGGGTTCAATGGGTGGTTCCGTAAATTTTCGAATGCCATTTTCTCCAACGATACTTCAGATTTTCTTTTACATTCTTTGTACGGATAGTGCTAAATGGGCTGAATAACATGACATAAATGCCACTTTGGTGTATTCTTTTGTTTTTTCAAAAATTAAGCAATCTTTTTTAATGTCTCCCATGACGTCTATATTTACATTACGGGCATTTCATATACATTATGGCATTTTCAGTACAATTGCCTCATATAATTTTTTATAAAGTTTCTCCAAAAATCTGAAGTTTTGGCTGAAAATATGCTTTAAAATACGCATTTTCAGAAACCCAAAAACATTTTCATAAAATGGCTCTACACTTTTCAATTAAAATATGCACTTAGTAACAGTTTTTACCCTTCTGAATTATTCTGTTTCTTAAAAATTCTATTAGAGATCCGAAAAATTGAGAAAACGTAAAAAAAAAGTGTTTGGCGCCAATAGAGCTGGCGGCTGAGAAGGCGGAACAAAAATTAAAGAGTCCCGACTAATAAGGGACATTCAATCTAAGACATACAAGAGTGTCTATGTGAGCTATGTCATTCTGTAGAACTAGTGATTTTTTTCATTAATAAGTCCGTATATTTGTGGACTACAAATCTCAACAGATTTACCTAACACGCCTGTGGGTGACTTTTATGCATTTTATTTTGAGGCTTGTTAACGCACATTAGTCTTTGTCCCTTGCAATTATTCCAGGTAGTGTGAATGACTTTTTAATTCGCGGAACTCAACGCCAAGAACAGCATCTTCCTGTAATGTAGCCGTTTTTAATTTAATTGCAATATTTGTATTCAATGACTTCGAAAACAGTACTTAACATATAACCATATTTCAACGCATATTCGCTTCGTTTTCAAGTTTCAATTTTGATATTTCATTTCGATATTCGAAATCAGCGACCTCGAGAACCATTGTATACTATCTACGCGTATCGGGATCATTATTATGAGTCAGTTAGCCACTTTGAATTTTAAAATTCCATAACGATATTCGTAGTCAATGACCTCCAGAACCCAATATGTATATTTTTATGCACTTTAGTTTGTTTTTAAAAGAGTTAATCCGCCATTTTGAATTTTGATATTTCGTAATAATATTCGAATTGGCATTTCCAATTATGGCCAGGTTTTAGGCTCGATTGAACTAGTGTGGCCCTTGCCGCTGTGGACAGGCCGGGCGCCCGACCGTATCTTCCATCTTCCGGGGCTCTTTGTTAGGAGTAGGGATGCGACATCGACTACGTAACATCAGATTTGTAAACATCATTGACATCATTCGCAAATATTATCTGTAAACAACATTGATGTTTGTAAACATCGATGTTAATACGTCATCACAAAACCATGTTTAAACGGGTTTAACTTCTAACAGTAAATATTCGCAAACTTTAACACCACCGTGACCACGTTCATTAACTTATAATTAATTTTTAACTGGCAAAACAAAATTATAAATAATAACTAAATTAAGCCAGAATTGGGGGAATATCGATGAGGTGTATTCAACTCAATGCTTGACTGAGAGCTCAATGCCAGTAAGGGGTCAGAGATTTCTCAATTCCTTGTAGAATGGTAAGGGAAGAAAGGGGGTATCATATACACATCTTGCATCTGTTATTTCATATTTTAACTTGTGATTACGCGACTTTTTCATCCTCTAAAAAAAAGTCGAATCGGATTTAATAAATCGATGTTCCTATAAAAGTTTTGAAAACATCGATATCGATATCGCATCCCTGGTGCTGTAGCGCGGTCGATGCACTAGTTTGCATCACAATATTGGCGGGAATTTTAAACTCAGATACCAAATAACTATCACCACCTTCGTACAAGTCTCTGAAATGTACAATTGTTTTTTTAATTACATGTTTTAATTGAACTTCATCCTTTTTTTTCGCCCAACGTTGAAAACTGCACTGTCCAAATGTTCCTCACTCGCACTACTTTCTTGACATGCCGCATGGCGGCCAGAGTCGGATTTGGCTTTCCCAATGAAAGACCAGTGTTCGGGTCACGTGATTCGTGATGCACTGGAGGCACAACGAGCAAAAATCTGCGGTTCTGTACTTAGATTAAAACAGGAAATCCTTTCAAGGTCACGAGCTGGCAGGAGAGAGGGACACAGTCATCCAATCGCGAGGTTTGTTACGATTAAAATTTTTGGTATTGGAAGCTCACGATTGGATGACAGTGCCCCCCCCCCCTCCTTCTTCTGCCAGCACGTGACCTTGAAAAGACTCGGTGTTTTAATCGAAGTACATGTCCTTGCACCCCTGATTAGGAGGGCTCGTGCGCCAGCAATACCGCGCACTTCCTCGGGAGGGCGTGAGGACGAGGAGCGTGTTGTGGTCACGTGGTTCGTGACGTATCTGGTGCTGCGCAGGACGACCAGTAATCGGTGCGGCGGGGCGGGGCGGGGCAAAGCGCACCCGCGATCTCCCACCGCGGTTAGGAGGGCTCGTGCGCCAGCAACGCGCGCACCTCCTCGGAGGGCGCCAGGTCGAGCGGCGTCTTGCCCGAGCGGCTGCGCGGCGCGTGGCGGGCGCCGGCCTGGCGCAGCGCGCGCACGCAGTCGGCGCGCCCGTTCCACGCGGCGAAGTGCAGCGGCGTGTAGCCGAAGGCCGTCTGCGCGTCCTTGTCGGCGCCGCGCTGCAGCAGCACCGCCACGCACCCGGCGTGGCCCTCCTTGGACGCGTAGTGCAGCGCCTGCAACCGACAAGCGAAATGAAGAAAGAAAGAAAAAGTAAAAAGGAAAGGAAAAAAGGAGGAAAGAAGGAAAAAGAAAAGGGAAGAAAAATGGAGGAAAGAAAAAATACGAAAGAAAGAAGAAAAAACTGTGTTGGCATAGGCGGCCAAATTAATTCAAATTTGGAGTCATACTGGGAATTAAATTATTTTGATAATTATTTGGGGTTAATTAAGAGCAAAGAACATACACTTCAAACGTGCTGGGCCGGAGATAATTTTCCCACAAAAACTCGCCGCGTCCTTCGAATACAATGTATTGCCTTTTCGAGCCCGAGAATCTTCGATTGGTTATGAATGCTATATGAATGCTATATGGTTATGAATGGTTATGAATATTATTTATTGCATCTGCGATAAATTCCTATGAACACGTTATTGTAATGGGTGACTTTAATCATAACTTATTAAAACCTTCTCCCTCTGCAGAGCTTTTTACGCGGTTTTTCCACAGCATGTGCCTCGAAATTTTACCTCTAGCACCAACACACCACTCAAAGAACACAGAAACTTGGATCGACCATATTATAGTGTCTAATGTAAACAAAGTTCGAAAACACGGACAATTTCCAGTTCCTGGGATTTCAAAACACGACCTAATTTACCTTGTTTACAACCTGAAGTGCCCTAAATACTCACCTCATATAATCTAATACCGCGATTTTTCAAAATTTGATAAGCAATCATTTATTATAGATGGATTGGCACTTCCATGGCGCCTTGTACACGAAGAAGAATTACTGGATGATAAAGTAAATATTTTCACTAACTTAATAACACAGCTCTACGACCGGCATGCGCCTTTAAAAATTTCGCGTGTAACTCGTCCTCCTGCACCATGGTTAACTGCTGAAATTCGAAATTTAATGAAAGATCGTGATGCAGCGTATGCAATTTTCCGGAAAACTAAATGCGAACTACTTAAAAAACAGTACAAAATGCTCAGAAATTTAGTTACGCAGAAATGCCGCAACGCTAAAATAAAATATTACCACACCACCTTCGGCAGAAACAGCGACTCGAGAACGATCTGGAAAAATTTGAAAAATCTAGGAATAGGCAAAGGTCCTCCCCAAATTGAAGCGAATATACCCTTAGAATCACTAAATCACAGTTTCATAAACAGCGTTCCTTCATTTGACAGTAACTTGAAAAAGCAATCTCTTTTGTTTCTCCAAAATGCAGAAATAAAATCCAACGATAAATTTTTCTTTTCGTCCGTTGAACATCAGGACATAATCAAAATCGTTCAAAGTCTCAAATCAAATGCTTCAGGTTCCGATGGTATAAATGCCAAGCTGCTAAAAAATAGCTTAGATGTGACGTACCCAATTATCACCGAAATCGTAAATTTCTCACTAATGAGCGGGCAATATCCCTTATCCTGGAAGACTGCGCTCGTGCATCCTATTCCCAAGACAACATCAACCAAAAACCCTACTGAATACCGCCCAATTAGCATCCTCCCAACTATCTCTAAAGTACTCGAAAAAGTCGTCCGGAAGCAAACTGAACAGTATCTTCGAACAAAATCACTTTTAAACGATCAGCAATCAGGTTTCCGTTCCGGCAGAAATACTGGAACCGCACTACTAAACGTTATTGAAGACGCGAGAACAGCAATAGATTACGGTAATATAACTATTTTGGTTCTTCTGGATTTCAGCAAAGCATTCGATTCAGTAGATCACGACATCCTGCTCGCCAAACTAAAGATCATGGGATTTGCACAGCCCACGTGTAAATGGTTTCTTAATTATTTAACTTCCAGAACCCAAAGAGTGGTGTCCGGTAGCCGTAGCTCAAGGGACTTGAAGCTTAACCGCGGAGTTGCTCAAGGCACTGTGTTAGGGCCACTGGCCTTCTTAATCTATGTAAATGACGTGGGAAATGCCCTTAAATATTGCAGTCATCAAATGTATGCGGATGATCTCCAGATATATATAAGTGGTCACCCGTCTCACCTCGTTTCACTCGTACAAAAAATTAATGAAGATTTGAGAGCGATAAACAACTGGGCAGCGTCTTTAGGCTTACAATTAAACCCAAACAAATCACAGTGCATGGTTATCAGCTCGAAATGCACTATGAATAAAATCTCTTCTTCTCCTTTGCCTAATATTTTTATAAATGACACCATTTTATCTTGGTGTTCTGAAGTCAAGAACCTAGGTGTAGTTATCGACAACACTCTCAGCTGGAACTCGCACGTAGATTCAACCTGCCGTAAAGTTTTTGCTTCAATGCACTCACTGAAACGCCTACGAGCACTTTTACCAGGTAGCACACGTGAGACTCTCATCAAATCCCTTATCATGCCACATTTCGACTATTGCGACTTTCTTCTGACCAACATGACATTTAAATTACAACGTAAACTTCAAGTAGCCCAGAATGCATGCGTACGTTTTATTTTTGATCTAAGAAAATACGACCATGTATCCGAATTTTTTGACAGAATTCGTATGCTTACTCTAGATAAAAGACGGTTACTCCACTCTTTACTTCTTCTTTATAAAGTTTTAACCGGTTCTCATGCAACACACCTCATAAGTAACTTCAATCTTCTGAAACTAAATCGATCTCGTGAATCAGCCCTGCTTTGTGTACCACGTCACAACACGACTTCATTCAGTAAATCATTCACCATTACAGCTATCCGAGCCTGGAATAAATTACCAGCGAGAGTAAAACATTTAAATACTTTCGGCAAATTCAAAGCTGAATTAACCACATGGGTAAGGAATAACGACATATAGAACGGCATTAACGTCTTCTTCAATCTCCAGACTTCTCCCACTTCCAAGCGCCCGGTCACCGCCCCCGTTAAACACCCTCCATTTCCCCCTCTTTATTCTCAATATTCTACCCCATACCTTATTGCTCTATCCTCATCTTCCATTCCCTCTCACACCTAAATTATGAGCATTATTATTTTTCTGTGTACCCTAATGAAATTGTTAATTAAATATACAAAAGTATTAGTGACGTTCCAGATAAAATATACTTGTAGCTATCTCTGTACCATCATCAGGATACTCACTACAATATATTGGCATAAACAAAATTGATGTTAAGATACCCGCACTCTTTGTATTGTTCCTTAATACTGCCAGTATTGTGTTTAAAATTACTGTTGTCATTAGCTTATAGTGTATTGTGCTTCTCTGGTGCAAAATTATTGTATATTTATGTAAAGTGCTACTGTAAACTAAACGTAGCTTTCTGTAACGTTCCTCAAATAACTTCACTTTTTTCGCCTACTTCTTCTTCGTCCTTTCCTTCGCTTTTTTTTTTCTCTTCCCTTTCCCTCACAAACTTTATCATTTATACTTTCTGACCCCTTCCCCTGTACGTCTTTTCTTTTCTCTTTCACGAAACTTCCCTTTCACTACTCAGTATAACATACTCAGTTGTATTAATGTTCGGCCCTAAGCCGCCATCCTGATTGAGGTTTTTCTGGGTTTACTCAATCGCTTAAGGCGTATGCCGGGATGGTCCCTAGATTTGTTCTCCCAGACGTAAATGTACAGCTTGTCCTCCCCTCTTAAAATGTTACTTCTCTAAATGTATGTAAATTTAAGTGGTTAGGCGGAAGAGCAGGCCCTATGGCCTGAGCCTCGCCATTAATAAAGACATTATTATTATTATTATTATTATTATTATTATTATTATTATTATTATTATTATTATTATTAATGCTGGAACTGCTTGTAAGAATATCCGAGAGAGTACAGCATCTTTTTAAGGCTCGGCACTAGAACCACATCTATAAGCTAGAATTTTATGAGTAGCCAATCAGCATTGTTTAAAATTCTGCGAATGTCTTATTCTAGTTAGACGCCACCGGACACAGTTTCAAAATCACAAGAGCCGGGCAGTGTTGAAGGTCGCGACCCGCCTCGCTCATGTGTAGAAGCTAAGCAATACGCGAGAGTCGACTGCACATGAGAGAGGCATTATTATCACTTCAAATTGGTATTAAAGTTCCGAAGCGGATTTAAGGCGACATTCGGCATACGTCGAGCAGCTCGTCCAATCCCGAACAGCTGATGTGTTCGGCGAATGTTCGCTCCCTTTGATGCGTCTTAAAGACCGACACGCAGTGGGTAGGGCGAATACCGAATATTCGGCGCTCGGCGAATCGCAAGCAACCCGTCCACACTACTCGGGATTCGCCGAATACGGCATGTGTGGAGCCGCGTGCCAGTGGCGGCTCTGGGATTAGGCAACAGGGAGGGCACACAAAGTTACAGGATCAAACAATGTTAGGCATTTGAAAAATAGTTATATTTAGATTGTTTAAGTCACATAAGTAATATTTACAATCGAATTATGTCCCCGGAAGACAGGCTAAACACATGATCTATAAATTAAATTGAGTCTTCTGTTGTTACATTCTGTAAATCTATTACTAATTCAAAATTAAATGAGTCTCGTAACAAAACTCTTTATAATGAAAACATACAAAGTCCATTCAATCTCTCTTCCGACATGGTATTTCTTAAAATTGTCTATAATCTTTTCAAAGTGAAAAAGCTCTCTAGGATTCTTTTATATAGCACATCCAGCTCAGATTTCTGTTTGCTAGCTCACGAACGGAGAGTACTGTGAAACGCGATCAACCTTTTGTAGGGGGAAATTTTCTTGATATTGTTGGAACGTTTTACAGTCAAAGAGAGAACACATGGCTAAATTCACCCTAAAATTAATATGGCCATTTACCCCCATTGAAATTTCCGTACAAAAGAACGATTGCCATTTCTACCAGATTGTAATTTTTTTTAAATCAGGCCGAGGTGGCCCAATTCTCTTCATGCACAGCCTTGCATCATAACCACATTGACAGTTTTTAGGCATGTTACAGAATTGGAAACCATTCTCAATCTCAATGCACAATACGAACTGGACGCAAAGATCGGAATACAGCATTCTCATAGTTTTGTCTACGGATCGGAAAGATTATGCCGACCATGCCGATTGCACACTACTGCGCTGAATTGTTGTGAAAAGGGAGATCAGTTAAACAGAATACCAGCAGATAGCACTGGTCTGGACGAAAATGAAGCGAAAGGAATATTGTAAGTTTAAAAATCGATCAATAGATAGCGCCGGGCAACGAGGTTGCTACCTTCCCTGTCAGGCTGCTGGGCGGCGGCCGTCATAAGACATCGTTTGCGGAACCCATGTTGCCATTTCAACACTCATTGGCAGCGATTTCTATGTCCGCAAGTTCCGTAACAACACTGCGTTTAGGACACAGAGGCGAGTGTCCGCAGCCAATAAAAATCGTTCTACGGAACAAGCGGGAGTTTGAAAGCTAAAGATGCGTTCGATTCGAAAACAACCCTACAGACCCACATAGAGTATTTTAGACAGCGCAAGAGAAGAAATACTGATCTCCGTAGGGAGGGCAGTGTCCCTAGCGCCTCCCTGCCGCAGCCGTCACTGCCGCGTGCGAATCTCACTGCCCACTAAAATTACAAACTGCGCGGGGAACGCGTTTCGTTCGCCAGAACCAGGTAACGCTAGCAGTTTTCATTCAACACAATTATTCTTACGCTGAGAATGCTAAATGTTGATGTGTTTGAACGTTTTCAGAGAGACAAAGTGCAAACAGGCGTTTTAACAGATGCCGGGCAGAATTTTCTTCAAAATCGCTCTCCTAATATTTCGCTGCTTCAGCTGACGGGAGTAAAGAAAGAAGGAAAAAAAGAGACGGAAAGAGTCATATCGACCCTTTGGAACGACGAAATTCCAAATGACAAAATCGAATGCCCAAACACGGTGTAGAGACATGTTGCAAAGACGCAATTTTTTTTAACGGACATTTTCAATACATCGGCGGCATGGAATATCAAATACGTCATAAATAAACTATTTTACACAATGTTTATTTATTTACATCAAAAAGTTAACACAGTTAAAACACACAGTTACACACAGTTAACACACAGTTACACACAGTTAAAAACTGTGTATGATGTGCTATGGGAAGAAGTTAATTTGAATATGTATTTATTTACTAGGCTGTCCGGGTGACGCCGCGTCCATGGCGAAGGTGCCGACGTTTCGGTCGCCATTCTGCGACCTTCCTCAGGGTGTAGCGCATTACGAAAACCTAATCGAGATGGGTTTTGTCCAGTTTCCCTGATCCTCGAGCAAATGCTGAGATAGCCCCTTGTTTTTCTTCTGGACATAAATGCAACTTCAAAATGTTACTTTTGAAAACATTGACAAGTGAATAATCAATCTATTCCTCTTTTTATGATTTATCCACTACAGGTGAAAAAACTCAATAGTTAAGAAAGTAAAAGATTATTAAATTTCTCCAAAACTTGAAACATTACAAACAATATCTCTGAGATACCACGTGCTCCGCGATTCAGTATTGTTGAGCATTTCTTTATCGCGAAACCCCACCCCCACGACCAACGCAATCTAGCAGAATAGCCACGAAGAGCGTTTCCTCGAACCGTTGTGGCACATACTTCTGAGGTGCTGCTTGTATCCTCTCTCAATGTTAAAATTAGTGAAGTACAATTTTAAACCAAATTAAATTCTTCAGATTGTCGTCAAACATTTGCATAGTCGTTCTTGGAAACTGAATAAACACAGGATCTTATGCGCTATTCGCATATATTCTATGGAAATCCACGTTTCAATGACTGCAATGGTTAAGGATATATCTTAAGTGAACCACCCTGCAAACTAGCAACCAGAGCAGCCTGCCGCTACAATTCTCCTGCAGACAGCGGCTGAACTCGACATCGCAGTGTAACCAGAGTCGAAGCGACCGTCAGGACTCGAACCTAGGACCACGCGGCACTGCAGTGCCATTCGTTGACGCCCTGAGCCCCCCCCCCCCCCTCCCCAGCCGTTCCTCCGCCTTGATTAATTGGCTTATTAGTAATTCCTTGCGCGTCGACGGCTAAGGTCATTAGTCCCGTTAGTGTAGTGCACGTTTTCCCCCTGTTGGATGATGAGATCTCACACCGACCTACCTGTCGCCTAGCGAGGTTTTCTCCAACCAGGTATCTCCCATCCACAGGGCACGTCCGCGGCAGCAGGGCAGCACGGATTTTTGGACGGGCTCTTAATTCCCGACTAGTCTCTCAGTATGTGGGGTACTGTAGTGCATGTTAGTGTAAGTGTAAGGGAAGAGGATAGGACAAGGAAGAGAAAGCAAAGATCGCGCAGTACAGCACCCGTTTGGTAGGGTACTGCTCCGGCATTCGCCTGGTTTTGATCGGAGAAACCACGGAAAACTACTGATCAGAGCGCCCGGTCGCTAGAATTCTTCTCCAGACAGCGACTGGACTCAACTTCCCGCCAGCACTCGCCTCTGGCTACAGCCAGATTCGAAAATTCTATCACCGTTGGGACTCGTACCCTAGGACCTCCCGGCCAGAGGCACCGCAGCATCAGCTGACGCCCTGAGCCACCTTCGGGCCTCGAAGACCCTACCGACCCTCCCATGCGGGCGAGGCGCGTCGCAAGCGGGAAGTAATAATAATAATAATAATAATAATAATAATAATAATAATAATAATAATAATAATTAATAATGTCTTTATTAATGGCGAGGCTCAGGCCATAGGGCCTGCTCTTCCACCTAACCACTTAATTTACATACATTTAGAGTAGTAACATTTTAAGAGGGGAGGACAAGCTGTACATTTACGTCTGGGAGAACAAATCTAGGGACCATCCCGGCATACGCCTTAAGAGATTGAGTAAACCCAGAAAAACCTCAATCAGGATGGCGGCTTAGGGCCGAACATTAATACAACTGAGTATTAATTGGATTGTTGGTGATGTAGATACCTTTTTTATGATAAATGACTATAGATATTGTCAGAGCTGTAAGCTCTGATGATGATCGCAACGCGATTGAAATGATCATAAGTTGATTAAAAAGTTTTGATACCGGACAATATCTATAGTCATTTATCACAACTGAGTATGTTATACTGAGTAGTGAAAGGGAAGTTTCGTGAAAGAGAAAAGAAAAGACGTACAGGGGAAGGGGTCAGAAAGTATAAATGATAAAGTTTGTGAGGGAGAGGGAAGAGAAAAAAAGCGAAGGAAAGGACGAAGAAGAAGTAGGCGAAAAAAGTGAAGTTATTTGAGGAACGTTACAGAAAGCTACGTTTAGTTTACAGTAGCACTTTACATAAATATACAATAATTTTTCACCAGAGAAGCACAATACACTATAAGCTAATAACAAGTAGAAGTAGTACGCACCCTCCAGCCCTCCGGGTTGGCGGCGTCGGCGTCGACGCCCATCTCGAGCAGCGCGACGAGGGCCTCCTGGCGGCCGTCGCGCGCCAGGCGGCGCAGGGCGCCCGTGGCCGCGGCGCCGCTGAGCGCGCGCGGCGCGCCCTCGGCCAGCGCCCACACGGCCTCGGCGCTGCCCGCCACCTCGGCCGCGCGCGCGCCCTCGCGGTTGCGCGCCTCGGCGTCCGCGCCGCGCGCCAGCAGCGCCGCCACGCACGACGCGTGCCCCTGCAACCCCGACACCACGTTCGCAAGCGATAATAGCAACAATTACAATGATAATTATATTAATAATAATGATAATAACAATGGCGTTGATTATAATATAATAATAAATATAATAATAATAATAATAATAATAATAATAATAATAATAATAATAATAATAATAATAATAATAATAATAATAATAAATATAATAATAATGAGGATGGGGATGATGATAATGATAATAATTAATGCCAATCCGATAGCCGAGAGCGCTAAGGCAGTAGTGCCGTAGCGGACACGGACCAGAAGATTGCGGTGTCAATTTCCGCCTCGGGCATGATTGCGTTGTGTGTGTGTGGGTCTATTTCATCATCACAATTTCGTCCAATCCCCAGAGCTAACAACCCTGGGGTATAAAGAAGGAATTGGCATCGAAATGCTGATTCCCCCTACAGGAAAGTAACGTGCACCTATCCCGATAATTACGTCTGAGCCCCGGTGGGATGCACGTATCGCGTGACCAAATGGTGTCCGATTCGCGAAACATAATAATAATAGTAATAATATTAGTAATACTAATATTAAATTCCATGGTGCTAGATGAGATACTGTGGAATTCCATGATAGTGATTGACAAGGTATCAACCACAACGTATATTACAATATAAATATTAATAAGAAAACAGCAATTCACACGTTTCGTGAATACTTTATCCCCCCTTTACTGGTTTTATAAAGATTTAAATGAACGAACAAATACAATTGGCACATGAATAAACAGAGAAATACCAATGAACACTGTAAAATTCATGTAAATACAAGCATACCCAAGTATCTACATACCCACATATACACAATACATACTCACTTAAGACCTAAGTTCATGTTCTTAGAACCAATTTGTTTTACAGACAGCGACTCTAAAAGAAAATACAATTTAATTTACTTTCACTCACGACATATCTTCAATTTCTCGTTTGGAATACATTTAATATTTAGTTCTTATTTACAATATATCTCTTCACATTACAATGTTCTTCACTACGCGTTTCGAGTAATTTCGCGATTCGAGTAATTTCAGGTGATTATTTTCTTCTAAAATTAAAACAATAAATAATTCAATATGTAGTCAATTTTTTTCCCTTATGCTTTCTACGATTACTAGTTGACACTCAATTAATGAATCTTGTCGTTCATTATATTGTGTACTTTTTACAATCTATCTAACAATTCTGATATGCGATATAAGATAGGGAGATAGTTTTATTTTGCTTTTGCCTGATGATATACTAACTCACCCTAGTAGGATACATCAACGATTTTCCTAAAAACCTACGTGTTTAATCCATGATATTTGGATATGCAGTCTACATAACATTTTACAGTGTTCATTTGAATGAGTGCGTTTGTTCTTCGTACGCACCCTGGTGGAGGCGACGTGCAGCGGCGCCCAGCCCCACGCGTCCTGTCCGTTGACGGGCACGCCGGCGTCGAGCAGGGCGTCGAGGGCGTCGCGGCGGCCGTCCCAGGCGGCGCGGCGCAGCGCCTCGGCGCCCTTGGGCCCGCGCACCACGTCGGGCGCGGCGTGCGCCAGCGCGCGCACCGCCCCCGCGCTGCCGGCCTCCTCCAGCGCGCGCCCCACCTGCCGCACGCGCGACGCTGCGTTCAAAACGGGTGGAGGCACGGACAAATTCGGGCAGGGAATCGTAATATGAAATTGAAAGGAAATGACTTTTGGTTTACTGGTACACTGTTATAAGCGACATTCCAATTTTAAAAAAAAATAGATTTAATATTTATCTACTTTTAGGATCACCATTTCTCGAAAACGGCACTTCCAATAAATATTTTTATAGTGTCCACTGAAATACTGGGTTTGTCACATAATGGATCCATCTCAACCACGGAGCGCAAACTGTCTACGAACGTAACAAGCCTTCACACAGGAGGCGGCCAGACGCGCGAGAGCCTCCGTGCCAAACTAATTGAAAAGCTGGACAAAACGAAACTACTCTTTTCGTATTGGTTGCGGGACGTTGTCATGGCAACAGGGAGGCGCACGTTAACTCGGGCCGCCGGTATCTTGTACACCAGTTATTCTAGTTCTTGTTGGTGCTACCTATGTGTAACGCATAGAACTGCTTGGCTTCATCTTCAGTTGTAACGCAATGTTTGCAGCAAGAGAAACGACTTCTTTGAAATGTATACTCGCCAGTCGCAAACATTTATGTTAATTTTAGACAGTTCATTCTAACAATTTTTAAGTTTAAAAATGTATATCTTTTAGTGTTGTTAATCAATTTTGCGGGGAGGTCTGGCCCTCCTCTGAAAATCCGCCATTGCCCACCTGCCACGCACGCCAGGCGCGCGTGAGGTTTAGCGCCGACTATTCCACTCGTCAAATCAAACCCAATAGTGTTTAACTATATAGTAGAGTCTTTCTCATTAGCGTCTCTCATTCGCGTCTCTCTCATTCGCGTCTCTCTCATTCGCGTCTCTCTCATTCGCGTCTCTCTCATTCGCGTCTCTCTCATTCGCGTCTCTCTCATTCGCGTCTCTCTCATTCGCGTCTCTCTCATTCGCGTCTCTCACATTCGCGTCTCTCACATTCGCGTCTCTCACATTCGCGTCTCTCACATTCGCGTCTCTCACATTCGCGTCTCTCACATTCGCGTCTCTCACATTCGCGTCTCTCACATTCGCGTCTCTCACATTCGCGTCTCCCATAAATCCGAGTTACATCACTAACAGACTTACCAAAAAATAAATAAATAAAAATAAGTTCCATTAAATGAATTCCACACCGCGTGTGAGTCACGAGGGTCTTGCAGCGCTAGAAGTCGCTATGAGGCACGTAGAACAACAACCGGAGGAAATTCCAGCCGGCAATGTGATGTTCAGAAAATAGCGTGACATTGCCGCGCGTAAAATGAACAAAAAGCAACCAACAATTACTTTAATATGTAATTAACTGTTCAGCAATTAATGTAAAAATATTATGCAAGTAGATTGTTTTTTGAATTATTCACTTTGAAATTTAAAAATTGTGTTTATATTTTTATTTTAATAAATTAATCATTTTCGATTATTCGAGTTTTCATTTATTCGAGCTAGACCAGGTTCCGTCCGCCTCGAATTATCGAGTCTCTACTGTACACACAAAATTCCCCAATCAGGGCGGTGATCTCAGAAAGTTTCTCTTTTTCTAACCGATTTTTCTCACCGCCCCTGCCTGCTCGTTAATAAAAAGCTGCGGCTCATCTATCGTAGGAGGCGGTATGTGCGAACTTTAATAAATCTATCTATCTATATCTAACTATCTATATCTCAGATAAATTCCCATCTCACTTCGCGAGTCGGGATTTGTCGACAATTTCCGAAGCACTAGTGGTATTATCGATGACAAACAACTTCTCCATTCCAGTCCAAGCTAACATACTTCTCGCAGGAAAGTGGAGAGACTCGGTGTCTCGGGAGGAGTGGAAGCATCAGCCCGATTACTTGAGCTTCTCGGCGATACTCACGACGTTAGTGCCAAAGGAGGTGTGCAGTGGGAAGACCGGGAAGGTGAACTAAGCGGCATAGCAGCCCCACAGCGCCTCTCGTGTGCTAGCATGCGCCCCGCAGGAGATGGGATCGGGCTCGGACCATCTCAGATTGAGGATTGGAAACATCCACCGGGTGTTGTTCACTTTTGGGCGACACCCACGTCGTCAGTGCCAAAGAATGCGTAGTGAGATGTTTGGCAAGTGGCACTAAACGGCACAGCAGCACCCCTGCGCGGCTTATGTGAACACACCCATTTAAACTAGTGCTATGCCAGCAAAAGATGCACTCGGAAAGTCTGCCCGCGGCGGTGACTCACGAAATCCTTCCTTTCCCACGCTCAGTGACGCTGGCTGTTGTGAAGGCGCGTTGCGCAGTGCTTTCGTGAGAATGAAGCTAAGATGCTGAAGCTACCTCAACCGCGACCCCGCGGGTGCTCTCTCCTCACTTCGTCCTTGTGGAACTAAAGACGGGTCGCAGAGAGCAGAGCGACAAGCGCCCGACGGTCCGATGCTACCTTCTAGAGGCCGATTTATCAGTAAGTTTTACGTTGTTTCTCCAGTACAGGCGGGCTGTCTCCTATGAAACGAGCTACGGACCGCGCATTTCGTTCTTCATCCTTGTCCCCTCTTCTCTACTTACACACTCACATGCAGTGCCACAAGTACCGGAAGACACTACCACAGACCCGGATGGCCCATGCCCCGCTGGCGGAGGTACCTGATGGAGGACATCCCGGCGCCGGTCTCTGGTTCCAGCAAGGGGTGGAAAACCGCCATCTCTCGGAATATAACATCGATACTAACGGAGGTAACCCCCAAAGCAAGTTGATGAGATCTGAGGTGAAATAATGACTTAACTAATCTGAGTGTACCTTAGCGTGGAGTGCATAGACCTGCTGAATTTAGCTCAGAGACAGCATTGCCGCTGAAGCAGCGAATGCCAGAGCCGTAATCTCACAAATCAGTCACGTACCACGCGCAATGTATCCTTCCTCTTCCTAGTCCTAACCTTTCCCCTTCCTCACACAAACCCACAAACACATTTACATGCACTACACGTGGGGAGATTAGAGTACGTCTCGACAGCAGGGCTGCCCCGCGAGAGGGGGGGGATAAGTCGAGGGGAAATCTCTCGCAATCCGATGTTTAGGTCAGCGCCGGATCTCACCATCCAGCTGGGAGGAACACCGCCACCACCTGGGGTAAAACATTCACTCCACCAACGGGACTAATGATTGTAGCAGCTGAGGTTCCCGGAAACAATGATTCAATCAATGCAGTGCGCAGGCGTACCTCTGTGGCGAGCGCCGGGGGCGTGGCCGGCTGGCTGCGCGGCCGCCGCGCCAGGAACGCGGCCAGTCGCCCGCCGCCGCCCCCGCTGCCGCCGCTGTTGGGCAGGCAGGCGCGCAGCATGGCCTGCAGCGCCTCCGCCTGCCCCGCGCGCGCCGCCAGCACCAGCGCGGACTCGTCCGTGCGCCCGTGCCTGCAACACACGCACCGCCGACCATTGATAATATTCAGACGCTCGCGAGACCTGAGGCTCTAGGTGTAGGCGGAGGGGCCCACCCGATGCTTGAGACTGTCCGTGACACTCACGTCGTTAGCTCCCATGTGGAGGCAGTGAGTAGGGGACTTGCCACCAACCTGTAGGCGCGATTGGGCATGGGGTACGTTAGCCAGCATCCTATGTGCAGTATTTCAAACCTGCATATAAAACTCCAGACAGGAAATATGAATATTTATGTCAGGCTGCCTAGAGGAGGTATTCACGTCTTTTTTTTATGTACGTAAAAAGGCATAGATCAAGTGCAACCCTTCCAGTGTTTCTGGAGGGGTACAGGGGTACAACAAAGCAGTTTAGATAACTTTCCATTCTGAGTAATGCAAATTAATATTCTTGCACCCGACGAGCGAAAACCTCAAACATAGGTAAACATTCCAGAAACTTCGGATCTCCTATATGTTATCTAAATAAAATAAAATTATTTTAACTCTGCATATATTAAAAGAAGACTGTTGCTCCGTTGTCCCTCGAGGGCAGTGTATGGTTTGGGCGTATAAATAAGTTTCGAAAAATTAAGAATATTCAATAAAGCTCCAAAATACAAGTTTTTTAACAATATCTGACCATTGCACATAAGGGTAATACGTAATAAACAACGATAAAGGAGAATTTGCTCCTTTTCTCTTTCATGTTCAAATATCAAATCGAATATGTGCTCTTGGACGCAGTAATGCCTGGGCGATCTCTGCCTCAAGGGCGGATCCAGCCAATAAATTGAGGAGGGGGGGAATAGATATTTATTAAATAATAAACGTATTTATTATAATACTGAATATTATTTAGGTACTGTATATATACTATAAATAATCACATAATTCGAATATAAATAAATATTTGAATCAATTTTGCCAAATACAGGAAGGTAAACGAAAACTATACCATTATTGGGGAGGGGGGCATGGTCCCCTCCCCTCACTTAGATTCGCCAGTGCCTGTACTCATGAGGAAAACCCAACAGGATGCAATTGGGCTTTGCCTTTTTGTGGAGGCAAGGAAAACCTTGGGAAAAGTTGACCGCGGTATGCAATCGGGTCACGTCCCTGACTCTAGTGTACTTTATTTCCGTTCTTTGTTTAGGTAAGGAGTTGCCGTTACATCGTTTTAGATTTTTATTATTAGAAATATTCCTAAACCTAAAAGTTAAGATTCTTTGAAACTTTCGACAATCAGCGCTTTTCGGATGTTTACAAAACAATTCGAAAAAAACGTACGAGTAATCGCTTCATTAACTCCAACGATTTTTTGTTAACCATAAACACGAAGCCATCTTATTGTAGAATTGCGGGTTGTTAAAAAGAGACCTAAAGAAATAAATGAGAGAAAAATAAATCTGGAGGTTGACAGCAAATTCTGTGTATCTCTAAGTCCAGAAGTAATAATAATTAAAATATCCAGAACTCGTGGATAAAATAAGTAGAAATTTGGAACCTCTAGTGTATTTCAAAGGAAGTACAAGAGTAAAAAAGAGTCAGTGCCTCCTGGACGGTTTTTCGGACGACAAATGATTTTGTAACGAAACAGACAACTTCAATGTTATATAATCCAGAATGCAATTCTGTGAAGAGTTTGTCCGAATATCCTACGTCGTCTTTTCCATTTTTGTCTCGTTCTCTCGCATCCACAATTTTGAAAGTAAATTACATTTAATAATCTTTCGAGTCCTGTTATTTTCTTTTGACATTTTTCATTACTTTCTTCTAGCTGGCTCCAACTTTTATTCATTGATATGATTTCATTGGAGACAATTTTCCCTCACAAAGTCAATTCTGTCTGACGCCTAAACGCACATCTGTGCATGCATTACATACGTCAAACTTGTAGTCATCAACACGGCTACACTCCAAAAAGCCCCAAAGTACGTCATTGTCACACTCACGTAAGCACATCATTCACAGCCTCTGTCTGTGTTATTCATCCTCTCAAACATTTGGCTTTTTTTTTGTGCTTTCCTCTTTCCTGACACTGCGAAGAGTTCTTCTACTTCCTGTGACGTATGTTTCCGGGACGTGGAATTACGTTCCGGCACCGATTTCCTCCAAACATGATTATGACGTTTCCCAGTGCTTATCTAATTCAACTAGCGAATAATGGTAATATCTGTGTTCCAATGTAAGGTTTACAAATTATCTGTGCGCTTTTAGAAGTGTGAAATACATCAAAATGATCATGCACACGAATATCTTCGAGAAAGACAATCGAAATGTAGTACCTGCCACATTGTGTTCTTCCAAATATCGATGTAAATGTAAAACTAAATGCATATTCGTTTGTTGTTGTTTTTTTTTGTTTTTTTAGAATTTGCAATTGTTTCCAACAATATTAATATTAAAAATACGCCAATGGTTTTCTAAGTAAGTAAAAGAGACAAATTTTAGGGTTGTTTTTTTTTTGTTTTAATTATTTTTTCGGAAATGTGGAACGATTGTGTCACACTGTACACGTCGTCGTTTGTACTGTAAAAAATATGAAGATATTTAGAGAAATGTTTGGTTTTGAGTTGATGTATTTCTGTAGGCCTACTATCTCATTTCTCCTTCTATAGGTTCTGTGGCAATTCGAACTCTGATAATGAATTATATTCATAAAAAAATAGTTCGTCCGGTGAATTAATCACCGATAATATAATTAATGATTTAAATAAATATTAAGTGTGTGAAATTGCATTTTTGCCTAATGCGTGATTGAACACTCGATTTTTAAATAGTAACAATAATACAGAAAACTGTTTAAACGGAATCTTAGAAAAGGATGGAGTGATTTGTGAGTTATATTTCTTCGTTCCTGTCCGCTGTAGTTACAAGGCTCGTGCGAGGCCACTTAACACATACCTTCCAAATACAAACAACTCGGTGTGTCCTCGTATCATTCTAAATACAGAACATGCCTTCTTTGATAATTATGGGAGGATCGCATAACATACAGGATGTTTGCGAAGAATGTAGCCAAACGCCCTCAATTGACATTTACAGAAACAAAGTTATTTGTGATACGAGTGGTAAATATGATATTTTATTTTGCAAGTAGGAAATGTTGTGATCCATGGAGTGGGGCAATCCTACAAGAAAAATAAAATCACTTTAATCCCATGTGTCACACTATCTTGTAGACAGCCTTTCTGAATTTCATTTTATTTTTATTCAAGAACACAAAACACTTAATGAAACATTAAGGACTGTAGTAGCTTGTGCGATCAGACGAAAGTATTTTGTTTTCTTCGTTGCATTCACCGAGCTTGAGCAACATTTCATTTTTAGCACTAGTGCCAAAAATTAAACGTTTAGCTCGCTACGCATGCCTTGAAAGAACCGCTTTTACTAGTGGCGTTCAAAAAGCTAATTGATCCAAATACTTTTTAAGACTACAGTTACGATTTACAGATGTTTCTTCCGACAAACCTCGTAGAACTGCCCTTGTGGCGCCGTATGGCTCGAGCGTAAGCGCAGAGGTCGCGGGGTCGATAACCGGCAAGGTGCCAGAAATTAACTTGATGTGTTTAATATTGGTGAGTTCGTGGCGCTCGCCAAAATCGATATCGTAGGCCGACTGCTCTGGCCAGTGATTTCTCTTCCATAACAGAGATTTTTGTTATCAGTTAATTATTCCTGTTGAAAACACAGACCAAGTGTCGCAACAGTGACTTACAGTGAAACAAACATGATCTGTTCAAAATTCAATATATTAAATAATTAAAACACAAATAATAATATAATAATAGTAATAATAATATAATAATAGTAATAATAATATAATAATAGTAATAATAATATAATAATAGTAATAATAATATAATAATAGTAATAATAATATAATAATAACAGTTTAAAATAAATCATTTCCATTTGAATCATCAATAACGCGACTCAAATAGCGGCTGCACACAATGTAATATTTAAACTTGACAATTACGAGGACGGGCTTGGGATGGCCAGAAGGGGGGGGGCGGAGCAGGAAAGACTATACGTGGCGGCGTGGCGGGATGGCCGTTGGAAGAGACACCTAGAAGGAAAATCCCCCTGAAGCGTACGTGTAGGTCGCCGCTGGATCTCCCTATCCAGCGGGAACACTGTCACTTCCCAGGATAAAACATTCACCTCACCATCGGGTCTAATGGCTATAACAGTTGTCGTGACCGGAAACATCAACCAATCAAAATCTTCGTGTGTCGCGGCTCCACCGTAAACGCACTCTTATCGAGTGCAGTGCGAAGAAATGCACAACCCTCTTCATATCACGTGCCATTCCCGAGCGGGTTGCGGGGCGTCCTGGCGTGCGGGTGGGGAATGGCGGGGCGGGGCGGGGCGGGGTATGGCAGTGCGGGCGGGCGGGGCGGAGTGGTGCAGGGCAAGGCAAGGTGGGGCGGGGCAGGGCGGGAGCGGGGCGGGAGCGGGGCGAGGTGATGGGGCCGGGCAAGGCAACGCGGGGCGGGGCGGGGCGGGGTATGGCAGTGCGGGCGGGCGGGGCGCGGGACGAGGCAGGGCGGGGTGGCGCAGGGCAAGGCAAGGTGGGGCGGGGCAGGGCAGGGCAGGGCAGGGCGGGGCAGGGCAGGGCAGGGCAGGGCAGGGCAGGGCAGGGCAGGGCAGGGCGGGGCGGGGCGGGGCAGGGCAGGGCAGGGCGGGGCGGGGCGGGGCAGGGCGGGGCAGGGCGGGGCAGGGCGGGGTATGGCAGTGCGAGCTGTGAGGCGGGACGAGGGGATCGAGGCGGGGCGGGGGCGGGGCGTTACGTAAACCCCGCGCAGAGGGGCTTCCTGTCGGGCGATGCGAAGCGACTCGACGCAGGCGCCTCTCTGCCTGGCAGCCCGAGCCGCGGCGTCGCGTCGCGTCGGGTCGGGTCGAGCTGGTGCCGGGCGGCCGCCTGGCACTGACTCACGCCCTGGGAACCGGACGCGTCGAAGGACGCTGCACTTTTCCGCTCCGCTCCGCAACGCGACGCGACGCGCGGGGAAAAACGAGATACTCCCGCGCGAGGAAATCTGTGACTTCCCAGTTCGAGCGGCAGAACTTCGTCTCGTTGTACGCCCGAGGCACAGAGAAATTTTTATAAGAAGGGACGGCTTTGAATGCTGCTGCTGACAGCGTAACTGCGAGTTATGTCCATGCTCTCAATTCGTCAATGCGTTCGTATAGTTAGCTCATTCGTAAATGGTTTTTCATCACTACTTGCAATACCATCGTTATACATGGCATTTCCTGTCTATCTGTCAAAGTGGTTCCTTCTTAGAGTAACACCTCTATATTTCCGCGGTAACACTGGTTTCTCTGCAGCATCGTTGACCCGGCTGTTACGGTTCGAGCCCAGATGGAGGCGGATTTTGACAATAGCTACGTAGCTGGATCGAATTCAGTCTGAAGAACTAGTGGCCGGCGCGGTGATCGGTAGTTTTCTGTGGTTTCTGCGATCAGCACCAGGAGAATGATGGAGCAAGAATCTAACAAACGGGCCATGGACCGAGCGCAAATCTTTTTTTTCTCTTGTCCTAACCCCTTACTTTCACACACATAGTCACACGTACAACACCAGCACACATGTCGGCAGTTAGAAATTGTTCCCGCTGGAGCACAGCCCCCATGGCTGTATCTGAAGGGACAAAATCTCCCATGGCCGCTTGAAGGTCGGCGTCAGATCTGATGTTTCAGAGGGGAACGGAACACTGCCATCTACATGCATTACATTTGCGGCTTTCACTCACTCATGTGGCTTTCCCTCAAGGAAACGCAACATTTGTCTGGTCAGTCGGTTTGCCACCACCGCAATTCACGGACCATCAATGCTGGTTCACTCTACAATGGGTGCTCTATCCAGCTGCTGGCAGGCAGTATTTTTCTCGGGAATTCCGCAACGATATTGGTCAGAATATTTTAGGGGTGCAGTACATTTTTAGGTCGTTGTACAAATCGCAACATGAAGTGTTATGTAAAGAGCGAGAACGGGTGCGAAGAAATATAAGGGTCTTGTTGACGGAGAATCTTTTCCTGTCGACCGGGGGTTACTAAATACCGGGGACACTAAATACGTCTATATTAGCATTATACACGACTATTTCGTTAGAAGAAATCGTTCGTAATGACATCTTATGGCACAGATTATAATGTGTTTGCCATTTATGGCAAGAATGGCGTCATTACACAATCAGGCACACGCAAAGAGAGAATTGCGGGGAAGTAGCAGTAAACCGAGCAGCCGAACGCCGTTGATCGCACAGATGTCAAGTATCCATGGCGTCACAATAAAGTTGATTGTAGAAATGCGCTTTAATTCTCTTATAAATTTATAATGCAGTAATACAACAAATTACGCATGCAACTAGTTTATAACGTTATTTTACTGCAATCGTGCAACTATGAAAACTCGTTCCTAACGTCGCTTGTTTTCTTAACATGTTCATGCAATATAGATTAACATAGTAAACAATTGCATAATATACTATTAATGTGTTCCTAAATGTACTTTTTTCAGAATTTGAGTTTTTCAATATTGTTGTTATTAACGAATATTTTTATAGAAAATTTCTGTTTTTTGCCAATACTTTAAAGAATGTATCATGCATATTTATTTTATTGTGAGTAATATTTTCTGTGAAAAGGTCTATTAATTACACATTCATTACATTTTCAGAAAATGCCAATTGAAAGAGTGTGTACATACCACTGATGTCCTACAATATTCCAAATAATAGTTCCAACATGAAAATGACGCTAGAGAACAAATGAAAGGCTTACGACAGTAACAAGACAAACCACACTATCCACAGCAAGCACCCCCTCTTTTCGCTAGTGTTCATACCGTGATTTGGTCTGTGTCTCATCTCGTGTGACAGATCTTCATGAACGTGAACTAGTCATGTATAGTAACAAGATAAGTCACACTTTGGCCAAAATCGAGATATAAACATTTACAAATAGTGAGAGGTTTTCTGCGGCTGGTGTGGCTTCTTTTCCTTCTGCCCCAAGCTCTTGAAATGAAGAAAGTCCGAATATACATACCTACGGTGCCGATGACGGAGAGATCCTCAGTTCTCAGGAAGGTTTTTACCAACCGGGGATATCCCCATGGGTTCGAATTTGTGGTGACAACATACCCCACTCAGGGAAAAATGAGTGAGGATACGTTCCAACCCCGAAATTATAAGTTTTCTATTCACCGATTAATGTATACTGTACGTGGAAATGACGTTTAATCAGCTGGAACGCGGTTATCCAATCTGGAGCTTCAGTTTCGAAAATTAAGACGTAACGAAGCTCCCGGGTGGATAACCGCGACCCTACTGATCAAACTTGTACTTATATTTGAATCGGAGAATAGAGCAGCTTTCCACTCAACCAACCTCGGAGCTGGTAGCTGGAGAAGCGCCAGACCCAGGGTTTGGAGGAGACCTATTGGACTTCGCGTTCTGGCGTAAATCCAGATGCGAGACAAGAGGGACGACTGTTCTGAGAGGGAGAAGAGGAAAAATGCGACAAATATCGCGGCGTCCACACGTCGGAGGTCTCCAAACTCCCCGATACTTTGGGCAAGGTATGATAAAACCCGCAGCAAGCACACAGATTTTTTGGGGAGTCTGATGTACTTCTTTTTTTGGGGGTTGGTATCTGCTAAAAAACAATATCAAAAGTTACGCTTCCAGACAATGTACGATTGCGTCCCTGATGGTGAGATATTAATATCCATGAAAACGGTAGCCTCACATCCAACATTGCATACTAAGTTTACATCTGATCAAGTGCCATTTCGGAATCCGAACTACACATTTATAAAACTTGTGAAAGAACTCATTTGTTATGCATTAACCAATCTATGTGGAAACGCGGAAACTTCTGAATATACCTTTGATATATTCTCAAATATAGGTTATAATTTTGCATCGAATTTTAACATGTTAAATATATAACTAAGCTTAGCATATAGATCTTTTTTCTGGTTCAGTCACCTTTGAAGAATATTGTAACATAAGATTACGGAAAATTCATGATTTTGACATAACACGCAATAATAAATTATTATTATTATTATTATTATTATTATTAATGTCTCCGAAAATTTATTAATGTAAGAAAAATAAACAAACAACATAACTTCCAGTTTCAGTTACTTGTTTGGAACAAGTTTTCAATAATAAGTAGTAATTATGTATTTAAAAAACTTTTGCGAACACATAGCACATTGCCGAGGACCAGAGATAGACGTTTGTTACCTTAATATCGACATTTTATTGGATTTCTGGAACTGTTGACGTTCGTAAATGACCAGCAAAATGATACGATGTAGTAGGTAATTATTTTAGTTTAATTAAAAGCAAATGTCGCTCATGCTAGCAATGCAATTATGAGCTTCGAGTATCCTAATAACAACGTAATCACATTTCTAGGCCGCAGTATGCAATTGCATCGGACTACTATAATTTTGCTGCCATGATTAGAATTTTCAAGAGTTATCTGAATGTTCAACCGCCTCGATTCTTGATTTCTCTAGATAAATCAATATTTTTCTTGAGCCACATAGGAAAATAAAAATGTGGCCAGAAATCAAATTATAAATTAATTTATATTTCTCAAAGTATTCGTGCTATCCACATTATGTCCCAAACCGCAGCCTAGTCAGCCTGTTAAATAAAATAGTGCTGATAGTTAAAATTTCATTCACTAGACTTTCATCTAAATTTGGCCATGAATTTGAATTGTGGTTTTCTGCGAATTGCGAAATCTTTTTCAGGAAGTCGCGTCAGCACTTCCATTAATGATAAGAATAGATTCCACTATTTCGCTTTGAAGCTAAAATGCCAACTGGCAGCACGATATCTCTTTTCAACCAACGCTTTCCGCTTATCCAATACAATGATGCTCTTCAGGAATAGGACTGCATCCATGAATCGAATTCTAATATTGAATCAGGAGGCGCGTTAATTATTTGCAGTGGATGAAGTACTTCATTCATGCACTTTCTTTTCAAGGATACTGTAATGTTGACAAACGTACAAACTATTTTTACACAGATATTCCGTTACAGATCTGATTGACTATTTCTTTCGACTAGTTTGAGGTATGAGGGTAATTCTGAACCTGTTCCCGTGTAATATAGACACGTTTCTTTTACATACCATTTTTTCATTGAATGTGCGCAAAATATGCATTGTAAACATTTATGCGTATCTGAATTGAATATGTAGACCGGAAATCTACTCGAAATAAACGACCGACAAGAAGAAATAAACAAAAAGAATGCATAAAACTTCTTTACAAAAATTGTTCATCGACAGACTACCATTTAGAGTGAAGAAGGTATGCTAGGCAACCAAGAGCGAAAACGTTCAGTGGAACCTAATTATTTAAGAAAATGGAAGAGAAGAAGGGGAAGGAGAGGAAGAGATGAAGGAAGAAAAGGTGAAAGGAAAGAAAAGGAAAAAGACCAAGGTATATTGGAAGGTAAAGAAGAGAAGGCGAACGTGAAGAAGGAAGAGAAGGCGAGGTTAAAGAAAAGGGTGAAGAAAGAATAAAACTATGAGGACAAGGAAAAGGTGAAAGAGTATGCGAATACGGTGAAGGAGGAAAAGAAAAGAGAGGAGATGCAAGAGGAAGACGATGAGACATCTTAGCAACAGAAGGAGGAAAGGAGAAGGAGGCGTAGGAAGAAACAAAGAGGGGAGGAGGGGACGAAGCAGCCAGGGGAAGAAGATAAGAAGCTGGGAGGAAATGCAGAAAATAAGTATGAAAATGTGGATAATGATAATAATAAAAATATAATCACGAAGAAAATGCTGAGGAAAACGACAATCATTAACAAGAAGACACTGAAGAAAAGATGAAGTGAAGGTGAAAAGATGAAAATGATGAAAAAAATGATATCGATGAAAACGATGACGATAAAGATTATGAAAATAACGATGAAGATGAATACGACGACGATGATGAATACGTCGACAAAGATGAATGTGACGATGAAGATTAATATGACGATGAAGATGATTAATATGACGATGAAGATGATTAATATGACGATGAAGATGATTAATATGACGATGAAGATGATTAATATGACGATGAAGATGATTAATATGACGATGAAGATGATTAATATGACGATGAAGATGATTAATATGACGATGAAGATGATTAATATGACGATGAAGATGATTAATATGACGATGAAGATGATTAATATGACGATGAAGATGATTAATATGACGATGAAGATGATTAATATGACGATGAAGATGATTAATATGACGATGAAGATGATTAATATGACGATGAAGATGATTAATATGACGATGAAGATCATTAATATGACGATGAAGATGATTAATATGACGATGAAGATGATTGATATGACGATGAAGATGATTAATATGACGATGAAGATGATTGATATGACGATGAAGATGATTGATATGACGATGAAGATGATTAATATGACGATGAAGATGATTGATATGACGATGAAGATGATTAATATGACGATGAAGATGATTAATATGACGATGAAGATGATTAATATGACGATGAAGATGATTAATATGACGATGAAGATGATTGATATGACGATGAAGATGATTAATATGACGATGAAGATGATTAATATGACGATGAAGATGATTAATATGACGATGAAGATGATTAATATGACGATGAAGATGATTAATATGACGATGAAGATGATTAATATGACGATGAAGATGACGAAGCAGGGGAGGGACGAGAAGCATAGCCGGAAAGAGCAATCGTTGGCATGCATCGTTGGCCACGCACCTGCAGGGCTGCGCGCCGCGAGCGGCGAGTGCGCGCACGATCGCCCAGTGGCCGCGGCGGGCGGCGCGCAGCAGGGGCGTCTCGCGCTGCAGGTCGGGCGCGTCCGGGTTGGCGCGGCGCTCCAGCAGCAGCGCGGCCGCCTCCTCGTGGCCCCCCGACGCCGCCAGCGCCAGCGGCGTCGCCCCGTCCGCGTCCTGCAACATGCACACGCCTCACCCTCGCACCCGCCCTTCAGCAGAGCCGTGTTTAGGAACCGTCAAATGGTATATATTGTAGGCCAAGTATGTTTATGTGACAATGATGCTTTCCATAACTTCCTTTCCTTCTTTAATACAACGGACCTATCCTGTAATAGGAATCTCATTTAGATAGTTTTCTCCTATGAGCTAATTTAGAGCATCAATGTCTTAAAATGATTGGCCTACAGTTATATCTCCCGACTCATAGTTGTAACATTTCGCTAAATTATGGTGTCCCCAAACGTTGGGGCTCCCTCCCAAAAAAAAAAAACATCATTTATCTACAGTTCCTAAAAAATACAACTAATTTTAATAAGTTGCTTATAGAATTGAACATATTATATTTTTTTTAATTTCTTGTGTACAAAAACGTATTTAGTTTCTTATCGCTTCGATCACATACTTTTTTTTCTACTCTTACGTGGAGAACATTGGTCGATGTCTTGAAAGAGAAGATTACGCAGATAATCATATTCCATACGGATACATAAGACTGCAATTTTGTAATTTATTAGTATGTAGAAGAGTTCCGAGTACATGAGATTATACAATGTAAATAAGATATAACATTTTTGAAAGAGTCCGAAAGAGCTACTAAACTCGTAAAAATTCGAATATTTGCAATTTTAATACGCAACTATCGTTGTTGTTGAAACCATCCTAAAATGCACACAAACGTCTGGGTGTAAACTCCTATCATTGTTAAAATATATGAAATTTTAATAATCATAAAAATTGCCTAGGAAATAACTGTACTTATCCCTTATCTCTTAGATAAGGTTAACGACAAGATGCACAACATATATTTAAAGTTCACTGTAAATCTTACGTCTATATAAAGAATTCCTTAAACATAGTTTACCATCCTATAGGCGAATAAAAATCCGTGAAATGGCTTTTTCCACTATAAATCTTTGAAGCATTAGCACAGTACTCATTATCAAGCTTGTGAAGAATACAGACAATCCATCCTTGCTTTATTTCTTAATTAAGGACTAAGATTCGAAGAAACAAGACTGCATCGAGATACAGTTGTAAGGTGCAGACAACTGCGGATATTTTTCACGAAGACCTAATTTTCGACACATCCCTAATTGTTTTCGCAAACCTTCCTTGCTTGTCTGGTTCATTAGAATCTTGCGAGCAACCTCCGACGCGCAAATACCGTTGCTGTGACGCAAGTCCACAGATATCACTGGAGTCGGTCCAAGAGTTTTGACAGGTCCAGATCACGGAAGTGGTAGACAATATTATTCTTGAAACGTGCTATTGCATTCCCACAACTTTCGGTGCTTCTACGAAATTAACTAGGGCGTTTATAACATGCCAGGAAGGTAGAAGGCCCTACGCGTATTTTAAAATATAAAAAAGTGTTAAAATAAAAATTAAAAATATACAGAAATTAATTTCTACCGATTTTCAAAATTTAAGAAAATTCGTTAATTCAAAGAAAAAACTAAAAATAAAGAATTTATTTAACTTGCGTTACATTTGGTTTTGGTTTGGCGTAATTATACCAATATTACAAATAAGACAATGCTTTGATTTTGGACAAATCGGGAAATAGGAAAATTATATGTGAGAGAGTGAGAAATGACTCCAGCTCTACGGAAACTACTGGATACAAGTTCAAGTATCATATTCTAATAAAAAAAATGGACGAATGGACCGGAAAAAGAGCAGTTAAAACTATAAGAACTGACTCAAAGGTGGGAAGATAGATGGATGAAATTAATGTTGTATCATATGAATTATTTATTGATGCAGAAAATATCCCAACTGAGATTCGTGGTAATGGTGGTTAGTAACCATGGTTACATACTTTTTAAATATTCATCGGTAAAATTAGCACTTATAATGGCAGGTAATAGGGGTTTTAAATGAAATCTTATAACACTAGCGTTAAAAAGAAAAGTTAATATTTGTTTTACAGGTAAAACTACTGATTAAAGATTTAGAAGTAGATGGGAATTAAAAACCAAGATGAATCAAATAATCACTTACCTCATAAAAATTAATTGTACTATATGACATCTAATCCACTTAAAGACACGAGCTTCATACACGCCGAATGTTAATAAGCTAAACTTTGAGGAAAAGGCAAAGACGCAACGTGACCGAAAGAATAACGATAACCCCGAGGCGTATACACAGAGGAGGAGTGTGGCTCAGACGCATGGCTTTGGTAACACACTGATTCTTTTCACCGCAAACAACACGAACCCGCCCCGCGCCTGACTCGAACATGGGAAATGGATGGCGGGCGGTCGCCAGATTCTGCGAAATTCTTCGTATAGAGCGATTTTTATAAGAATGGACCATTTTGACAGCTAGTGTTGGCAACACAACTGAAGATTCTGTGATCGTTGTGTTCTTGAGCCTATTAGACTCTCCTTCCTCCATTCGTTCGTTTGCTGTTGGCTAACTTGTAAATGGCTTCGACGCTTCTATTGGTGATGTCTGACGAAAATACAGTGCGCCACGAGACATTTTTAATATATTTTACCACATACGTAATTATATTTCAATATTTCCCGGACTCTCGTACGTGCACACTCCTGAGGAAACTCTTGGACTTCTGTATAGCTTCACGGGAGCCTCTTAACAAACACTTCTTAAGCAAACACTTTACGAAAAGGCGTGGCCGAACAGCTGCCGCGGCGGAGAGATCATTCTCTAAATTACGCGTGATGTTCATTTGTTTAGCGAACTGTCACTTAGGCTCGTTCTTATAAAAATCGCTCTATACCTGATACACTTTCATAGTGATCGTTTTCGTTTTCGAGGAGAAAATGGAGAGAGGGACATGGCTTGCAATAGAGCTCCCTGACATCGGAGTCGCGTTCAATATTGACAACTAACATTTCTAAATGTCTCCGTTATTTTATTGTTTTAATTTACACATTACATTGTACTCATAATCTAACTAAACTAAAGACGTCTAAAATTTGCTATCTTCTTGAAATCAAATGATGAACCAGAGTGATACTCTGTCTATTAAAGCAATGTTTTGATTCGTTACAAAGTAAGGCAGTAAACTGATCTCACAAATCACACGTCAAGAACATGGCAGAAAGCGGAATTGGTATTGGTACCTACCACGAAAGCGCTTTTTTCGTTTAGGTGAAGAACCACTCACGACTCGCGCTAGCAAAACCGCGTTTTGATTTGTTTTTGTTCGTACCTGTCATATGTTTGGCAACCGTTGAATTATAAAGAAAAGTTATGAAAGGAAAATGTTTTGGTTCAGACGATTCATTACAACTACCGAGGCTTATGTCCTGTTAATGTGTTGCAATTAAATTCGTGAACAACAGGTATTACATGATTAAGTTACGTGCACATGACTTCTCAAACTTGAACTGAGACTCACATCGCAAAACAGCAAAAAATTGAATACGTGACAATTGGCAACTGTTAATTCTAAATGGCGGAAAGGTGAGCAGCCACCGGCACCTTTCTCAACCCCAGTCGAGCCTCACAGAAGGTAGCGGACAGCCGCATCTGTCTCGGTTCGCCGACCCCGGCGCGGCTCACCGGATTCCCAGCACGACTCGCGAGCCGACGTTCAACCAGGAGTGGATTAATTACATAATCAACCCAGGCACCTGCACCCAGCGAATTGGGGCCCCCAATAAACGTTTTATCAAAATTGCAAATCGGTTCTTAAATGCTATAAAATCTATACATTTAAAACGTTTAGAAGGGAATTTGAGCCATCTGCTCAACCAAATTTCGTGATTTGTTTTATACAAACGAGAGGTAGAAGTCTCATCATTATTCACTCGCTCGTATTAACTGGTTTTGTAGTAAAGACATTAAATTTTAATAATATAATAAAATTAATACAATGAACGCTCATTTGCCGAATTTGTTCATTACGTTATTTTTGAGGATTATCCCTCCTGAGGTAATAGTAGGCGAAGCGGCGACTTTTTGTAATTCGAAGATTGTTTTTAAATGCAAAGATTAGCAAGAGTATGTAACCGCATTAACATCATTAGGCCAATAAAGAGCAAATAACAAACGTTGTTAAAGGTCGCAACCCAAGGCAATGGTCGAGATTTATAACCAAGCAAGTTGGATATTTCTGATATCGGTCGGGTGTCAATACTTTTCGCACTAAAACTTTTTTATAACAAAAAATCATAAAAATAATGAATATATAGTATTATAGATTATTACAAAAATCCTTAACGGTTTCCCAGCCGCTAAGAAAGATCTTTCGCTCTTCCGTTTGATTGTGTCATGTCACATATTATCAATACAGTGTCACAATAAGTTGATTGACCAGAAAAATCCTTATCGGATCCCGGCCGCTAAGAATAGCTTTTCGTTCTGTTTGGATGCGTTAAGTCGAGAGTGGTATTACGACACGAGTCTTACCTTAGGGTCGACGGCCGCTCCGCCCTCGAGGAACAAGAGCACGGCGGGGGCGTCGCCGCGGGCGGCGGCGCGGTGCAGCGGCAGGCGGCCCCGCCCCCCTCCGCCCGCGCCCGCGCCCTCGCCTTCCGCCTCCCCCGTCCACACGCGCTCTTCCGACGGCGTGCGAACCTGCGCACAACACATTGTGTGATTAGTTCATGTTTCCGGGTACGTCAACTGTTATGGGCATTAGTCCCGTTAGGGGACCTGTCTGCAACGCTGCCCCCCCTCTCTCTCTCTCTCTCTCTCTCTCTCTCTCTCTATATATATATATATATATATATATATATATATATATATATATATATATATCCCCTCTCCCTTTCTTTTCTCTATTCGTCCCTCTCTCCCTCTCCTTCCTTTCTCTCTTCCATCTATCCCTCTCTACCTCTCCTTCATTTTCTGTCTCCCCTTTCCCTTTCTTTCCCCTCCCTCCCCGTCCCCTCCTTATCTCTTCCCTGTCCCTACTCTCTTTGTCTTTCTCTATTACTCTCATTCTCTTTCCCCCTTCACTCCCTCTATCTCTCTCTCTCTCTCTCTCTCTCTCTCTCTCTCTCTCTCTGCCTCTTGCTATACCCTCTTTCTTTTCTCTTTCCTCATTCTCGCTCTCCTTCCCTCTCCCTCCTTGTATCTCTCATCCTCACTCTTCATCTGTGCCTCATCCTGCCCCCTTTTCCCCTTTCTTTCTCCCATCCTCTCTTTTCCTTCCCTTCTCTATTTTCCTATTTCTCACTTCCTCTCTCCCTCCCCGTTTCTCTTTTTCCTTGTCCCCTTCGTCTCTCCTCTCTCCCTCTCTCTGCCTGCCGCTTCCTAAGCGCGTGGCGCCGCGCGTGCGTGCGTGTACCTGTGAGGCGACGAGCGCTGCGTAGAGGCGCGAGTCGTGGAGCTGCGCCCCCAGCAGCCCGCGCAGCCACTGCGCCTGGGGGTCCCCGCGCTGCGCCGCCTCGTGCAGCGCGGCGGCCGTCGGGAAGCGCTCCGCCAGGCTCAGCTCCCCGTCCCCGCCCTCCTCGTCCCCCGCCTCGGCTCCTGCGCGCACATGTAGACGATTCAATTCAAGCATTTGCTTTCGGGTATACACTTATTTTGTTGTTGTTGTTGCTCGCGAGTAAACCGTCTTGGGCCACGCGTGCATGTACCCTACATTTTGAGGGACTCAGGAACATCTCGGTGGCAGGTGCACGTAGTAGCATTTAGTTGGATCCGATTTTTATACCCCGGGGTTTTCAGCCCTGGGGGTATGGAAGATGAAATGATGATGATTATGAGGAGTGGGAGGACGACACACACCTACAAACACATACACCCATGCCCAAGGCGGGACTCAAACACGCAATCTTCTGGTCCGAGACCGCTACGGCACTACTGCCTTGGCGATCTCGCCCATCTGATGGGCTGTGCGTTTATTTTATTAATTATTTTAAAATTATTTAAATCATAATAATTTTTTGATTTATTATCATTTATTTATTTAATGGCCTTATTTTCCTTCGTGATGCTCAGGCCATCAGGCCTGCTCTTGCGCCCGACCGCGCAGATTCCGCTACGCTTCTTTCACCGTCTAGCAGAGAAAGAAAGAACTACTAGGGCGACGAAAGTACGACGATTTTGAATTTTGCTCAAAAGCTTATTTTAGGGTTGAGGATCTTCTCCACGACGTACATCTAACCACATGGGACAGCCGACTTTACAGTCGAAGTCAGACCAACCAAAAAGGAAGGTTATGCTTTTCCGTGGTCTACTTGAAGTTATCTTGACATTGACCGTCACAGGTTATTACTCGCTTATTATTCGCGCACGCTTTCTTGAGCCCTGGAATAACTACCTCTACCCCTTGACTAAATTTAGTTGAATTCAGAATAAATGATAGCAGCAAGCGATAATAACAAAATTAATTACCAGAAATGTTCGCTCCCGTATTACACAAACTATTTTGCATCGTAAAACGAGCTACAGATTTTATACAATGGTCCTGTCGGCAAAATAATCAAAACCTGCACTGCTCAAAAAATACGTCAAGTACCTAAAGCACCATTTTCGTCATTTTTTATTTAAAAAATGCCACAAATTTCCTTATTTGATGGATGTACAGGGTGCGTAAATAAAGTTTCAAGACTGGTCTCAGAACACACAATTTTATTGAACACTTTCGTACATCGGACTAAAATTCTTCAAAATAGTTGCCTTGAGAATTCACACAGCGCTGCCAACGAGATTTCCACTGCTGGTAAGCTTCCCGGAACTCCTCACCCGTGATGCTGTGCAATACCCTCGTCGAAGCCATTTGGACCGCTGCGACGCTGTCAAATCGCTTCCCTTTTAGGTCTCTCTTCATCCGGGGGAACAAAAAGAAGTCACTGGGGGCGATATCGGGGCTATAGGGTGGCTGCGGTAGCACTGCCACGTTGAACCGGGTCAAAACTTCAGTCACAGCGAAGCAGGTGTGAACGGGCGCATTGTCGTGGTGAAGCACCCAGTCGTCTTTCTTCTCAGGGCGGACGCGGCGGACTCGATCACTTCAGATGCAATCATTCTGATGCTGAGACGTCGGTCACTGTTTAAAACTTGACGCACTTTGGCTAGATTTTCGTCAGTTCTGCTCGTTGAAGGTCTTCCAGAGCGTTCATCGTCCTCCACGTCTTCGCGGCCATTTTTGAACTTGTTGTGCCACATGAAAACCATAGCACGTGACATGGCGTCTTCTCTGTAGGCCTCTTTAATCATTTTGAACGTTTCCGTACCGGTCTTGTTCAGTTTGACACAAAATTTGATCGAAAACCGCTGCTCCAAAAGGCGCTGCATTTTGGACGCTCTGATTTCTCGACGGTGTTTTGTAACAGACACTCACTGCACTTGCGAAGTTCTCACTCCAGCGTCTCGCCGGCGACTGCCGATGCTTAGGTCGCTTAGCCGACACCCCCCACCACCTCGCCCAGGCGGTGGGACCTGTCTGCGCGCGCTCCGCTACTCGGATAAAAATCAGTCTTAAAACTTTATTTACACACCCTGTATAAATTACTCTTGATATTCTGCAATTCAAAGAAGTTACTAAAAACAAGCATGACGCACAGTAGCCTTCATTGTGTTTATTTATTGAACATGGCACAATATTAGGCCTACATTTTTTTTAATGCGAGAGAAGTGGTTTGCAGTCGGGTGTTTTTTTTTCTTTCTTTTTGTTTGTCTATTTCACTCATATGCTGACTGTCCAATGGTGTGAATAATTCATTCAAACTTCAGCCAATCCCAGCTGTTCATCGGCAAAAAACGGGAATGGGGCTGCCACACGTTAAGCCACAGAAAGCTTGTCCTATTCGTTAGTATTAATATATCAATTTTGGTGAAAGTGTGGCTTCTCTTGTTAGCATATAGTATATCTTTTTCATATGAAGGGCTTGGGGCAGGGACAAGATGAAACACACTTCGATAGAAATTATCAAACCCAATTGTGTAATCCTTCTTCAAGCAAGTTCTCTTGCATCATCGATCTACGTTTTACAATGAAACAAAAGGCGATGTTCACACAGTTAACCACACTGTGTCACATTGACATCAGAAAATACATAGATGGTCTCTACGGTACCTCTGTTGTACGTTATCTAGAACCGATAACAAGACACATGTTTTCCATGACACTAAGCGATTGTGTATAGAGTTCTCTGAAGAGTTGGACTTGCAGATAGCAAAACCATATTTGGAAGATCAACTAAAACAATCACATGAACCGTCTGGAGGAATCGTGAAAATACTTGAATTTGAATTGAAAAAGAATTGAAACTTCGTCTGAAACCATGTGACCCAAATACCAAACATTGCCAAAACAAACCGACAGTTTAGTCGGCAATAGCAACAACAATAACGTAATTAGGCACTTCCATTTCCATCGTTTAATTTGACGTAGGTTCTTATAGAAAACCAGGAAGGGAATCAAAGCAAAACCACGTTGCTGTAGAACTGTGTTATTGAACGGTGCTGAAGAACGGATATTAATTGGTCAGCTCTCTTATTTCGCTGTGACAAAGGGCAAATTAACAATACTTCGTCAACAAATAAAAATTGAGATAAACATAACGCTGTATTTACTTTGTTAAAGAAGAATATCCTGTTTCATATCCTTCTCAAAATTTTCCCTGGCTCTTTAACGATCCTCCAGAAACTTCCTGATTTTTCGCTGATATTTGCAGAGAAATGAAATTCCTCTATTTTTCCGACTTTTCCAGAGCAATGAAATTCTTCGATTTTTCCCTGACGTTTCCAAATCAATGAAATTCCCTGATTTTCTCATAGCAATGAAATTCCCTGATTTTCTCATAGCAATGAAACCCCCTGACTTTTCCCGGTTTTCTGTGTAGCCCAGAAAGTGGCCACCCTCTTAACTTCAGAACTATACACTGGGGTCTCCTGGACTCCATCAACATTTCAAATTCACACCGAGTGGACATTTCTCAGGACCATTGCATAGCACTTTACGTAAATTCGAATTATATCGCCAGTTTGCCCTCAAGCTATTCAGTCTCAGTTGATGCCAATACTACGCCGAGGATAGAAGCTATTTCGTCGGTGGTACAACTAGGGCTTAACGGAACTAAGTGTATAGTTTATTTTTTTCCTGCATTCTTAAATGAAAAAAAAAATCATACACAACATACACAGTTCAAGATGGCAGAGATCGTTAAGGCCCATTCACAATGCAAACGTAAACATAAGCAAAATGCATAGACGTAAACATTAACATAAGTGATCGACTGAAGTATTCACGCAATGTGTAACACACAATGTGCAAGCAAAATAAGAGTTACTATTGGCTATTTACTGAGGCATTCGTGTTTACTATTGATTGGATGTAAGAATCGATTTCGAGGTATCGACTGCGCCCATGGTCCATATGGCGTTAGTTGGTCTAGCAACTCCACTCCTCTTTCGATTCTCGATTTTGGCTTAACGTATTGTGATTGGTTCATTTCCTTTGTCTTACTTAAGCATAAGCACAGAAGCTTGCAAGCTTTTAAGTTAACGTCTTACGTGATACGCTTATTCGAACGCATTGTGAAAGAGTCCGCTTATGGACGTAGTCCTACCTTTTATATTAACACCATGCTTATGTTTATGTTTGCATCGTGAATGAGCCTTTATGGCAGTTGTGCCGTAGCGGTCTCGGACCAGAAGACCGCGGATTCGAGTACCGCATCGGGCATGGGTGTATTTGTGTATGTCTATACGTGTATACCGTCCGTTCATCCCTCAACATCATCATCTCATCATCCATACCCGCGGAGCTAACAACCTTGGGGGATAAAAATCGGGATTATGCTAAAATGCTGCCCCCTCCCCCCGGAAAGGTACTTGCATCTGCTGAAGCAGGATGCACACGAAGTCCAAGTTGGCCTACACGCGAAACAAAAATTCATACACGACTGTCAATAATTCACAACATTCTGTATCTTTTGTAACCAAAAAAATTTTTGGTATCCGTGAGACGCCAGTGAGCAGTTGTTAAGTCGCAAGGGTAACAACGAGGCAATCGCCGATCCAGTGGCCGAGATCGCTAAGGCAGTAGTGCCGTAGGGATCTCGGACCGAAGGATCCGAGGGGGTACGGGTCCCGCCTCGCGCACGGTTGTATTGACCAAAAAGTTAATGCGTCCTTTAATAACAAGGAGAAAAAAAAAGGCAATCGTTCGGACTGCACGTACCTGCTCGCGTGGCCGCCGAGAGCATGCCGGCGTTGGCCTTCCTCGCGATGCCTCCTTCCTCCTCCTCCTCTTCTGCTTCTTCTTCCTCTTCCTGTCGGGCGAGCAGCGCGTCGACGCGCGGCAGGAAGTGCTGCAGCGCGCGCTGCACGGCCGCCTCGAGAGCGCCGACGCGCGCCTCCAGCTGCGTCACGCGGCCCCCTCCGCCGCCCGCATCGCCCACGGCGCCCTCCAGCTGCGCGCGCAGCGCCGCCACCTCCGCCGTCAGCCGCAGCACCGTCTCCTCCAGCGGCTGCCCGCCGCCGCCGCCGCCGCCGCCCTCCATGCCCTCCGCGCCTGCGACAGAAACGGTTGTTGCTTGCTTTATTTTTGTTATGTTGTTTAAGGTTGCATCAACGTCTAACTTTTGAATTTAACAACTCCACTCTTGAATTTAAAGGCGGCTCCACACATTCGGCATTCGCCCAATTCCTAGCAGGTGATGTGTTCGGCGAATGTTCGCTCCCTTTGATGTGTCCTAAAGACCGACATGCGGTGGGTAGGGCGAGCACCGAATGTTCGTCTCTCCGCAAATAGCAGGCAACTCGTTCACACTATCCGGGATTCGGGAGCTAGCAGTTGCTCGCTAATCGCCCAATAACGAATGTGTGGAGCCGCCTTATCGGTATGGTAACTGTGAAGATGACATGATGTGGTGATGATACGGGGTGAAAAGACGAACACAAATACAAACATGCTCGAGGCGGGACTAGAAACCGCAATATTTCGGTCCCAGATCGCCACGGCACTGCTGCCTTAACGATCTCGGCCATCCGGACGGGCAAACGGTTGTATTTGTTGTTGTTGTTGTTGTTGTTATGGGCCGAGTGCATTGGTTCTGGAGCGCGCGAGAACGCTCCTCCGATAATATTTGGAACGGGGGACGAATACGTGGGGGCCTGGTGCCCGCTATGGTGACAGGGCATGAACCAGTGGCGGAGCCAGCGGATCGTTTGAGGGGGGAGATGCGTCATAGATTTTTATTAAATTATAAACATATCCGTTATTACATTGTATATTATTTATATAGTGTAGATATAATACTATAAAATATTATTAAATATGGTAAATTAAAGGTGTTGTCTGGTATCCAAAATTTATTTTGCTAATGACCGCTTCGATCGCCTAGCGTTCATCCTCAGCGCTAAAATTAGAATTACCGAAATAAAATTACATTAATACATGAATTATAAAAAATTAGGTATAAGTTATTACAAAATATTATGTACAAAATGTAGATATTGTATGCCAGATACGTAAGCAAACTGGGTCGTACATACCTTGCTGCTTCCGAGCCGAAATGAAAGTTCTGTAGTTTTTCATTTTTACTTTTCTGCCCCTCGGGTGGCTTTTAGTGAGCCGGATTCAATTCCTGGCCAGAGGAAAAACGAAGCCGAATCTTTGTAAAATTAACCGTTCCAGTTTCTGTCACTGTATGGCGAAAGAAAGCTCAGACAGGCCATGAAACGTAGGTACGGTAATACGTTATGCTCGCGATAGGTCTCTCTTAACCCCAGGCGTGGATATTAAATGAAAATGGCCCAGGCCTGTGAACATCTAAGTTTGCAAAACTCGGTTTAATCCGACCATTAAATTCCAAATACAATCGACTCCGGTTATAGCGAACTTCTTGGAACTAACATTTTTGATTCACTATATCCGAAGATGTCAAAATTGAATAGAATTTCAACACAATTATTAATTTTATTAACACAAAGATACAGCAGAGTACATTACAGCACGAATTGAAAATTTAAATATATCTATTTGTCCTTACATATCTAATATTTACAATTGTTTGCTTCGTACTTTTTTCATCAGTAATTTCTTCCGATCCTGCTTCAGAGTTCGTGCTTTCTCCGTTCTTGATTCTGCTTTGTCCACTGTCTCCAACGTAATACAATCTTGACACCCTTCAAAGCAACGCAGGACACGGCCTTTGTTTCCGCAGTGAAACTGAGTGGCATAAGGTCATCAGTGAGGTCCCCATCCTATCACCTGTATCATTTTGAATTTTTTTTTTAATATGGCAATTTTTTCACTTTATTTTTCTTTTACCCGAATGAAGGAAAATGCATGTTTAAATGTGGCATAGTTTCGATTTTCATTAAAGCCACTGAAATTTTGAAAACTGCAAATGTCAAATATTTTTCGAAAATTACCCTACATCTCCAGTATTAAAACCTGAGATTTATTTCTCAATGCACTTTATCACTCAATTGTACATATTTAAATGATATCATACACTTAAAAAATGAGTATTTGTTGACTAATCTCACTAGGAGAAGAAAAAGTTTTGATAAGACGCCCATCCCTTCTGGTTTTATTACAACATAATTCTGATTACTACTTTCGTTTTCGCAATTCTGCTTTCTGAGAAACCTACCCGCCCCGCGATATCTCTTCCCATTCCAATATTTCGAGATGGGAGCCTCCTTCTCCTCGGCTGAGGTGGTACGTAGGCCCATATCGGGGCAGATAGCTGGTTGGTGGAGGGCACTCTTGCCTGATATAGAAACGAAACGGACTTAGAAGGCGATAAATGATGGTTGGCACTGCCACCACGCTACAAGTATAAACTAGTGGTGCTAAAACAGCAAATACTTTCTCGCACGTTCTCTCACGCAAAATTACGCGAAAAGTACACCAATATTCGAAAAATATGGACAAGACCTTATTTCAAAATCCATCTTTAAGGAACATATTTTGTTAGGGGAAAAATCTCTATTTTTACAATTGTAGTTTTAGAAAGAGGCCGATTCATATACTTACCCCTTACGTACACACACTTGCATGCACTACACTACCACACATGTCGGGAGACCAGTCGGGAGCTCAGAGCTTGTCACGGCTGGGGCGGCGCCGCGCTGGTGGGAAATGCCTGATTGGGGAAAGTCCCCACAAGTGGACAATAGGACGGTGTCGGATCTCGTCCCGCGATACTAACATGCACCTCACTTATGGGACTCATGACTTCAGCAGTTAACGGGCCCGGAATCACTAATGAATGAGTTAATCAATTTACACGCTGCATACATGACGCGGGGCGCAGGATTATTCTGCCTTTAAAATTCCTCTACCTCCGGTCCAGAGTGAATCTGCAAACCCGACTATTGAAAACCGACTACTGAACAGTTCCCAAAACTTGAAACGGTGATCATGTAGATAATTATCATACACGAGTGTTAAATCTCCAAAAATATTTTAAGTAAATAATTAGACGTTTTTTAAAAAAATGTAAAATTGGTGCATAAGAGAGCTATATATATATATATATATATATATATATATATATATATATATATATATATATATATATATATAAAACTTCCATGTGAGATTAATGGTTTTTCACGGTGAATAATTTGTTAATTGCGAGATTGTTGTTACTGGGAGTGTTTATCGTTGATTAATCCTGATTAAATAAAGATCTTGTTGGCAACCATTTGAAGAAGATGCTTGTAATCGGGACGAATAATTTGAGGTTTTATTTAGAGCAGTGGCAGTGAAGTAGACTTCTTTCACGAAGCACAGTTAGAGAAAATCTTACGAAGGAACTTCCTCAAAAAATTCAAAAATTGTTGTGCAGGCCTCTAGACTTGACGAAACTCGGAGTGTTGTAAAGACATATCTGATAGTTTAGTCTCTTTTTGAAGTCTGTATATGGATTTTGATAGACAACCTCGCGTAGAAAAATTAATTTATTGTCCACTAAAAAAGGTCGTTACCATATTTTGCATACGCATCTTGCACTGAATTTCTACGCATAATGCATCATACGCTAGGACCCTGAAGTGGTTTTCCATTACTTCATACGATTCTCAATGTGTGTCACGTTAGTCCTGGCTCGTGCGTAGAGAGAAGCCACGTGCTATAATCGTTTATAGCATGCGCTATTCTTCAGGGACGTGCATCAACTCACAATATATCAGCGGCTGCGAATTGTTCTCGACTTCATCCATCGCTGTTAGATGACGAAACCCGAAGGCTGGAATCCAGAATTTGTAGAGAAAAAGTTATAACTCAAAAGTAAGCTAGAGTAATAAAACATCCAGCAATAAACAGTATTTTTAATCCTAAAATGTTATTGGCAGTTATGGAAATATTTCATTATTAAAAAAAAATTTTCTTGATTTTTCCAACACGTAATTTAAACTTAGTGTTATGTTGCAGAGAATTAAAAAATTGTCTTTTTTGTAATTGTCTTTTGGGTAGTTCCATCTAAATATTCTCCACAATGTATTGTGTTCTTGACAAACTGTCAACGTTCCAACTACGACAAACAGAATTCACTAGGAAACGTTTAATAAATTGTTTATTCCTTTTGAAAATATTCTTTATCAATAACTGCATTTTCCACTTTATTCTAATTATTATTTTAGTAATATAATTGAAACTTTAAAAAATAGTTAAGAAATCCAAAATCAATTTTTTAAAGGGGACTATAAATGATTTAAATCATTTTATGCTGTTAAATGAAAATAAAATTCTTGAAATCACCTCCTTCAAATTGAGAGTGCAAAATTGAAAAGGCCGTTCAGTTTCAACAACCATGGCAAAATGTCAACAAACATGGAAAAATTAAAGATTAAGCGAGTAATAAGTATTATATTTTACTGTTCGTGAGTACTCATTTCTCGGAAATTTCAAGTCATTTAAAACTTCGTAAAAGTACCGCTTTCGTACTTGCTCAGAAAGATTCCAAAACTACAAATACAGACCAAATATGCGAGGAATGCACATGTTCATGAGAGAATGTTACTAAGACTTCGACCTCCAAAACTCAGTGCTGCCACCTTTTCTGGTGGACTTCGTTCACCTCACAAAAGCTACACGTGCGAAGTCGGAATGCAACACAAATTTAGGCCCTTTTTATAAAGAATTCATTAAACATACAATTAGGAGTTCTTGCAGTTCGGGTATGTACCATGAGACGTAAATATTCATTTATTGGTATACAACTTCCAAGGAAATACACCTTTCTTATTTTTATGTTCTTTCTTATTTGCACGTTTTTCTCTCTATGGTCGATTTCCTTTGAATATGGGGATTTCTGCGTTAATACAAAACCAACCCAACAATACAAATACCTAATACAAAACCAACCTAACAACCCAGAGTAGTTACACCAACATCCCTATCTCTTAATATGCAAACAGCAGACATTCACATACGTCATATCACTTAGATTACTATACCGGGTCATAATTCGGTAGCGACCCTGAGATACTATACTTCACTTACTCGCCTTACAATTTTTTCGTAGAGAAAGTTATGTAATCGCGCGGCGGAAAACGACGATATTTTTAAATGTTACCATTTCATGAATAGCACTTAGTATGTGCTTTCATACTAAATATTGTAATTTTAAAGTGTTAAACATAATTAATTTTTAATGAAATAAAAGTAAACTAACAAATACTTTGTATTTTTCAGCATATCAGAACCACAAATGGGTATATTTTATAATACTGATATTTTTTTAATTAATAGTCATTTTAAAATGATACATATTTTTGTTATATTCCGCAACAAACTTTTTTCGTCACTACTATTATTGTTTTAAAATTTATATTGTTAAACATCTCCATTGACGAAAAATGCATGAAACAATCATCTTTTGCCTTCCACAGAGAAATGATAATAAAGTGATGTAAATGTTTACGGAATATAAGACGTGTTCAACAGGATTTCTACCCATGTTTATCTGTTCCCACTTTTACGAGTACTTTCTCGTTTATGTCGTATAAAAACAGTTATGAAAGGTTGCAGAAAGTCGATGTCGAGAATATATAGTGTTTTATAGTAATAGTTAACATATAAATGATCTTATTTAACTTATCTGCAAAATTTCATATCCTTGAGGTTCACACTGCCTGTCACTGCTAATGTGAGAAAAAGAGCGTTTTTGGTCTGCGAGCAAGTTTTAATTAAATACTGTACAACTATACAATATACAGATGTTACAATTTCAAATAAAACATTCAAACTCTGTAGAAAACGTGTTCACAGAACTACGTATGTAGACAACGACAAGATGCGACTCATATACAAACTGAGACATGTCAGGACTTACAATAATTGTTTCTCCTTTGATTTCCAAAATTGCAAATACGTATATGGGGGTTATCACTTATTGATATGTACACCTTGAATTCAATCTTACGATACTCTGGAGAGCCATATATTTTTTATGGTATACTAGTTCATTACTGTGAATATATAGATCTGAAATGAAACACAATACTTGATACCCTTGTGAGTCTTTCGGATTAATTTTGCCCGCGTGGAATTTTTTAATTTTTTATGTCTATAACCGGGCCAGCAACTAACACTAATTATTTTATCAATTCTATTTATGGAACTGAGTTTAAATATAACTGAAGCCGTAGAAGTGAAAAGACTAAAATGGTACGGGAACATACAAAGAATGAACGAAGAACGTTGGCCGAAAATATTGTGGAAATGGCAACCAGCTACCCATAGACGAAGAAGAAGACCTACACTTACATGGGGAGAGGGAGTGAATAAGGCAATGGTGAAGAGAGGATTAAGTAATGAAGACTACACCGATAGAGAGATGTGGAGGCTGGGATGCGAGAGACATCCTAGGGTGTAATATAACTCGCTATACTACTACTATTTATTAAACTTAATAAATTCGAAAAAATAATCAATACATGTCAAGGAAGGTAAATAAGAAATTCAACTCGAACGATTTTAACTCGAACCTTTTCAACTCGGAGCTTTCCAACTCAGACTTAGCCAAATCGAATCTAAGTGATTCTGTATTCTGCACCAATCTGTCTTGAGTCACTAATTCGATGCGAACACTGTATTGTCTATCTGACGCCCAATTAGCAGCTGACTATTGCGATGCGTGCTTTAGATGCAGGATAGATTTTAAGATGTTTCCCATTCACATTTGATTCTGCAACGGACTACATAGTAAACTATAATCTGTTGTACGCAGTCGGTCATCTTCCTGCAGGTTTGGATGTGGCTGCAGCGGTAAAAATAGTATCATGACGATCTAGATACATAAATAACTATTATTAATCATCAGTGTAAACGAAAAAGAGAAATTTTAAACGCTGCAATCAGAATACGTCATTCATAGTTTGGATGCGAATGATGTTAAGGAGACGTAAACAAATTCAACCACTGCGATAAAAATCAATGAATTAGCAGTAAAATATAATTTAAACCAGTTGCCGACGGTAGCAAAAAAGCGGCTCAGCAAAAACATTTTTTTTCTTCAAAAAACAAGGCATAATGAAAATAAGGCACCAAAACCATGACTTTCCAAAAAATAACGCATAATTGATTTGAATTATCAAGCGCCCTCCACACATTTTCCATTTATTCACAAGCTTTGGCAGTTCGTCAAAACAAAAACACTGGCTACCCGGACGGGAAAAGCTCGCACGTCTTCCGAACGTGTGAGGGCCCCTTCAGGTGCCCCTAATACTCGCAACCTTCGCCTCCGCGTACGAGGACGACGGTGCAGCACCCAGCCCCTGCGTCGAGGCCCGCCCCGCGGCACTGCGTACGCGCAAAGCTTTTCCGGTTCGGGCGTGCGCCGGAGGCGGTAGCCATTCTCCCCCCCTCCCCCCCCGCTCCGCCATTCACAGCGGCTGCGCGTAATCGCAGCCCGCTGACGCATCGGGCCCCGCAGCGGCCCGGCCCAGGCCAAGACAAGGAAGCCGGCCCGCGTTCGCAGCCATCCGCGGCGCCCGCTGACGTCAGAAAAAGGAGGCGGTGGCAGCGAAAATACGAACGAAGGCCGTAGGAAATCGCCTAACTGCATTCCCTCATCAGGTTTTCCTCACCCTGGCTTCCCAGCTAAACCCCTTCGCTTTAGAGGAGTTACTCTAAGATGGAAGCAATTTGACAGTTCGGAAAACAAAGTAACGTCATGCAGGGTAATGTCATAGCATGAGATAGTGATGAAGCCAATTACATGTACGAAAGAGCTAACTGTAAACGAACGTACTGATAAAATGGGTACATGAACATAACCTACAATTATGTTGTCAACAGTGGCCAAACAGCAACAGTCAAAGCGGTCCCTTCTTATAGTAATTTCTCTATACCTGACGAGACACAGCCCGACTCTTTCCCGTTTCGTTCATCCAGTGTTTTGGAAGAAGTAAAAATGGTTAATTAAGTTTGCATTCACAAGAAGCGCGTATAGATGTGCTTGCGCCAGTCGCAAGACCTCGAACGCAGGTGAAAATGGCGGAATCTTAATAATTGTGTATATCAAGTCAGCCATGTAAGATGATGCTCGTGTCAGGTAATTTCATACTTTTGTTTCCACAAACTATTAAGTGGTCATTTTCAACGCTAGTAGTGCTCTAAAAAGACATGAAAATGTTTCTTGAAAACAGAAATGGATCGATTTTAATCGATCAGTACTAAGCTGTAGAGATGCGACATCGATGCCGATGTTTTCAGAATATCGATATTCTATAAAAATATCGTTGTTTGAAACATCTATGTATTGAAGCCGATGTTTTTTGAACATTGATGTTTCAGCTCGATGTTTTTTTACGTTTTCGATGTTTGGTTCGTGGACGAAAAATGCCCTAAATTACAATTTTGTAAAAATTGAAATATGAACTAATAACTGTTGGCACCTCTATGTGTTCGAAAACGCGGTTGAACGAACGCTGTTTGTTCAACCTTTATCGAGCAGACTACTATCCCTACCCCGAGATGATCCAGATGCCCTGGTATTTCCTTCGTTTTGCCACGTATTTTGCACAAGAAGAGGCGTTTTTAACTTTAAATTATGTTTAAAGACGATCGTTTTTGGTCGATTTATTACTAACATCGATGTTTTCATTTTGGATATCGATGTTTTGCTGTCAATGTTGCATCACTACTAAGCAGACGACGGTAAACAAAGAAATCAATCCTTATACTGAGGACAACGGAACTGGATGGAGTCGGGCTATGTTTTTTGGGAAGGTAAACGGCGACTGCCAAAGGTGTGGAAATACTATCCTGAAGGAAGAAGATGTAGAGAACGATGAAGAAGGAAGTGGAAGACGTAAGATCAATGATGGCAGCGACAGATTTAGAAGATGATGCCAGGGAAGATCGAAAAAAATTGACATTAGGAATCGAGAAACGACGACAGCTGTAGAAGACTTGCTTTACTGCAGGAAAACGACTTTGGAAAAGTTGACCGCGGGATGCAGTCGGGATACGCCCATGAGGAAACGGGCGGGATCTCCCGAGTGGCTCCCAGTTGTGTCCTGGATTCGCGGGTTAATATTTCGTTTTTCCGGGAGCGTCAACTACTTTGGTCATTTTAGTGAAAACGCATGTTATAGCCTAGATACGCCGGTGCTCCACCTCTGCTGAAAACTGAGAGCCATCGCCCACCTATGTACTCGTCGGCTTGCGGGTTTGCCCCCAAGCAGATCTCTCTTCGTTATCCGAAGTGGTTTCTGATATGTGTTGTACTGTAGTGCAAATACGTGTAAGATTATATAATATACGTGGACTGTTTCTTGAGCCCTGGAATACCAACCCCCTTTTCTTTACTACCATTAGTTGAATTAAGAATAAATTATTGCTATGAGCGTTTTGAAAAAATCTAGTAACCAGAAATGTTCGCTTCCGTGTAATAAAACTATTTTGCGTCGGAAAGCGAGTTACAGATTTGACAGAAGTCCTGTCTTCGAAGTAACCAACCTCCCCACTCCTCTCGAATCTAGTGAAACGAGGGCTCAAGAAAACGTGCGTGGATAATATGTGTAAGCACACGTGATGGTGTAAGTTCGGGATTCGTCATGTAGTGCTCCCACACAAATCACGTTCTGGCGTATCTTTTCTAATGGTAGCCTGACGGTGTGTCAGGTTGGTTGCGTCATAGTTCCCAAAGAGGGATGAGAATTATGATTCGAAGACTAGGTGTTTGCCCTTGTGGCCTGAAAGCCCCCTGGCACTAAAAAGCAATAAAGCAGGTTGCTGACTGAATCGACAAGCCACGCCGCTGGCCAGACACGCCCACAGCAGCCGTGACACGCAACAGGTGGAAGGTGAAGAGTCCGAGAAGGTCTCGAACAAGTTGCCAATTGACGAGAGATCGGCGGGGACCTCTCTCGTAAAAGGCCATTCACAATGAAAACGATACCATGGACCTATTCAGTCGTGGATATATACAAGTGTACTTTGTAACGTGGACAACACGTGTACCGTAGACACGGACATAAATATGTACTTCTAACATAGACATGGACGTGTCATTCCCAATGACCGTGAACTTAGCTACTATATACAATCGATGGTAATTTACCAAAATGGGTGTGATCTTGCTTGGATGATAATATTATTTGTTTACCATAAGCGACCACAGAAAACAATTCAAAAATGTGTGTAAATATGCCTGTAACTCTTTTTGCCTAGGCAGAATATGGGAGCTTGACTTACTATTGTAAACAAGAAGATTAGAAGTGAAATTTTCGCATAAAAATAATAGGTAAACCATTAGTGACACCTGACAGACAAGCGACCTTAAATGACCCATTAAGAGACATACGGATGAACGAAGTCCAGAAGAGAGGGAGTAGTTATTATGGGAGAAATATAGGAATGAGAAAAATAGTAAATGGGACGTTAAGGGAAAAAACAATGTAAAAGTACATGAAAAATAGTAAAGCAACTTAATTTAACAGAGGGGGGAAAGAAGCAAGCAACACTAGAAAAGAGGGACTTGGAAAAGGGAATGGAAACATAGTTAAGAGAACGGTTAAAAGAAAGAAGAAAGGGAGGTTAAATAATAATGGAAAGTGGAGAAACAATGTAATAAGTGACAGAAACTAGTTTTCAAAAATGTTGAAATGGAAAAAGAGTAGACGACGAAGATTACGAGGGTGGACGGCGAAGGAGACTTCACGATAATTACAAAGCGGAAAACTCGCGACTAGAAACTCATAAAAAGAAAATAAACGAGGACAATTCTTGACGCTGAGAAAAAATTACAAAAAGATATTTATACAAAGATAATTTAACAGTGAACCAGATCAAGTGCTGGTAGAAAAGTAGCTGAAAGAAAAAAAGTAGCGATTAGAGTCACAAACGCTTAAAGTTCACAACTAAAGCGATGCCAGTTTCCTAAGTTCAAATGCCAAGAAAATAAAAGTGAATTTTCGAAGTTAGTGCCTGATGAGACTCAGACCAGTGTTGCTTCTCTGACCAACCGACCAATTCCGTGCTTTCCTCCGACAAAATTCAGGCTAATGCCCGGGCTTAACTAACGGGCCACGCATCGCCCACAGCTCTTCCTTCCTCATTCGCTTTCCCCTCCCTCTCCATATACAGTCTGTACGGGGGGGGAGCTACCCCGCTCACGTTTGCTTGAGCCCCCATATCGCTGGATGGTGGAAAAGGGGGGGGGATTTTGGTAGCAGTAGTATTATGTCTTATGTAGCTCGTTTTCGATGCAAAATAATTTCTATATTACACGGGAGCGAACACTGTTATCAGACTTTGTCAATAACGCTCGTTGCTCGTATGATTTATTGTTATTAATTGAATTAATATTAGAAAACTAGTGGTGACAAGGATTTCGGGGTTCATGGAAACGTGAGTGCATCTAATGGTATAATCTCTCGCTTTTAACCGATGTGAGGTCAAGGGTTCAATTCCCGGACGGTCTATACGTAATTTACAATGGTTAGAGCAATGTCGCGGGTGGTGTTCTCCCCTTTACCATGTCTCTCATTGTACATTTGCTGCATTCATATATCTTCGTAACAGCATTCTACCTATCAAATTGTTTTCCATTTCAGATAAGGTTATAACTAGGGGACGGATTTTGATGACTTAAACATTGCCAAAAATGATCAATAAAATGCTCTTAAAACGACTTAAATTGCTCTAAAAACAAAGAAAAATGACGTTAAACAATTGATTAAAACCACTTCAGATGAACAACTCAAGCTGTTGGATATGTTACTGATATAATCGTGGCTTCTTCCTTTTGTTCAGCTTGCAAACTTTTGGACTGTTTAAGCTTTAAAAGAAAATCTCTGCCTTTATTTATGGCCAAATCGGCCGAACTGACAATGGCACCGATAGGCGTCACACGAAGCTATGATTACATAGTACTCCAACGCCTCACATTACAATATTAGAGCGAATAAATTGAATAGGCTACTTAGCAATTCTGTAGTGAACATTTGTTGCACCTCGTAAATTTTTTGAAACAAGTACCATTAAAATGATATTAAAATCAATGAAATCTGCTAAAAATGCATTAAAATGCCGTAAAAAGGTAAAAATGACTTATTAGTCGAAATCGACAACACGAAAAAATGACATGGAAATGGGTCATTTCGGTTTGTCATAACCTAAAATGTTATAATCTGTACTAAACGGAATTGTTCCATAGTAAAAAGAAAAAAATGACATTTCATTAAAGTCCGCCCCCTACTTATAACGTTTGGGTAATGGCAACGTAAAACAGAATATAAGAAAAACCTTTGAGGTGGTGTAGATTGGGGTAGGGTTTGGACGATAGAGAATGCTATGGATTGATAGGGAACTTCCGCTCTACCACTCTGAATGCAATCTGGACCGGTCCATAAAATTTGGCGGACTGAACTACACGAAGAGGCCAGTAGACTTCATGTACGACATCTGGGTGTAGATTTCATAGATGGCATCCCCGTTAGAAGTGGACAAACCCCAATTGAGAATAACTAACCACATGCTCACTGCGCTCATGCCTTAGCGTCCTCGGCCACCGAACACAACAATGGGAAAAGCATTCGAGCATCAGGGCTAATAAGCAACAAAACAAAAGACGAATGAACCATTGTTATTACTGTTAACTAGGAATGAAATGGCGCGACGAGGCTAACGCCTGTATGTGTTGGTGTAATCAATGCCTCTGCTGAAACGGTTCTTTGTTTCCTGGGGATATGTAATGTATTTCGCAAACGAGCGAACTTAGTCAGAGGAGGCAATGTCTCATCTCACCGTGATGGACACGGCAATGACGGGAGGCTTAGCCGCGTCCAATGAAACCAGGAAAACTGAAAAGAAAAAACATTTTTACAGAGAAGGCAATATCAACAGTAATCTAGATCCAGGAAATTCATGATATAGTCAGAATTTAAAGGAGGAGAAATCTTCAGATTAAAAGAGAGATAAAAAGCACTCCAAACTAACAAAGAAAACGAAATCGAATACGATGAAACGAAAAGTAATTTTCAACATAAACAAAAACAAAGAAGTGAACATAAACAGAACGGAGGATAACAGAAAAGAAGAAATAATACAAAAGGCAAGACACAAGTTTCTACGAAAAAATAAAGTGGAGTGTAGGCGACAGTGGCACTTTTCAGCTGCCAATGAGTCAGATTCGGCATACAATATTATAAATTTGATTAATGATTTAAGGCAGGAATGAAAACTAACTCCCATGTTCCACGGCCACATTATAAATGAAGCTAACATTAAGATATACTCTGCACTCCATCGGATTGGGCATGGGACTTTATAAATGAGGTATTATGGAGATCTGGAACTGAAATGTTAGTTGTGTAGGTTAATTAAAATTTGAAAATTTCATTGATTAATTTGTTTCGTTCGAATACCTGCCCCCCCCCAAAAAAAGCTTCAGAAAGAACATTTTTGTTTGTTCTTTAACACAAGAACGGAAGATTAAATAACAGACCAGCACACGTCATTCAGTCATTGTAATGAGTAAGCAACGGCATCGTATTGTATACCAAGTTTCTTGTGGTCTCCAGTGAAGAGGCCATTCAAAAAATAATTTTCCAATTTTTTTTGGGGGGGGTGGGAGACACTTCATCACTAATTGAAGGGTTCGAACACTCTTACATTGCAGTAAAAGATGCTAATACTCAAAGTTATACTTTAGATGACTATTAAAATTTTCGTACGCTTCCATCTGCTGTCCATGCGCTGTGATTCTGAAATATAAAACTATAGCACATAGCTGCCCTGCGGATGTTGTCTTTATGTACCTCATTTAAACCTGTACCAGGAAATATGTTCACTTATATCTCGCAAACATTTCCACGTGAGTTACCATATTTTACACCACCCTCCATAAACTATGCAATTTATTTAGAATTCACCTTCCGCATCTATCTTGCTTTAAATATAAAACGAAACTTCATTAAAAAATAAGGAAAACCCGTCAAAATTGAGGGCTGAGAAATGACGGTTAAGAACATTACTTGAAACCTTTTCAGAAGTACAACGGTTGGGGATACTGTATGAAGCATTGCTCGAGTTGTCAGGTAACATGGAAGATTTCCTATCATGTAATATACTAAGAATTTGGAAGACATACATCGAATATATGTTCAGAAGGCAATGAAATATTAGAACCAAATGAAACAAAACACTTGGTGATATTTAATTCCTGGATACTGGAGACACTAGATATGAGATTAACATATACATCATTAGCGTCCACGTAACGTCTCATCTGGAATATTGCTCGGCAGAATTCGCCTTCGAGGGAATCCAGCCATTTTTGATAGAATATTTGAAAACAAAAGGAAATTAGATACTGTCGATTAGTTTCGCGGCGCGTCAGCTGCTAAGGTCATTAGTTCCGTTAGTACATCTTGCACTTTTTGTAAGATGTGGTTGTTATCTTCCCCCGCTGGAGGGCAAGACACGGCGCCGACCTACACGTTGTCTTCCGGGAATTTCCCCAACTAGGTTTTTACCAAGAGCGGAGCACGGCCACATCTTGAACACGATCTAAACACGCGACTGGTCTGCCTGCATGTGTGGTGGTGTAGTGCATGTGTGTGTATGAAAGGGGTGGGGATATCAAGGAAGAGGAAGGAAAGATAGCGCGCGGTCCGTGGCCCGTTTGTTAGGGTACTGCTCAGGGCTTCTCCTGGTATTTATCGGGAAAACCACAGAAAACTACCGATCAGAGCAGCCGACAACTAGTATTATCTTCCCTACTACGACTGAATTCGACCCAGCTTTGTAGCTAGAATCGAAAATCTGTCACCGTCGGGACTAGCGGTACTAAGGCATTCGTTTCTGGAACGCTGCACTGGTAGCGGTTGTTGTCACTGAGCCATCTTATCCGATGGACACACCCGGACGTTCATTGGCTGTAGCCCCCCCCCCTAATAAATGCAGAAACAAAGCGACCGCTTTTCAGATTTAATTCTATTTACGTCACTTGATGTCTATACTTCCTGAGATCTTCGTTTCGCTTGAAGACCGGATTCGGGACGGATCGAACTTTGCAATTGGGACAACGGCTTCCAACCCTCTCTTCGACGATAAACGCCGCGTAATCTCGGCTGGACCACGGACGATCCGGTGCGATGCTGTTCTTGAGAACCCAAACAACGCAGTTACACGCAACGAGGTCAGTCGACTAATCGCTCTGCCCGATGTTTTTTACTAGTCATCTCGTCCAAATTTTATAACTATCCCACTTCCAAGAAAGTTTGGAATACATCTCATTGATTACGGGCGCGTCAACTGCTAACGTCGTTAGTTCCGTAAGTGTAGTGCATGTTTCCTCCTGGGGGTGTGGCGATATCTTCCCCGTTAGATGGCGAGTTCTGGTGCCGATCTACATATCGGCTTGCGAGGTTTTCCCCAACCAGGTATCTCCTACCAGCGGGGTACCGCCCCAACCGGGACACGCTCTAAGCTCCCGATTGGTATCACGAGTGTGTGAGTACGGGGAGAAGAGAGGACAAGGAGAGGGAGGGAAAGATCGCGTGCGGTCCCTGACCCGTTAGAGTACTGTTAAGGCATTTGTCAGGTGTTGACCAGAGAAAATGCAAAACACTACAGATCAAAGCAGTCGGCTGCTAGAATTCTACTCCAGACAGCGGCTGAATTCGACCTAGCTATCAATGTAGCTAGTGTAAAAAATCCTCGAGTCGGGACTCGAACCCACAGGCACTGCATGGCATCAATTGATACCCTGAATCACCTAAGCAGGTGCATTCCATTGGGTGAGGCAGCCTCACACCTTGGAGTACGCTCAGATAACAAAAAGGAGGCGTGTCTACAGAAGAGAATGTAAAGAATTGTTAAAGATATGTACTATAATAGTCCAAATAGCCCTTCACAGTATTTTTATGTAAGTATACACTTCGTATACATTTGAGAGATAAACATATAATTGTTTTGTCTAAAAAGTGACACTGAAACTCTTAAAACAGACACATCTTGAGAGTCGTTGTTCAACTTAAAGTTAAGAAATAGCAACTCAAGCAGAATATATTGATAGAATCTTATTTGCATTATCAAGGACAACTTCAGTAGTGTGTACATTTCGTAATGTCAGATTCATTATCTTAATGTCATAAGAAGCCATGAAATATATGTTTGGATGTATGAGAAATAAAACTCATTCGTTAACAGGCTCAATATCTAGTCATATTCTATATACAGTTGCCAGATTGTGTAAGAGGAAGGCCTGAAGTTGGAGATGTCAAGGGATCATATATTTGAATGTAGAGAGTTTTGCAGATCATTACTGCCATTAAGGGAAGGCGGTCATGATTTTCTGAGTTACGGAATAACTAAAAATAATGGTTAAAAAACGCATAAATATTGGAGGGGGCGTAACATTAGTAAACAAATAGTAGTTAAGATGCATTTCCCGAACACTGCATACAAATAATTACAGGAAATCCATACAAACCTTGATTCCAGCTATGAGTTTTAATATTAAAATATCATGTTGTTCCAAATGCCAAAATCGTAGCTCATACTAATACGGATCTTTAAACTTTCACATTCGTAGACACTCTTTGGCTCATCAAACTCTAACAACAAGTCAAGTCTACTGCTGGAAATCCCTGACTTACGCGCCCGGGCAAGTCGCTAGCGGAGGAACACATGCCCGCCAATATTTTCAAGTATATCCAGTAGTACATCCAAATTTAATTTCATTTATTACTAAATTCAGTTTCATAGTAGCAAATCTTAATAATTTTTCGTTTATAAACACAAAGAATGAGAAACATAGCAAGGTATACACGAACACCTTTGCTTGCTTTCATTACTCAAAAATTTTGAAAAGAATATTATGAAGATGCCTCCGAAGTGGCGGACAGCCGTTGGAATTGCAAATCACCACAGTATCATCCGTGTTTTTTTTAAATTTATTGTCAGAGTGTATTTTTGAATTTATAAGGAGTTGAGTCATAAATTTACCTTTTTAATATATCGCGAGCACTGAATTAGCTTCCATAAATCAATGGTTTTAACTATAGTTCCGACGAGGTTCATACTTTCTTTGATCCCTCCCCCCCCCAAAAAAAAAAAACAACATTAAAATATGTACGTGCCAGAAACCTCCACGTCAGTGTGATCATGTAAAAGACTTAAATATATTATTTAAAGAAAGTCCCTCTAATACGCGACATTTCTCTAATCATTTGACTGAAAACAACGTTCAGATAACGTCCATGTTCCCGGAATAGTTTACAGGTAATGAAGTATGTGGGTAATTTTTGCAATTAAGGTTCATTTGGCAGAAAGTGTGGAAGTTTTTATACTTCCACATTTTGTGTGCTTAAACCGGGGCTTTGCGGACTCGCGCAGAGCTCAAAAGAAAATTGCCGAGAGCAATCTGGGCAACAGCCAAGAGCTGGAACGCAATCGTTAAATCCCGACCTCGTGACTCATAAGCAGATAAGGCAGAAAACAATGCTGAGAACTCTGTGCACGTACATAGTGTCCATAAAAATGCATGGTATCTTGTTTACAATTAAATTTGAGCGTAGGGTTTGGTCGCCGGAACGGAAAAATGCATGCAGTCTGTGGTTCTGGAAGGATTAAGGTACTTCACTTTCTGATCTTGCTTATTATTAAAAGCTAGGTGCTACGTAATATCCGCGGAGGTTTTATTGAGACCTCATTTCACTACATGGGAGACAAGTGTGGGAGTTGATATTTGGCCAGCCTGACTATTATAACAAATCTGTAGCTCGTTCTTCAGTGCAAAATACACGGAAATTACACGAAAACGAGCATTTCTGAACATCAGATTACGTCAACACTCCTTGCTATGATTTATTCTGATTACAAGTAACGTTAGTAGAAGGAGTGGGTTTAGGTCTTCCATGGTTCAAGAAAACGTACGTGTAAAACAACTACCCTCCAGGTCGTCCTCTTCTCAGTTTTTTTTACTTCTAGGTACTACTAGGAACTGAACTTCTTCAGCGTCAAACTAATTCAAGAAACAGTCTGGCAGTCTTTTTCTAATATGATATTTTGTTTTCTTCGAGGTCGTTTAGAGCCATAATCTAACGTGTCTAAAGCAAAGTACTAAAGAAAATTCATAAAACTCTTCATAAATTCCAAACTCAGTTTGTTGATGGTAAAATCTCGTTTGTGGTCAAATGATATAGTTAAAGCAAAGCGTGTTTGCTGATATTTTTCCAAATAGTATAACTCTGCATTAAAATCCTACAAAGATTTATAACAATTTCACTTTGCCAATAAATTCCTAGTACATTTGAACAGTATAAAATTGGCTAAATGCTCCTATTTCTCAAAAATACTTGTATAGAAAATGTTTTTGAAGATTAAGATTTGCCTTCAACTCAATAAGAAATAGTTTTAGATTATCGCTCTACAAATTTTGATTATGTATCCTCATATTTAACGTTAATAATAAAATGAAAAATACACAAAAAATTCATGGAAGAACACAAAAGATGAATATTTTTGCAAACTGACGGTATAGCATTTTATGAACAATATACTATGTTACTACAGAGATAAATCTATGTATTCAATTATGATGGGGATGTCAATATGGTTGTGTTTCAATAAGGTATAAATTGTCCTTGCAAAGGTTTCAGCACTCTGGACCGTTAAGCAGAAGTTTCTCGAAACAACAAAATTCTGTTAGAGCTAGAGAACTCCATAGTGTGATATTATTCAATATTATAATATTAAAATCGAAACACTTTGCAGTTGTTTTTAAGGATCTGCACTATCCACCACTGTATGAGTGGCATAGTAGTGCGAGAGAAAAGAAAATTCAAATCTAAACCTTTTATCCCACAAATTAAAACAAAAAAGTAAAATGACGTAACTAATTTTCTACTGATATAATTAACGTAATAACATACAAATGCATCAAATAAAGTGTTCTGTCGACTTCGACCGTGTTGTTTTTCCACGTCTCGTGTGTGCACTACCAAAAAACGCCGTCTGTTCGTGACGACTCTAACTCCCCTCCCCCGCATTAACCATGCACTCCATATATCAATCCAAGATTTTTTTAAAATTTCGTTTACACCAGTATACAATGTCTCTTTTTGCTGGGTCAATTTCTCTTTTCACTTGCTTCTCACAATGTTTCCAGTAATAATTTCTCAAAGCAAACGGTAAAATTTAAGTAACGTGCTTGGGTACTTTTATCTCCGGGAAAATAATAACGATTTTTTTTCATTGAAGTTTAACTGGAGGTTGTCAACATCTTCTTGGGGCTCGCTACAACACCTTAAGTACATTTTTGTTCCTAATGTTTATTCTAATTGGTGCCAATTCACGTATTTGAAATGCATTAAGCTCATCTGCTGCAACTTCTCTCTTCAGGGCAACGATATACAGAGGTAGTGATTAAAAAACTTTTTATTGAGCAACCTATTCTCACACAAGCAAGCGAAATCCGAGGAGTGTGTAACTCGTCTCCAAATAAGTTGATGTTATTCAATGAGCGGTGACTTGATGACGCAGCGGATAAGACCGCTAGCATGTGTTAACCAAGAGTTAACGTTTCGAATTCACATTAATGCATGTGTACAAATGTAATTTATAGAAGCACACGTGAATCGAGTTTACCAAATCCATAATTTCCCATTCCACATAGAATTACGCGAAATTTATAAATTGATGAACACTATTGCGTTGACATATTGTTGAAAGATGATGTGCAATAAATTTTGGATAATGAACTAATTTGATTTTTTTAATCAAAAAACAGTAGAAACTGTATGTGACGAATGGGGGAGAAAATCAAGCAAATAGTATCACTAAACAGTGATTAATTGAAAATAATGTACAATATTCACACTAGTTCATCTCTAGTGTACCATTTAAGCGTTTGAGTATCATATTCCATTATTGACATTTCATTGTTACCCAATGATAGGCAACTCCGCTCTGAGCTTTGATGAAATATGTTTCTCTCTGGAATTGCTGTTTTTAATATTATACAAATTCTGCGAATAATTTAATAACGTATAAAGGAGGATCAGACGTGTGTTGAAGAAATCAAAGCCACCTAATTTCAACAACAACAACAACAACAACAACAACAACAAAACTCTACTCCAGGAGCCTGTTGCCAACGGACAAAGTCAATATGCTCCTTGTACAACAATAATAACAATGACAGTAATAATATAAATATTAGTAACAATAATCATAACAGCACCGACACCAACAAGAAAAAAATGAATTTCAATTTACCTTTGCACACAGCAGCTGCTCAGTCGACGTGAACGTCGGTGAATCTACTCCAAACCCAAGCACCAAAACAAAGCACCCGATCGCCCGTCCTCCCAGCTGTGACAGGAATAAGCGCCACGCCGAAGGGACAAGAATACAACACGAGACTCCCCAACCCGGATTCCCTAGCCAGCGGTCGCTCTCACCCGCGCTGCCACGACAAAGACTCCGCGGAGGAGTCTGTTGTTGCGCCGTGCACGATCATCCAGTGACGCAGCGTCGGCAGCACGCCGACACACACACACACACAATCGGCAGAGCTCGACTCAGCTGGAGCGGTGCCCTCCCTCCGGCAGCCAGCATTCAGCGAGAGTCAACATTACGGCGCCGCTCCCCCGCCTACTTCCGCTGATAGTCCTCGTGCGCACTCGCGCCCAGCGCTGCGAGCGGCGGAGCGGGGAATTACTACGGCGGAGTGTGTTGATGCCAGCGAACTCTGGAGTGTTGGTGAAGAAGTAACGCTGTCTTCTCTTCACGTTCCAGCTCCGTTTTCCAAACTTGTCGACAAAACTTTCAGTTTGAGGTCAAATTAGTATTCAAGTGTTATTAATATTTTTGTGAAAGCTTCAAATAAATTTTGCTATATCAAAAATGTTCAATTAAACGCGAAGCATGTATGTATTTGCCATCTTGGGTCAATAGTCCGACTTCGCCGGCCAACTAACGGTGTCCTCTGTACCTGGGCCTAGTTAAATTCCCGTGCTTGACGATAAGAGCGACATGTGGCGAACATGGAATCGAACCCGGAACCACACTGCGGGAAGCCAGTACGCTGCCCTTGATCCATCGTAGAATCAAATCCAAATATTTACCTAATTAAGACATCGAATGGTGTTTTTTAAATAAGTTTAAAGTTAATTTAAAGTTAAAATAATTACCAAACTATTAGTGTATTTACGCCAAAGATGCAATATTTGGATTATAGAAATCCACTTTCATTGACTTTTCCGCTTTAAGTGAAGAAATGAAAATTTGGCACCACTGCTACTGTGGAATTGTTTTAGTTTATTCAAGATGTCTTCCAGTAATTTTGGCGCATTGTGCACTTCTCTTTCTTCTTAAAAGAATTGAAAGATGAAAGAAGTATAAAGAAACAATAACTTGTTTACTACAATTTCAAAACTGCAAACAATTCATTAGTAATTGTCATTTGATAATTAATTGTTGATGAGATAGATTTTACAGGCCGCAAATCCGGGGAATCACCTCCAGGTGACACAGGGAGTTGGGGCTTGTTTGATATAGACTCAATACAACGGCGTGATCTCGTGTGGCACGCAATCTTACGTGTTTTATTTTTATCGTTTGAGTTCTAGAAGTGCTTTAGAGTTTGGAAACGATAGATGAGCATTACCAAGATGATAATTTTCTTTTGTTACCTCCTGATGTTGCTTTGTTGATCGATGATAAAACGGGTGACGAACCTAAAAGGGACACGAATCATCTGCTCGGCGGACTTCTGAACTTGGTTGTTGAAGTTCACAGGTCGATGAAAGATGATTCTGGCGCAGGAAACGTTTATTATTGAGATGTAGCATGTGAAGATATAGTTTAGAAAACAGCAATGCAATCTGACTGTTCGGGGAGGAAATATTACAAGAAGAAAAAAACCAACTCAATCTTAAACCCAATGGGTTGAAGATAAATACTCCTAGCATCTCATCCTGGTAAAAGAGATAATAAGTACTCTTCTGAACGGCAAATCAAAAGCTCCCATATTATAACAATGGGAATTACCGAATTAAAAAAGGTTATGAACAATTTTTTGTAAAAGTTAGTAGTTTTTGCATAATTTCTGTTTGAAATTAATGAAGCATATATGAATTGAATTGAATTGAATTTGCCTTATTTTACGTGGCGAGACTCGGGCCATCAGGCCCGCTCTTCCGTCTGACCACGCAAATTTCGCTACGCTCCTTTCTCCTATATGAGCGTCCCGTCGTACATAAGGATAACATTGTTTTATTACGAAAATGCATGTGCTGTTGTAGCACTACCAGTTTTTTATTGTGGTGGATTGCTCGCAAACAACAGCCATTGACAACTGTCACTGTTGTCGATCCCCAGGCGACACGAAACCGTTTGCTATTCGGAACATTTCCCCGGAGTTGTTACCTTTTTTGATTACTTTCTACGTGGTAATGTCGTTAAACTGCATTTTGAACCTTAACTACATAGAACATTGATTAGAAAATTAAGATGACAGTCAAAGTTAAGGCAGACTTTACTATCAACTAATATAGACGTGTTATGAATCATATAAGAACCAGGACATTTTACTTCGAAATGTTTCATCATACTTAAAACATCAATATTTGCTGTCGATGTTTTTATCGACAGCGAAAATCTTTTGGTGATGTGTCGAAGTTTTGTTAAAATTTTTCATCACTAGTGTTGACACGCAGAACGTATGTACAATTTGTTGCCACTGTTGATTTAACTAAATTCTCCACTACCACCACCACCCACCCCCCGAGCTCATGAAAACATGAGCAGAGAGGGACGCTTTATGTCAAGAAGTAAAGCAAGGAGTCAGGAAAAAGCAATAAATATGCAGGCAAAGCTCAATAAATGTATGCCTGCAAAAATCACGTAGAAAGGATTTGATTCGTATAGATATGTTTCGTAATCGATAAGTCTGGTTACTATAGGATATGTTTCCCCTGAACATTATGCCATATCTCATTCGACGAACTTGATCCCAAATGCGATTCGTCCTAACGCCATCTCGTACCAATCATCCAATTCACGTCGTTCATTGCAGTCTAGCAGTCATGTGATGTGACGTCACGAATAGCACGGGGAATGGTCTGTACAAATGCAGTCCAAACCGAGGACGGTTCCAGAAAATGCAGAAAGGGCAGGAAAAGGCTATTATATAAAATTAAGGAGCACAATTTCTAAAAGTTATATTTATTTGTGTATCAGCTAAGTTTTAAATTATACTTTGAATTTGTATTTATTAATTTATAAATGTTTGCAAATTAAGTTATATACTATATATTTTTATTAAATTTGTATACATATATAATATAAAATTTAAAAAGTATTCACGAAAAGATCAAAGCTGTTTGAGACTTAATATGGAAAACTAGTGTATAAGCTCATTTTTATTTGTTAGTTTTGAATGTGAAGTATTTGAATGTTTTCTCAAGGTTGAGATCATTATTGATTTCACGAATCGGATATAATTTTGAAAAGTACTTATACCGTTTCTCAAATTAACTCCGTACATTTTGAATGGGAACGTTGCCCCATGGCCACATAGTGAAATCCTTCTAGGTACAAAGTAGTGTATACGCCAACGTACAGCCACCGCTGACTCGTTTTCGCGCGCCTCAACCGTGCGAACTTCACTGGAGATGCTGAATTGTGGACCATCAACTGGAGATGACCCCAATCTTCTTTGTACGTGGTCTGCATGTGAAGAGATGCTTCTCAAAGACAGCTCCAGCACGACCACTGACGTGCTACGACTGCTGGGCGTACCACGTTTACCTGCTGAACAATACATACATTTATGACGTCTCAGAATAAATGTTACAAACTCCTAGGGCGTAGGGGATCGAAGATGATTACTTTTTGCCAATGAACGTGTGAATAAACGTCTCATGGACGTCTCATATAATGAAATTACACCTAGCATTTCCTCCTGGTTGGTAGGCAATGCATCTCACACTGGTCATCTCTTGCTGTCAGGTCCACCCAAATCCCTTTGCGTCAGAATATGAACCAGCTACACCGGTGGTGTAGCTAGGGAGGGGCAGAGGAGCGGTCCGCCCCGGGTGTCACCATTTTAGGGGTAACACCAATTAGGCAATTTTATAGTTGAAATTTCGAGTTAAAATACCAACGCTCAGAAATCACCTCAAAACAGCAGAAAACGATCTAAAAGATGCTGAACATTGGGCTTCTCTAAATATGTTAGTTTTCATTGTAGAGTGGGACTTTGTAAAATCTCTTCCAAATCTTTTCTTTAGGTTGGAATTATTTCTTACAATTTGTGCTTCTGACGTCTCATGTGAAAGAAGCTTCTCCAAATTAAAGCTTATAAAATCTTATTTACGATCTGCAATGAGTGTATATATTCATAGGGATACATTCTGATTTGGATATATTGTCTATAGAAAATTTTATTGCAATAACCCTAGAGTTTAATGAAATTATAGATAACTTTGCTACCCTTAAATCTCGAAAAGTATTTTTATAAAAAAACATGCATTTTTTACTTAGTTATGATTATTTATTTAAAAATTATATTTCAATTATTCTGAATTACATACACTTTTCTAATATATTATAAATAAAGTATATGTGCAATACACACTATGCGATCTAAAATATCCGGACACTTTGCTGCAAATGACTCACAAGTTCATGACGCTCTCCATCGGTAATGCTGGAATTCAATAGGGTGTTGGCCCACCGGCCGTGATTGCAGTTTCCACTCTCGTAGGCATACTTTCAATAGGGTGCCACAGGCCGTGCAGTGTGCTCGGCCTGTGGCACCCTATTGAATTATCATGGGGGTCATTAGTCCCGTAAGTGTGGCGCATGTTTTATTGCTGGAGAGGTATTCTCCCGCTGGATGGCGAGATCCGATGCCGACTATCCCGTCGGTTTATGAATTTGTCCTCAACCAGGTATCTCCCAAAAGCCGTAAGCTCGCGACTGACCTCCCGGTATGTGTGGTAGAGTAGTGCATATAAGTGTAAGAGTGTGTAAATAAGGTGTGAGGATAGGAGGAAGGATACAAGGAAGAGGGAAGAAAGATCGCGCGCGGTCCGTGGCCCGTTTGTTAGGGTACTGCTCCAGCATTCGCCGGGTGTTGATCGGAGAAACCATGGATAAGTACCCATCAGAGCCGTCAGCCGCTAGAATTCTCCTCCATACAGCGGCTGAACTCGACCAGACAAGCTAGTCTCGAAAATCCTGCCACCGTGGGGACTCAAACCCTCCCTGTTACTGCAATGACATCAGTTGATGCTCTAAACCACCGGTTTATGGTTGGAGCTCCTTCTTTCGTAATCAATTTTTTTCATTTCCTCCCTACACTATTTTAAAGATACCAGTAAATATACCCTATACTACAGTAAATAAATTCTTATTCTCATATTTAAACACAGAATCATTTTGTTTCTTTCTATCCTTTATAACTTTTGATTCACAGGACCCCGGCTCACTGAATGATATTTATAAACGTATGTCTGAAGTAAAGGTTTGCAAAAATAAAATAATAACTCGTTTTAAAAAATTATATTCACGTTTCCATCAAATTATATTCTCAAGAAAATATGTACTGAAGAAATTGAAAACCTTCAGAGACCCCTTATTGTTTAATTTATTTATTTTTTTACAAGTTATTGATATCTACTGTAAATATATTTTCAGATGTTCGTACGAAATATGACGATAATTAAATCGTGCTTGTTATACGATTCACAAAACATGAGTTATCCATTGTAGATTTTAAAATTAAAAGTATTCAAAAAGCGTACATTCCAATCATATGAACGCAGATGATGGTGTGGTATTTTATCAGGCAATGCTATAAATGTTCAATTACTGCCTGGGGGCACGGTAGTCACATATATACTATTTATATTGTGAAAAGTTCTCTCAGACTCCTTATGATCATGGAAATTTTACATATCTAAATCACAAAGAATAGTATGTCGTGTCGCTTCTGACAGCAGACAGGTACAACTTCACCACAGAAAACTATATTAGTACTATAATAACAAATATCACAAACATTCTATTTTTGCGTTACTTGCGACATATCATTGAGTTGTAAGTCTACAATGGCCGTAAAATATCCCTGGACCATCATCATATTCACAGAAGATTCATATTTCATTACGACATCAAAAAGCAATTCATGAAAATATTCTACTAGTATTAGTTAATCAGAATTAATAAATATAGGTGGATACTGTTTAAGGGTCATCTGACAATTCGAATACTCAGTTCACAACCACGTCCCAAATTAATGTTGCCTCAATAAATACTTCTTGGCAATATTGTATAAAAAGAACATGTTTGCCTGTAAAATGGTTCAAGTTTCATACAAGCTTTGAATATTCGGCACTTGGCAGACACAATTTCTTTGTATTTTCGTGTGTTGATGGAAATGTATGTTATTATTACACAATAAAATCTTCTGCGGAAAAGCGTTCAATCAGAACATATTTAAACAAGTCATGTTGAAGTACAGAAAATACAGTTGTAATATTTAGTTCTCATTTGTTTGTTTGTATCCATTGGAAAATTCCGCTTAACTCTGAAAATATGATCGTATTAAAGATTAACATTAATTAACTTCCAGCTGCAAGAAAAACATTTGATGCCAAATGTATTTTAAATGTATATAAATTATTGTATTTTATCGGAGTTTAATAAAATGTATAAATATTCTAGATAGATAATTCACAAAAACACAACCCAAAAGTTATCAGAGATAAATATTAAAGTTCTCGGAATTTCGAATGGGCTCTAACAACAATTTCAAATGATTTATAGATGTTTTATTATGTTTTAGTTCATTATATATTTGAATTCGATTTCTAGCAACATTGCTGTGAAGTTGAAATCAATAATTTAAAAAATATTTCATATGACATTGACAGAGCAATCATTACTTCAGTTTCAATGTTATGAAAGTCAGTTTTTAACATAAATGATAAAAGATATTTCGAATACGTCTTCAAATTCCGAATGCTTTCCTTTCGCCATTTTACAAAACGAAAGGTCCCTATGGTACAGTTGTTTTGACGGAAATATAGCTGATATTTTCTGATAGATTTGCATGTCTTTCTACAAAACTCATGTTATCATTTCAGTTGACGTAAATTACAACATAATGCTAAAGTAATTGATGGACAAGTATATGTAACAAGCGTGACGTTCTCAAAAAAAGTTTTCAGAATCCCTACTTCCCTGTTACTTACAAAAACTTCTCACGAGCAATTATTCATTTGATAAAATTGTTGAATTTATTAGATGTTAGAAATTATAATATTTTCTCAGCTCAAAATTCAAGTAATTTCTTTAAAGTTTGTAAAACCCAACTAGAGAAAATATTAATAAGAAATAAACTTACGAATGAACATGGTAAAGACAGATTTTACCTCAACGGAGTGAAACATATCCCCATCCAATTCGTTGCCATGGGTGTGCATGAAACAAAATAGAAGGCATTGTCTCGCTACGGCTCTTATGCATGAATAACAGCTGCAACAAAACAATGCCTTCCATTTGGTTTCAATCAAATATTGACTGCTGCTTCAGCCTGACGTCTGGGTCCTAGACGTCTGACGGCCACCGTCTCAGAAGTAGGAACTGCATAACGAGCGTAACCATTAAGCTCACGGAGACAGTTGCTTTAACATTAACGTTAGTGTTGACTAGGACTCTCCGAAGGACTATCTTCTTTTCTTCTTTACCGCTCGCAAGTTGCGCCTTAAAAAGAACTTGAAAAACATCACTAAAAGAAGTGGCGAAAAGAAACGAATTGCAAGTATGATTTTTCTGCATTGCTAACAAAATAGGAACTCGCCTCCAGTCCTTCCATTACAAGCAAAAGGAAAGTCCAACAAAACATCTAAACGTGCGCTTAGTAAAGCTACATTGGCTAAATCTGAAATAGTTCGATTTAACTAATTAATATATTTTATGACAATTTTAAACAAGCGAGAATTGTATTTCGATATCTCGAATTTCAAGGACGAAATCGAGTAAATCGAGTTAAAGAATATTGTGATTTAACAAAACCTCGAAAACCTCATGTGTGTGTCGAAGGAGAATGAATAAAATTCGAGACATCAGAGAATTCAAAATATCGATGTTTGAATTAAACTGGTTTGACTGGAAAAATCCTAGTTTTTCATGTAACATTTTCGGATAATCATTAAAACGAATAAAATCAGATTGCAGCATGAGCCGAGTGTAGCTCGCGACATTTTACAAAAAAAATAAAATGCGATACATTCGACCAAAACATTTTGAATTTCCCCTCCCAAAATTTGTCTCTGTATCCGCCCCTGGAAAAATATACGTTAGAATATTTTTAATGCGCATTACTCCTGTGAAACTGTTTAGAAATTTACACAAAATGCTCACCTCATAACAAAAAAAAATTTGCATGTTATAAATTGTCAGGGCAACAATTTGGGTTAACAATACTTCACCTGAACACCTGCAGAAAAGTTTTTTTTATTCTGCAAACTCAGCACTATATTTTGTAAAATTCAATGTTTAGCACATTTCATCTCACAAATTAATATACTAGGTTTTTGCTCTATTGATATTGTAGATATAATCTTTTAAACAAGCACTTACATTTTTCGTGCTTTCTTCATTTTAGAAATTCATAATTTTTTTTTATCGAAAAAGACATTCAGAACATCAGAGAATATCTATTTCATTTCTTACGAAATACCGTCCAACTATGGCCCCGAGAGTCTGCATTGCCGAGGTCTTAGGGTTCGATTTCCCACCGTGATGTATTTTCGACATCAGCTAGGTAGCTCGAATTTAGCCGCTGACTGGAGCGATAGATATTTTTCCGGGCAGCCTCCGACAAATACGAGGCAAATGCCTGAGCAGTGTCCTAACAAATTGACCACGCGCATAATCTATCTTTCCTATGCCATATCCTATCCTCTTTCCTTACACACTGACACTGACATACAGTACACTACCACAGATGTTGGGAGACCAGTCGGAGCTTAGAGTTTATCCTGGCGGGGGCGATTTCTCGCTGGGAAGATACCTGGCGGGGAAATCTCCCACAAGCTGAAGAGTAGATCGCGAGTGTGAAGTGTAGATCATGTGGCGGATATCTGATGACATGTCATCTTTTCATTGGTGCACTCTAGAGGTAGCTTGCTAGCTAATGAATATCTATCACAACATATAGGTAATAGAAATGTATAGTTATTGGGTACTTTTTTGTTATTTGCCGTCATTTTAACGCATTTTGTTTCCTTTTCGTGTTTTTTGTTAGTGAATGTTTCACGAATTAACAGTAACACCCTAAAACCAAGTTTTTTATTGTATCATCAGATCATGGCGGAATTGACTACTGCAGTGGACTCTGTTCTTCAAACTCTCAAAATTACACGGATCTTTGGTAACTTTCTCGACCGTTCAAAACTGACGGTTGGAAGATCGGAGCTAAGGATTACATTTCCTTCTAAAATAAAGACTTAATGCTAAATATAATTTCACATAAGTAAATTCATTGAATTGTAAAATTCATTAAATAAATAAAAAAAATTATACGAGTATATTTTGAAAAAGTAGGTCTTATTTTAAGTCTTTTTAGGACATTTTCCTCTTATTTTTAAGTAATTTCATAGGTCATTATCAAAGAATTTATAGGTCATCAGAATCCGAGCCCTGGATATCACTACCCAGTGGTGGAGGAACACTGCCACTTTCAGGGCTAAAACATTCACTACACTAACGGGAATTTTCATAGGATAGATTAAACTTTCAAACACTTTTAATCGGTTAGATCCCAATTCATTAAACCACCTGGTATCAATGTCATTTTCATTCAAATATTTGAATTTTGAATATTTTAATAATTTTGTCGTATATGTTGTGTGTTTCACTGAAAGATCTTTCAAAAACTTTAAAGATCAAATTTGGAACAGTTTTTAATGAAATATTTAGATATTTGGAAATTTGTAAGAATTTGGTTTAAAGGCACGGCGAAGGCATACTGGGTGGCGTGAATATATATTGGACACTTGTTTTCCAGTCATAATACAGGGCATTCACTTTCGAGCTTCTTTACAATACGTAGTTGCTCTCTTTTCATAGTAAAGTATCACATTTTAACAACCTCTGAAATATTTTACATGTTTATATTAAGTCAGGTTACTGGTGTGAGAATTGCTTCACTTATAAACATGATTTTGTTTTCAAATAAATTTAAGTTGTTAGTTTTGATTTTTCGATCCAAGTGGATACGCAACCTTACTGCTCCTCGCTTTCTTATGTTTTCTAGGTCGATTCCTAGCAAATTATTACTATTATTAATCGTATTATTTTGTTAAATCAGGTTACTGACAAGTTTTCATACATAGGCAGATAGGCACTCTCCTAATTTCTCAGCTAACGTGTAGCCGTCCGTAAGCGCAACTAGATTGTATTTATGATATTGATACAGTAAAGTCAGATCAGTCTGTTTTAACTTTATCGTTCGGCGTTTCGTTTGCTGGTAAATTTGTGTGTTATGCAGTCCAGCCTTTAGGAAACAATTTCCTTGATCATTAAAAACGGTTATGCGTAGGACCTTTTTCTAAATACCTTACCTATACGGTGAACATTTTAATGTATCTGTTCCATTTCATAATCATTTGCTGTTTTTTCAACAATTCTAGACAAACGAAAGTCGATCGACATTTCCTATTTCTGTGTCTGTGCTACTTATGCGTTCATGAGCTAACCCAAGGCTGAGAAAAATGGTGAATCTTTCATTTTCTGAACCGATTGATTGATTGATTGATTAGTACTACATTGATTGATTGATTGATTGATTGAATGATTGATGTTTCTGGACATCAATCTGTTTCTGGCGAACTGCTATGGTCATTGCTCCCTTTGGAGTAGTTAATGTTTCATGCCTGACGGTGGCAGTGTTCCTCCATCGTTGGATGGTGAGATAAGGGGCTGCGCCTACTTATAGTCTGCTTGGCGTGGAGGGAAGTCCCCTCCACGTATTCCCCGCCAGAGGGACCCCCCCACCCCCACCCAGTCGGAAAAAGCATTTAACTCCCAACTGGTCTCTCGACTTATGGAGTGCATGCTAGTGTAAGTGTGCGTAGGGGTTGGAAGTAAAAATGCCCCATGCAAAATGTCTATTTAACCAATGTCGACGTGTACAAATGCCCAAACTACATAAATGTCCATTTATATAAATGTCCAGGGTAATAAATTTTCAATTTACGGCTATAAAGTTTATAGCACGTAGGTTCATTGCATAAAAGTCCACAGTATAAAGACGTCCATTAATCAATTTCATTTTGCTGAGCTTCTAGCCGAAAATTAAGTTTTAATTTCTACGATATACCGCGCAGATAGACATTAAAGTTGTTATTGTTTTTGTACTCATTGTACCTCAACTCTATATTTTATATTTTTCGTTTATTATGTTTATGTTAATGTTTATTTTTTATTTTTATGTTACAAAATTATATTTTGTAGAACATCATTTGTTACACATCGGGCATAGCAAGTATTTTTTCCTACATATCGCCAATAAATTTTGAGAGCATCTCTTCTTATAGAGTGGTAGTAATAAATATATATTCATCTTTTACTATATTGTTCTTCTTCTTTTGAGAAATAATAATTTAAGCCATTTTACTACTGAACTAGCAGAGATTTTTGAATTATTACCACTGAAAAACTTCTAATGTTCTAGTTACGTCAATAATATTCCACAATAGTACAATGTAATTATTCATCTCTTTTTCTTACAGTGCGAATACATATTAATATCATATAAACATTTTTAAACATTGTCGTTTGTGGGACATTTTTATTGGACATCTCTGTTATCGGACGTTTCGGACTCTGGTCGTTGGTAGTAGTCATTATGCAGTGGACATTTGTGTAGGCGGACCTTTCTGTAACTGGACATTCTGAAGCGTACACTTTTACTTGGAACCTGTGTAGGTAAGGGGTGAGGATAGGACAAGACAGAGGAAGGAAAGGTCGCGCGCGGTCCGAGGCCCGCTTGTTAAGGTACTGCTGCGGCATTCGCGTGGTATTGAATTGAATTGAATTTGCCTTATTTTACGTGGCGAGACTCGGGCCATCAGGCCCGCTCTTCCGTCTGACCACGCAAATTTCGCTACGCTGATCGCTATTGCTGATTGCTATTGCTGATTCGCTATTGATCGGAGAAACTACGGGAAACTACCGATCAGAGCTGCCGGTCGCTAGAATTCTCCTCCAGACTACAGCTGAAGGCGACCTCGCTGATTAGCTAGTGTCGAAAATTCGCCACAATTGGGGCTAGAACCCCAAGACCTTCTGGTTAGAGTCGCTGCACAGACAGCGGCAATGCTGGCTCTGAACTCAACTCATCATGTTTTTGTTTTCGGGGCTTGACACAAGGTCCAGTGTTCACAATCGACTAGTCTATTATTGAATATCTCATCAGAATATCTCAACTTAAGTAATAATAATATGCACATGTTTTGAAAGTTCAGAGAGAAAATGCTGATGATCAATTCAAACCTGATGACAGGCAAGATTGATTCCTTGTGAAAGGGAGATATAACTCATTGTAATCTTTTAAAAATATTTTCAACTTAGACGCTGACACATGATGCCCTGGTATCAGCTGTATGTACATTTCAACTGTCCGAATTTAGAATTTTACTACAAGTTCTCCATTTGATTTGTCTACAAATCAACAAAAATCATTTACGAGTTCTCTTTCTGCACCAGAAATATCTGTAAAGTAGATATGTGAATTGACCAAGTTGTACGTACCAGAATGACGGCACCGCCATCCGTTGAAAATTTACTTCACATCAGCTCCTATAAATTAGCTCTGAGAAAGGATATGAATGTAGCACTTTTTCAGAGCCAGATTATAGGAGCTCATTATTACAGCGCAAGTAGGAGCATTTGGCTGGATTATCCACAAATAGAAGGTTTTTCCGTAGCTGTAAACAGCTGTTGTCTGTAAATACATCTCACAAATGCATTTAATAAAGGCAATAATTAAATCCGTGTAATAAGTAAATCAGTGGGATCAAATTAATTGTAAAACATGCTGGAATTAAAAATTGAAAACTCTAGAGAATACAGAATAAGAAAAATATAATCTGCAAATAAACAAACCATATAGTTACAAACTTAATCATGGTTTTGTTACGTAATAAAATAGATTAACATAAAACTTATACACGATAAGCCTAGGTGCATTGTATGAGTATAAAAAGATCTTCGTGGGTATTCTATAAAAGTTATTAGAGTATTCTTAAAATTGAAGAAATCTTGCACATGCTTCTCAATTTTTTTAAGGAATGGGATTATTTATAATAGATGGTTTGAAAATGGAGTAAGATCGGTCAAATTAGTTGGGCTCATGACACACGTTTGAAATTAAGATTTTGGCAAACAGAATTCTAAGAATCGACTTAAAATACATGTTGCGATATTGAAGCATTGAATCATGGAACTGAAGTCGAATTTGTATTAATACAACTTTATTTACAGCATTGGATCATACTTTGAGCATTGGAACTTTTATAGGATACCCACGAAGATCTTTTTATACTCGTACAATGCACCTAGGCTTATCGTGTATAAGTTTTATGTTAATCTATTTTATTACGTAACAAAACCATGATTAAGTTTGTAACTATATGGTTTGTTTATCTGCAGACAATATTTTTCTTATTCTGTATTCTCTAGAGCTTTCAATTTTTAATTCCAGCATGTTTTACAATAATTTTGACTCCTCTGATTTCTTCATCATATTCACAGAAACAACAAATTTTATAGAAAGGGTTATATCATACGAATATTAAATAAACATAGCATATAAACACATGTCCAGATCCGGCAGGGAATAGTGGTACACAATGGGACACGGTGCGAGTGTGAAAAAAAACTGAATCTTGGAAAAGGAAATACATGTAGTAGTTCTAGCAACTAGTGGTTTGGATTTTAGATTACCTCCCTGCAAATGTAATTACGTCGTTCTATTGGTGTTACAAATACAACATTAAACAATTTCTTGTTTTGAATAGTGGAATGTTAATATATTTTAATAGTGATTTATATATGAACACTAATAAAATACTCTACAAATTGAACCGCTTACAATAAGAAGGCTCAATTCTTTATTCAATTAGCTTTAAATCCATGTAATATTTCTTGTGGAATAAGAATGTTTTGAAAGATAGTTGACTGATTTTCAACATATCCTTATTGGTACACACTGAGACTTTACAATGAATTACACTCTGAGATACATGTCAACTCACCAGTACACATTTTTGATGTGGAGATTGTGAAACTGAAAAAAAAGGTCACCAACAGATTTTCGGAAATTTTAAGTTTTCCACTTCAATTTGGCAAAATTCACATTCACCAAATATTTTCTGGAAATATATAACTCAATTTTTGCTTTACTTCTCCACTAAATATTTTTTGAATTTCGAAATACGAATAATTTTTTTTATGTTTTGATTTTAAATGTGAAATCTACATGAATTTTCTTCCTTTTTATTAGTTCGTACTAAAATTGTAATTGCTACCAAAATAAGAATTATTTTTACTCCTTATTTGAATATTACTGCCCATTAAAATAATATATAAAACTCCATTTTTGTGTATTTTTATTACAAATATTGAAAAATCTGTCTAATTGTATACTATGTTTTATCTCAGTGAAGACAATGCACGGTACATAGTGAGACAAAGAACATACGTTCAAATAAAAATTGATATCTCAAAATGTTGATAAGTGATCGTAAAATTTTAAATTCTTACATATTCCATGAAATCCCTCAACAATTTTGCAAAAATATTTATTTTTTATTTTTTTGAACATAACACGATTTTGCATAAAAAAGTATATTTTGTCTCACTGTGTACTATTCTCCCCTGCAAGTAAGCGTTAGGGCAACGCCTTAATGCTCTAGTGTACCTACGATTGGAAAGTCGCAGGTTAGATCCCCGGTAGATGTCGCAGATTTCCCGGTATCGTAGTCGCAAGCCAAATGCTCGGTTTGCTTTCAGAAACTTCAGCTGGGGCAGCATCCTAAAAAACGCGCTACGGGCCGCGTGATCCTTCCTTCTGCAGCCTGTTCCCATTCTCATCCTTACGGTTAGGCGTAGGAGTGGATGATCTTTCCTCGAAGCGCCCATTCCTCTGGTCTAAAAAGACACCGACAAACACCGAAAGTAGTCATGGCCTGAAGCGAGAAGAACCAGAAAAGAAGTAGAATAAATACAAGGTAACCAAATTGCGTGACGAATAATCCAGGTGAATTTGTTTTTAATGAACACCTACAAGCTTGTTTGATTGATAAGTGATTCTGGGCGCGTCAACTGCCAAGGTCATTAGTCCCCTAAGTGTAGTGAATGTTTTATCACGGCAGTTGATGGTGATGGCGCCAGCTGGATAACAAGATCAGGCTCCGAACTACCAGACGGCTTGCAGGATTTTCTCCGACCAGGTATTTCCCACCAACGGGATGCCGCCACAGTAGGAACAAGATCTAACCTTCCGATTGGTCTCCCTATATGAGACGTATTGTAGTGCATGTAAGTGTGTGTAAGTAAGGGGTAAAGATAGGACAAGGAAGAGGAAGGAAAGATCGCACGCGAAAGGTCCGTGGCCCGTTTGTCCAAGTACTCTTCCGACATTCGCCTGTTGTTGGTCGTAGAAACCACGTAAAAAATTACCGATCAGATCAGCCGGTCGCTAGAATTCTCCATTTAGCCGCTGAATTCGTCCTAATGCTAGGTAGCTGGTGTTGAAAATCCTGATATCGTCGGGGCTCGAACCCCAGGACATTCCAGTCAGAGGCACTGCAGTGACGTCAATTGATGCCCTGAGCCACCTAAGCCGAAGAAGCTCGGGGTAAATGCCATTTTTAACCACCGTGTTCGATTTCGATACTAGGTTTATAGCCGATCAATATTAGGCGAATTTTGGAGCAGAACGTAATAAACGAGCTACATGATAAGCGCGTTCTTTCCTTCCTCAACCATGTCCCCTACTCTCGCTTCGTACTTACACCAAGCACTACACTACAAAACATCGGATGATCAGTCGGAAGCTTGGAGCTTAGCTCGGTTGAGCGTTTCCCTGCTGGGGAAGATACCTGGAGAGGAAAAAACCCTCACGTCGACGTGTAGGGCAGCGCAGGATCTCACATCCCAGTGGGAGAGGAACACCGCCACATCCCGGCTGTAACATGCACTACACTCATAGGAATAATGATCAAAGTAGTTGGCCACGAAATACCTACTCTCTCACTCACTCCGTCCGTATGTGCTCATCTTTGATGGTAAGAGAGGAGGAATAATCATAAAAGTTTTTAAAAAAGCCTTTTTAAAGCAACATTTAAAGCGTCAGTGTACCATTACCTCTGCATCTGTGAAATCCATTACGTTCTCTCCGACCTTTTGAACTAATACTCGGAATTGTTCCTAATTTACAGAGAATAGTTTTCCATTTGTAGGTAAAATTTGTACTAAAATACAAGGTTAAGCTATTGTACTCTCATTTATGATTTTTTGATCTTGTTTTACTCGAAAAAGTCATTATTTTTGTATACTTACAATAAAGCATATACAATAAAGCATTTTAACAAATCTCCAATAAATAATTTAGATATATTTGAACTATAATGAGGCAAACATGTAGCAAAAAGTTCATTGAACGTTTATATACACGTTTAAACTACCTATCGCGCATTTTTACATGTCATGAAAGAAAAGATGTCACATATCATGTCACATATCATGAAAGAAAAGATGAGGGGAAAATGCTTCATGTCGGTTCAAAACTAGAGCTGTAGCTTTTCATTATAATCCTCTTAGTTTCTAGATAGTGTATTTTCTGTCCTACCAAAAATTGTTTGTACCTGTCTTTCTTTCTTAAAATTAACAGAATACAAATTCGTATCTCAGTACAAAAATTTAAACACATGTACAAACATTAAGTTAATATGTGCTCTTTCATTCATACTTACTGTTTAATGTAAAAAAAAATGTGTGACAAAAAAGCTCAGGCAGCCTAAGTATGCTAGATACGGTGAATGGAGTACGTCATTTTCACCATATGCCTCTCGTACCTCTAGGCTTGGATAATACATAAAAAGCAGGGTCTAGGACTGGAAATAGTCGGATTAATGCGAACCTAAAATGCTAAATACATAGATACATAATACATATACGTACATCCAAGTCGATAATAGGTATAAGCAACAAGATGTAAAAATAATAAATAGTAAGTATGAACGAAAGAGCACATATTAACTAAATGTTCGTAAATGAGTTTAAATTTTTGTACTGAAATACGAATTCGTAATCCGCACAATTTTAAGAAAGAAAAAAATTAACCGACAGGTAAAACAATTTTCGTTAAGACAGGAAATAGTTTCTAGAACTTTGTCCTTAATTTGTAATTTACCACACTATTTACCTCAAATAGGAAAGACAATTCGGGATGACACTGCTCCTCCAGAAGATTCAATAAAATCGTACGGTACAATTTAATTTTCTTATTGCAAAATTTGCAAATAATTTATTTGTTAATAGTGTTAAATCCAATCCATCTAAATGTATTCAAAACGAATCTAAGCTATGGGCCAAAAGTATACTCTTTTCTTAGCAAACATGTTAGGCCTCTATGTAATACAATTATCTTCCGAAAAGCTTTTCTACTGAAAGTAGAATAATATAGCTGCAATGCGTCACAGTAAAGTCTATAACCACAAGAAAAGAACTTTGGCTAGAAACGGAAAAATATTTCAAACTGTTATTATCTATATTTTATTTTATATAATCTGTTTAATACTATATAGAGTATATGATGTGTAGAAAAAGTGTTAATTTACCTTATCGTATATACCTTATCGTAAGTCACATATAGTTTTTTTTCAAAAATAAGTAGCAACAAGAACTTATTTTTAATTTGATTACAAAAACTAGAACACAGTAATCACAAATAACGTTTAAGATATTGACATTAACAATACACATGCAATGTTACGAAATCGATGAGCGCGTACATCTTAAATAATGACAACCAACTTAACAACTAATGACAATCTTAGCTTAAATGACAACCAACCATGATCAAACATTCTGATCAAAAACAAGCAAAAAAGCATAGGGGCAATTATTAATGAAGAAAATAAAACAAAAATGTACATGTATGTTTGGGTACATGAAACATTCAGATAGTACCGGATACCATTTTTATTCCTGTCACTCACTGCCACATTGACACACACCAACAAGCAATATCATTCTACAGTTATATTAATCAATTCTTCAATGATCAAAAATATATTTATCACCCATATACAATCAGCGTATAGCAAAAACGTTTACGGAACGTAAGAACCAAAGAAGAATAATAACCATATTGGGCACGAATATTTAGAACTGGGATAATATGTCAGATACAAAGAAATTCCAGTCGAGTCGATGGACCTCTCTTGTACTCTTATCTATATGATTAATCTACAAGTATAATCAACTAAGAACAACCAATTTTACGAACAACAAAATACAGACATTTTGGTAAAACAAGAGAAAATAACATAGCGAGAAATCAAAATGAAAGTAGCACAAATAAATGCAATGAAAAGTGGTACTGGAGAGTCCTCCTGCTAAACTACTATTGTTGTCTGTTGTTGCTATTTTTTCACAACGGATAATCCTCCTATACAAACAAAAAACGAAATGAAATGGAAAAAAACGACGAACAAATAAGTACGAAAACAGAAATACCAGAAACGAAATACAGTAAGAGTCAAGAAACGAAAACGTGAGAAAATACCACCGCTGGAAAACAAAACGACACTACCATTTAGAAGTGATTCTTTAACTTCATTTCTACGTCGTAAATTCCATTTGCATCTGGTCTACTTAAAAAATCATAGCTGTGAATTCATATACAAACATCAAGCAAGTTTACTAACAACATGAAAATATGTGGTATACACCTAAACGAGATACGTAGTGCTACACCAAAACGAGTTACCAGAGCACAGTGTCCATCACCTAAATCACATTTAAGTCTGAATTGTTTAAATAAACTACGATTAACTCGCATACACAAACAACAAAAGACATCAAATAATGCGAGAAACGATAAAAAAGTAATGACCCGGCAATTTAAAATGAATAGAACATGAAGAATTGCAACGCAAAAAGGTACCTGAGCGCCGTCTCCCCCACCTAAACCACATTTGCTCCGGATTTGTTTAAATATGCAACGATTAACTCGCGTACAAACAACAAACAGCAAGCAAGTATACGAACAACCAAAGAAAATAAACGATAAAAAATAATGTCCCGGAAAACTTAAACGAATAGAACGTATAGAATTGCAATAAAAAAGAGGTACAAGAGCGCAATGTTCTCCAGCTAAATCACAATTGCCCCTGGTTTGTTTAAATAAATAACGATTAACTCGCGTACACAAACAACAAACAGCAAACACGTATACGAACCCAGACAACAAACAACGCGGGAAACGATAAAAAATAATGTCCCGGCAAACTAAAACGAATAGAACATGAAGAATTGCAATGAAAAGAGGTATCAGAGCCCGTGTCCCCCTGCGAAATCACATTTGCTCCTAATTTGTTTAAATAATTAACGATTAACTCGCGTACACAAACAACAAACAGCAAACATGTGTACGAACACTTAAAAACAACAAATAACGTGGAAAACGAAAAAAAAGCCGGGAAAAGAAAACGAAGACAGCCCGTAGAAGTGCAATGAAAATAGATACCAGTACGCTGAGTCCCCCAGTTAAATTACATTTGCACCTGGTTTGTTTAAATAAACAACAATTAACTCGCGTACACAAACAACAAACAGCAAACATGTGTACGAACAATCAAAGACAGCAAATAACACGAAAACGAAAAAAAATAGTAATGTCCCGGGAAAAGAAAACGAAGACAACACGTAGAAGTGCAATGAAAAGAGATACCAGAGCCGTGTCCCCCAGTTAATTGTCTTTGCGCCTCGACGCCCAAGCGGGCCAAGCGGCGTCGGGCTGAGCTCACACGTCGAGACGTCTGACCAGCGGTGTCGCCAATGCGCCAGCGAGTCGTGAGCTGCTGCTGCTGGACCGTTTTATTGATCTCACCTGATGGCGCTGTTGCCGGGGGCCACCTAGCGATCCGCCCACGGGCGGGCCACGCACTGTACGAAGAAGGCCCGGGCACAGGTGGTTGGTCGCTACAGGATGTGGTGGGGACGGGACGGCCAGAAGTACGCATTTAGACATCATTTAGGGTCAAACGCGAAAGGCTCCAGCCATTAAGGAAGCTTGCATTCGGTGGACGGTTTCTGGTTTGTGGTCGGCGCCAGATCTCTCCATCCAGCGAAGATCACCGACACCTTCCGAAGAAAATACATGTCTTACACTTACGGGACTAATGATCTTGGCAGTTGACACGACCGGAATCACCAATTAATTAAACCGGGAGAGATGACTAAGAGCATCCACTGATGTCACTACAGTCCCTCTGACCGGGAGGTCCTAGGTTCGAGTCCCGACAGTGGCAGGATTTTCGGCACCTACTAGTGCCGAATGTCGGACTCAGTCGCTGTCTGGAGGAGAATACTAGCGGCTGGCTGCTGTGATCGGCCACGGATTCCGTGGTTTCTCCGATCAACAACAGTAGTACCCTAACGGGCAATGGACCGCGCGCGATCTTTCCTTCCTCTTCCTTGTCTTCTCCTCACCCCTTCCTTACACTTTCACTTTCACTGTACTACAACACAAGTGTGGAGACCCGTCAACACTTGGGCAAGCTCTAAGCTCCGAACTGGTCCGCCGACTTGTGTGGTGGTATAGAGCTTGTAAGTGAAAGTGCGTGAAAGTAACGGGTGAGGATAGGACACGGAAGAGGAAGGAAAGATCGCGCGCGATCTGTGGCTCGTTTGTTAGGGTACTTTTTCGGCATTTGCCAAGTGTTGATCGGCGAAACCACGGAAAAGTTCCTATAAAATTATCCTCCAAACAGTGGCTGAACTCGACCTAGCTATGAAATTAGTGTCGAAAATCCTTCCATCGGCGGGACTAGAACCACCCAGGATCAGAGGCACTGCCGTGACATCAATTGATTCCCTGAGCCATATCTAAGCTGGCCCACCCTTGGAATTTACGACGAAAGAGCCAGCCGTGACTAGAGGACATCGAAGTCATTCCGTTGTTCGCCGACAGGTAAATACAAGAGTGGATTATTGCATAAGTAGCAGAAGAACGTGCTTACATTTAGGAGCCTAATAACTTTTTGAACATTTCTATATTAGTTCATAAATATATCAAAATAGTTTAATGTTAACTTGGTTTACATGCAAAGATGATAGTTTAGTATCCATTTAAAAGCATATTTAAAAAATATTATTCATTACAAAATGAGGTTCAATAATCGTCAATGTGATTATTCATGTAGTAATGATTCATGTTATGCTGGAAAAGTAGTGTAATAATTTACCGTTTTACCTCTAAAGATGCCTTGAAACCACAAAAATCACATTTTTCTGTAGTTCTTCTGGAATATTTCAGAAGGATCCGGCTAAAATTTGTACCAATCGATTCATCTTCTCGAGAGGAGTAGAAAAACTTATTGATGTGCAGGTTCCTTAACCCCCTCCACCTAAACATATTCTTCCGATAATTGTTTCAGAATGGTCGACAAGGTTCCTGCAAAAATATGGTCGTATGCGCACTAGTAAACCAAGACGCGACGAATGACCCTCAACTGTGAACCACAAGAGGTATAACAGTGAGTAATGGAGGGACACAAACACACTTGCGAGTAACGGAATTCTGTAATTATGTAGGTTGATGTTTGGTGGGTAAGTTTTGCTAGCATTTACCACAAAAACAATGTCACATTTTCTTTTGAAAAAACAAACATCAATTACTACCGACTTAGTTTTTAAGAAATATGAAGTCGCATGAATTCTATTACTATACGACTGTGTTGTAGGGGTGGCGTCATAACGCTAATGATTATTTTTATATTTAAAAAATATAAAATATTTTATTTAAAAAAAATTAATTATATTTTTTAAATCTTTTAAAAACAGTTTAGCATTTATTTACTTGATGGCTCAAATCATCTATATATTTTGATGAATGTCGCTGAAGCAATTATCCCATTCAAATTAGAAAAAAGCGTATTTGATTGAAATGAATTGTTTATTCTTAAAAACTGTTAATTTTGATTACATCATTCTAAAAAATTCTGCATGTGTAATAAAATGTAGGTAACTCGTAGACCAGATCTCCCACAAAGCCAGAGAGCCACATGCAGTACTCGATCCACCTGTTGATTCTTCCCGCACAAGGGGTAGGAATTTAGAGACGTTCTTAAGGCGCAGATGGGCTAAACGAAGAGCCCTGTCCTCATGATGGTTTTTGTTATTTCATTTATTTATCACCAAAAAATAGTAAAAACTAGTTGTAAAGTATGAATCATTACAATCTGTACAAATTTTCTTGAGCCTCTTCTCTTCTACAATTCACACTTGCATTTCGAAAGAAGGTAAAGTAACTGAAAAGAAAAATATATTACGAATAAAGGTAGCTACGAGCGTGGTTGGCAGCACTTGATAAGAAACTAGTTATTATTGATTCTTGATGTCACAGGCCACGTCGAGACAAAAACCTGTTGTAGTGAAGCTCAGACAGTAATGGTTACCGAATAAGATTGTACAATTATCAGATGAGTCTGTGCCAACATCCGTAGAAGACCTTCCTGAAAGATGACAAATTATTACATGCACATTTCTTCGTAGCCAATTGTAGACAACCTGTGTTACCAATTGGGTTTTTCCTTGATATTATTACAATAATTGTAACAATTATAATAATATTAAAAAATATAATTGAAACCGAAAACTATAATTATTATTGTCACCGACTCTTTGTGATTAGTATCAATAAGCAAGGTGTTTATGGGCTTGGATGTAAGTTCACTAGAGATCAGATATGGCGAAGATTGCGAATTGTTTTGTAAATATCCTATAAGCGTTTAATACAAAACTATCACTTATGGATAGGAAGGATTATAATAATGTAAGTCCCGAACGATGAAACAGGTAACTCCTTACCTAAGCAAGAAAAACGACGACTATACGTTGTAGTCCATCATTTACATTCCCCTATTGGTATGTGGTTGTTAATACTCGCGATCAGTGCAGATGAAGTAACCTTTGTGGCATCTCCCTTGAATGCACATGTTATCACTAGGTACTTTTAATGCTACTTAAAATATGTGAGGTATTAGATTCTGTTATAAAATTCTAAAAGTCTAAACTTGGTTGTAAAAGCTTGTTTATAAATTAACCGTAGTTTTTTATTTATCAGCATTAAAATTTGTACTGTAAGGTACCAAACATTCAGGCGTACGATGGGTTCATTACGCGTTGCCCGGAGCCCCGGGGAAAATATAAATAGACTTCGGGGTAACGGAGGCGGATTGCTTAGCAACCAATTGTGCACGATTGAATCAATAAAGGGTCCCATGTCCCATCCGAAATCAATGACGTTAGCACTCATGTCTCTTTCATAAGCTTAATTAATTATACTTTTGACCATTAGAATAGATAAGAAAGGGCGAGAATGCAAATCTAATAGTAATAATTCCGTTACTTAACTCTTGGAGGGCTTCAGTTATTAAAAAAAAACTCTAACGCTCTTTCTCAAGAAATACCTAAACATGTAATAAATCACTAGATTCAAATTCAAGTAATTTGGAGGCATCCACTTCATATTATCTCCGAATTCCCACTATTTTTTGTTGATGACTTCAATGCTCTTAGATTGAGACAAAGAATATTGGAAGTCGAGATTCTTTGATAGTGTTTTCTCGATATTAGTAATTTTTTTATTCATTTCATTTCGCGCGTTTTTATTTTGCAACTACTTTCTTAGCATCGGACAGTATATATATATATATATATATATATATATATATATATATATATATATATATATATATATATATATATATATATATATATATATATATATATATATATATATATATATTTGACTTTTATAAGTTCGGTTAGGGGGCTCATTGTCAGCAAAGAGATTCGTCTTAGATACTTTTAACTCGCATAATTTGATTGACTTAATGATATCAGCACCATAATTATTATATTTATGACAACTGTAAGAAGTTTTTCAAGAAAACGTGGAAACAATGTGATTTGATTATTTTGTTTCTATGACAACGTAACAATTGACATACGAATAAACATCCTGCCAACTTTGCTGCTCACGTTGCCAACATAAGAAACTCCACGCACGTGCTACCTTTGGAAGTATATGTGGAAACATTTGTGGTATTGTGAAGATTGTTAACCTGTTGAAGTTGTTTTTGCGTTTCTATTACCAGTGTAGTTCGTTTCTCCACTGGTAGATTACTTATTGAAAACTGCAGAAAGCAAAATGGTAACTAGAATTCTTTCTTTCTTAAATTCTGTTTCTCAATAACTCGTTTCTTAATAAGTGTTTGTCAGATCCTATTTGCAAGAACTTTTTTCTTACAATGAGTGAAGAGAGGTCACAAGAAGCATTAAAAAAGGAGTTAACTACTCTTCTAAAGAAAGAGAAAGAAATAGATAAAGAACTTCAAAGTGTTGCTCACAACTCACAGTTAAGTCTTGAAATAGAGCAACTTCATGTTTATAATGATATCAAGGATGCTGCTCAAGTTGTGTTAGGAAAGTTAGCCAATCTTAAGGGTGCAACTGTTGCTGAGTTACATGAAGAGTATAACCTTCCAAATGACCCTTAAAAGCTTGAGAATAATTCAGAAGCATATTTCTCATCTGTGTTTATGTCTTCAGGGTAAAGCAAAGCAAGCAAAACTTGCTATGCAGAAATATGCAAAGATGAAGAAGATGATAAGTTCAACTGATGCAAGATTGTAAGTACACTTTGTATGAGTACAGTAATGATAGATATTATTGTACACACTCTTTCACAAGAGATGAGACTTACATTAACCCCCATTTAGCATGAACTTGCTTAATGCAAATTACGCCATAGTATGAACTTATGCCATATACGCCATAATATGTGTCCTTGTTTCATAGCCTAGATCTCTCTTTTGCAGAAAGAATAAGAAACCATCTAAAAAGAAGAAACCTGAAGATCCTCATAAAATAGAAGTTCGTGAAGTGTAAGATATTAATTTTTATTTTTTTACAAATTGTGTAATACCATAATGTTCACAATGTCAATTATTCTTTTTCAATTTTTTTGGTGGGTATTGATGGGTTTGATGCGTTTTCTTTTTTTCAGTCCTCAAGCGTCATCTGCATTATTCTTTCAATATAACACTCAACTGGGACCACCATATCATATTCTTGTTGACACTAACTTCATTAATCATTCAATTAGATACAAACTTGACATTATTCAAAATATGATGGATTGTTTGTATGCCAAATGTAAGACAAAAGAGGTATTTACTATCTAATTATTCTCTCTTACCATTAGATACTAATAATCATTTATTTTTGCATAGGCATTCCATATATAACCGACTGTGTTCTTGGAGAAATTGAGAAGATGGGAACTAAATTCAGTGTTGCTTTAAAAATCATAAAGGATCCACGTTTTGAACGTATTCGTTGTCTGCATAAGGGAACATATGCAGATGATTGTTTGGTACAAAGAGTAACTCAGGTAAAAATCACTCTTTTTGCATGATTACTAAAATTCTTTCTCAATAATCCATAGTTGAATCATTAAAATAAATATTAGAAGTGGAAATTGCTATAAATGAAGGCTGCCCAGCATGGAATGATGCAGCAGGAAATTATCAGTTGAGGGGTGGTTCTTAAATTACGTTATGCTAAAAAGGAGCGAGAGATTTTGAAGCAGCATTACATAAGGGTAACGGGTATTAGTTTATTGTTATGTAGCATTCATATTTATTTTTTGCAGTTTTCAACATTTACTGAATTTTTTTTTTTTTTTTTTAATCGTGTACTAAAACATTAAAGTATTAGCTAATGAATTTGTTTTATAAACATAAATAAATTAAAGTTATTACAAGTAAATTGTTACAATAAATGAAAATATTTTTTCATCAATTTTTATTGAATATGTAGGATTACAAAGAAAATATTCCAAACTGATATGCAGTATATTCTTGAAACTGATATGCAATATATTCTTAAATTGGTGCAGTACTCTTGCCAGATGGCGTGTGCGCAGCTTGTGATCAAATTGTTTTTACTGTGCTATAATTTATTTTCTGTTCTTAAATTTACAAGTGGGGGAAGGGTGTAGTCACAAACGTTTCATAAATATTGGGGGAGGGGGGCATGCACATGTTATGGCTTACAGGGATGGGGGTATTCAAATAATCCAAATTTGCATTACATAATTTATGAACAGCCCTTGAGACGTATGGTGATACAAGTAGGATGTAATCTATGGTTTCAAACTAGACTTGGCAATGATCAGAAAATGGTTGAAAACAGATCTAAGGGCCTGAGCATTAGTTGATATTGCCATTAACTCACATTCTATTCTGAATAGTTTGATTGCTCCGGCTTTGATGTTATTGTTAGTGCCTCAATGGGGGAGACCATTTTCAAAATTTTTAAATATTAAATTTCCCTCTTGTAGTTTTCTAGGTTGAGATTGAAAACAGTCACTATACCTTCAGTGTTATGTAGTGTTGATATCTGGACTGATATTCATGCACACTTTCTTGAGCCCCAATTTTGTTTGAGGTTTGGGGGACTTGGGTTATTTCAATGGTGGGATTTTTATATCAAATCTGTTGATCACTTTTCAATACAAAATTGTTTCTATTACACAGGAGTGATCATTTGTGGTTTTTAGGTTTTGGCAACAAGTTGCTATTATTTTTTCTTAATTCAACAAAAGTTAATAAAGGAGTGAGAGTAGGTATTCTGGGGCTTAAGAAAATGTGTGTGTACAATTTCCAAAATTTGTTGATTACCTCCCACCAAAATTGTTTCCTTTCTATAACTGAAGGACTTTCATATATAACCTTATCAGAACATTTACAGAATTGTTTTCTATATTTCACTCTGACAGCACAAGTGCTATATTGTGGCAACAAATGATGTTGATTTAAAAAGAAGAATACGCAAGATACCTGGTGTACCCATCATGTATGTTGCAAAGCACAGGTATGTAATTCAAAAGAACTTCAATATCTACAATTAGACCAGCTTAAGTGGCTCAGGGCATCAATTGATGTCACTACATTATCTCTGTCTGGGAAGTCCTAGAGTTCGAGTCAATGGTAGGAGGATTTTCAACACTAGCTAGATCATGGTTTTCCAACTGGCCATCCACAGGTCTTGTGCAGCCCGCAGTGGCATTTATTGTGGTCGGTGAAAGGTTATTAGTCAAATGTGAAAGTACATCACGTTCATATCGGGTGAAAACATTGCGTGCTTAGTGCATGGACGCTTCTGGGGTCAACACCTCTTTAGTACAAAAATAGGTTAAGTTTATATTTAATGATTTTTTTTTTTTAATAAATTCAGAAATTCAAAATCATTCCAAAGTGCTTCTCTGCATTATGCGTGGTACGGCCTGATATCAAGAGTGGTTTCATTCCCCCTCCCCGTTTCAGAGCAGTTGGGCAAAGGGCCGACAAACATTACGGGGAATTCAGGTGTGGATTGCCTGAGTATTGAAAATATGACCCATAAGAATATTAAAGGTTTTAGTTGTGGCCCTTCAGGCCAGAGACCAGGCAAGCTGGACACCCCTGAGCTAGAAAGCTTGGTTAAATTGAAATTCTGTTTGGAGAAGAAGCTGCTTTTTTCACCATTTCTTAACAACAGCTCCAATTGTCATTTTGGACAAAGTTTTACTCTTCTTTAATATTCTTAAAATAATATTTTGGTTTTACTCTTAGAAAACAGAAAAATTGAGGAAAGAGGGGGGAAATTGTACTTTAGGCAGCGATAGATTGCAACTGACGAGTATCTGGCAAGTCCAAATAGCTACCCCAGACCAAAGAAAATAGAAAACTAATACGAGAAAGTCTGTGCCATTCTGTGACACCCCTAGTTTATAGCTTGTTTATTAAGCTTGAAAGTCACTATAAAATTGTATGGATTCCTCTTCTTTTCCTTCTATTGGTGCATAGATTCCTATGACTTTTAATTTACTTTCGGTGATGCAGAGTTTGAGAGTAGTTGTTGTTATTATTATTATTATTATTATTATTATTATTATTATTATTATTATTAGCCTTCAATACTGGCAGGTTTTCCATTTATTGGGTAACATTATTGCAATTCCTGCTGCTGCTGTTGCTGTTTCTTCCTGCTTTACTTCTGAATATATTGGAATGTGATTCTGCATTTGTTGAGTCACATTGCTTTCTTTTTTCTTTTGTCTGACAGAATTAGAATACTTTAAATTCTATTGTAAATTGGTCTTGAGGTGAGAAAGTAAAGCAAATAATTCTTAAAATTGCCAATGCTTCAGCTCTTGTTAAGTTGACATCAGAGCTATAACTGAAAATATTTGTTTTTCTTATTCCAACCAAACTATTGTGCTATTAGAAACATTAAACTCTTATTTATTCAGTATTTTCACATGTAATCTGTATATTGCTTTCATATTGTTTGCTTCCTACATGAAAATATATTTTTTTTTTGTTTTATAACACTGATAAAGGTGAAAAAAAGCTGAAACATTTACAATTCAAGGAATATTTGTGGTCTAATGTCAAGATAATTCAGGAAAAAATAGTTTTATTTTTGATAAAGATATTTTTCCATTTTAACCTCTCCAGTTATTAGAATTTTGGTAAATAGTACCCAACGGAAAAACTGTTCTGAATATCTAAAACAAAAAAGAGGAAAGTAATTTTTTGCCAATTTATGATAAGAAATAAGTATTGTAAGACATCTTATAACAATACGTGATTGAAAAATTATCGAACCAATTTATTTGTATTGTTGAAAGTTACTGTAATACGATGTTATGACATGAATATCGTATACTGTTTTGTCCACTTAATAAAAATTCCAATGAACTATAATTTTTGTTCAAATTTGACTATTCATTCAGTGAAAGATGTATAGTAGTTAATAGCCCGTGGATTATTACAACACATGTTCCGATACCTCGTATTATGAAACCGATTTCAGTTTCTTAAAGTTAGATTGTAGATAAATATAATTTCATCATCATCATCATCATCAGCAACAAGGTTTGGGCCTAGTGGCCCGTTCCGCTCTCAAGAGTCTCTTTCCATCTTGTGTGGGGTCTGCCTCTGGATCGTTTCCACTTTGGTTTGTATTCGAGGATAGTCTTGGGAAGCCGTTCTTGTGGCATTCTGGTTAGGTGTTCGAGCCAATTCTTCCTCGTTGAGTCGATCTTCATGAGGGGTCCGAAGCTTCAGAGTGCATACCAATGGATTACATTAAGTTTAATAAATATAATTTAATGGTAATAATTACAGTTTATGCTGTAAAAAGTTGTAATCTTTCTCTTTTATTTTGTTTTCCCCCTGAATTACAACCTGAACCTGTCTGAATTGATGTGGTGGTGTCCTTTTTTACTATAGTGGATTTTGTTTAAACATTGTATTTCTTTCTTTCAGATACACTATTGAAAGAATGCCAGATGCCTATGGTGCTCCAAAAGTGTAAAGTAAATTTTATATTACTAAGGACAATGAATTGTATGTATAAATTTATGTAATATGTTTATAATATTAAAATCTGTAGTTCAAAACACTTGACCAGATTGAACTCTTTGTATTTATTTTATAATAAATGAAAAAAAGGTCTGAATTAAACATTTTTGGTTAATAATTGGTTACATAGCTTTTCATAATGCTTTCAAACTATTGAATCTTCTTTTGGACCCATGGATTTTATAACCAGTCAACTAAACAAGTAGTCTTTGAATTTAATATTTCAATATTCATTAAGTCTTGATTTGTGTTATAATTTTTTAGGATGTACAGTTTATGTAAACCATTTGTTATATATCAATTGGATCATGAAAAGCAGTTCTCAGTTTGAAAGAATGTCAATAAATAATTTCCATTACAAAGAATGTTGTTAAATAGATGAAATATTCAGTGGATTTTAGAATATTTTGTTACCTTTCAATCAGTCTTATATCTCAATATTTACTTTGTCAATGGCATCCATGTATCGTTTCATCAGCATAATGAATAAAGACATTTCTGATTATTTCTCAATTTTGGAATTATATATAGCTCCCCATATGTACTAGGTACATACACTACGTAAATAAAGAGATAATATTTAAATTCCATGTGCATTTTATGATGAATTCATTTTTTTGTTGACACAAATGCTTCATATGATCTCTTATGATGTTCCTTGAAATTTTTAAAGTTTTCTTGTGTGTATGTCTAATAAGCAGGGGGCAGATTTATCAATTATCAATTTGCTTTTGTGCACTTGTTTGGGGCCACTGGTAATTCTTCTAGTATTGCTACATTTCCTACTGCTTTTAAAGATGTTTTCACTTCAGTCGCCATTCCTGTGGGACTACCTTTTGTTGTTTTTTTTTCTCTAGTTAATAAGTAGAAGTTGTTTTTAAAATTTTCATCCAAATTAATTTTGAATACTTCAATTTTGTGTGATAATTATTAGAACTTTTTGAAGCACTGAGAAAGTACTTATGTGCATGAAAATAAATGTGGGTGTCAGAAATTGGGAAAAAGGCAAGAAATTTCAGGAATATAAGATATATTACAAGATGCCTTCATAATAATATTATGTATATTCATACATGTTCATGACATTATGTTTAATATGAAAAAAGAAAAAAAAATTTTTGAATTACATTTTTTGTTTTGGCTTAAATGTCTGACATAAAAGCATACTTCAAATAATTGCACTTTTTTCAAGCAACAAAAAAAAACATTTATCTTCTTTTGAATTCCCTTGAAAAAATTCTTTGAAGTGATGACAAAACAACAAACAAAATTGAGATTGCTTTATCTGTAATGTTTACTTTTTTTTTAGTATTTCATTACAAATGAAAAATTACTCGAACAAATTATTTTCATAAACCAGCATATTTCTATTATCATCATGATTTTCATCTGAAGAGTTATCAGCATCTGAAACAAAAAGTACCAATATGACGATCAGATAACAATACGCATGATTATTTGTGATCTCTTGTTGCATTTGCAACATTAAATAGTTTCTATCACAAGGGAATAAACATTTTTGCTGAAAAAGGCCTACTACAATGCTTACTGCTAACTTATTTATGATATGACTGTCTGCAGAAAAATAGCAGTAGAGATTCTGGTTCTCAAGAAAATATGCATTGATAGGAAATAGCCTCAAATGTAGTTAGTCTGGGAAATGCTGTTGTAATCTGGTATCATTGGTAATAGAATTCAAAAAATAGTGTTACTAATGTATTCAAATCAAAGAACATGCGAGAAAATGTATTTTTTTTTTTAATGAAATACATATTTTCAGAATTTCCTTGTAAAGTCAAAACCTAAAATCGAAAATTTCAAATACCTATTCAAAATTATTTTTTTTATTGGTACAGATGAGTTAATTGAAAAGCATTAAGAAGATATATGTAAAAAAATAAAAATTTACAATGTTAATCTGCATATTGCAAGGAATTCACATCAGTTTAATTTATTAGCAGTACATATTAAAAAATTATTTGCAGAAAAAGAAGTTACTTTTTCTTCTTTCTTTCTCTCTTTTTTTCCCTCCATATGTTTTTAGTACATATTTCTTTTAATTTCTATAAATTCCCACGATCAACTCAATTTTTTTCCCCAAATCAGTTGACTAAATCATCCCAAGCAGATTAGAGAAACTGATTTATAAAATTATTTTCATCAGATACAATCCATGGATATGACACTGGATAATTGAACCCCAAGTATTGGAATTTCCTCTTCATTTATCTTTTTATATCACCCACGTTTAAATACAATATTAGTCACCCCTCCAGTTTGAACACTCAAATCCTTCCCAAAATCAAAATTGCATTTTACATGCCGAAGTGAGCTTACGTACCAATACTCTAAACTTGACAAATGTCTTAGAAAATCATTAAACTCTAAATGTGAATGAAATGAAACACAAGGAGGTGCACATGCAAGGTGAGTTAAGTTATAGTAATTTCAAAATAAAGAGGTGAACTTACTGATACTAGACCAGTCTGTAAACGATGTACCTCTAGATGACCAACTGAGTGAATGTTCTTTTGCAAAAGATACCTTCAGTTGTATCCCTGATGCCATACAGCCATTGATCTAAACAAATAGTGCCAAGAGAAAGAGAGATGGTTTATGATTTGAAATATGTATTCTTTACCATTTAATTTTCTGCTTCTCTAAAACCAGAGTTTTTTAATGAAACAATATTTTACTACTCCAGACCATATGAATAAAATACAGGCAGTATAGGTGTTGTGTAGTTACAGAACCTTTCAATGATTCAAGGATCTTCACTAAACTTGACAAGTAATGATATAAAAATCTCACAAACAAATCCTTGCTCTTATTTATTTTAATTTCTTTGTCAAGTAAAATTTTCAAATAATTGCATTTTATGTTCTCAATTCTAAAATATATATATATATGACTCTTAGCTATCTTCTGGGTATTGAGCCTGTATACAACATAGAATAAACTTCATTTTTACTAAATTCAATAGAATAAACTTCATTCACTAAATTTTGTTTTATCTTGTAATGTTGCTTTTATCCCATCAGCCAGGGGCTCAATGCAGTTAGTAACCAGGATTCCCATCTAGGAATCCATGGTGTCCAGAGTTACTTAACTTCCATGACTTTATGGAGCGTAGTTAAACAATTTGGCTAACAACTTCAGCTTAAATGTTGATTAAAATTAGATGCAGCAATGTAAATAAATAAGCACTATGTTAATGCACTCACCTCTGTTACAGCACGGTTTGCTGCTTCAACTTTGTCAAAAGTAACAAAACCACATCTGTTAAAATAATATAGTGTGTATTATTCATAAAACAACAGATATACAGTCTTAATGAAAGATCGTTACAAAAAAACAAACATTACTATATTTGAAACATTCCTTATATTTTTCAACAATAGGCCAACATTGTTACTGCTTTTACCAGTCAATCAATAAGCAAGATGTTTCAAAGAGGTTGCTTTAAGAGAAAATTGCAATGCTATAAGGAAATTTGTGCAATGCAGAGCACATTTTTTTCACGGTTTATAAGAAAACCACTACACCATGGTCTGCCCCTCAGCAACTTTCCAGAAGCTATTCAAATTATTTTTAAATTTCATTTTAAAAATAGTTGATCTTCATGAAAAGTGTAGTTAAAAAGAAAATATATTTATTTTATTCTTGGTAAGAAACTGCAAAATACTTACTGATTCTCCTCGTCCACAGCTACATTCACAATTCTACCACATGTCTGGAATGACCTTTTCAAGTAATCTTCCGAGATATTATGACCCTTCACTTTTATAGTATTGCCATTATAGATTGTATTTGTTTCTATCCTAGGTATCTTTGGCACTGCAGTTTCATCTTCATCTTCCCAGTCATGAACAGAAATGCTGGGCTTGTACACATTCTAAAAATGAAAATAAAGAAACACCTTTTTCTGCTAGCGTTCATGAAATATGAACAAACACTATAGTTTGCTTTGCTGATTTTTCAACTCTGATGACATGGAATTCTTTTGGTGTATCCCATGGTAATCTTTTCACCTATTTAACTGTGTCTTGGTTTATAATTTTTTTTATCATGAGAATTTCCCGTCTGTATTGAGCTATCCCAGTAAGAATAATCATATTTCAGAAATTAGAAAAGAGAAAAAACATCATCATAAATAAAATTGTGGGTTACCAATGATAGAAGATAAGTATTGTCTATTATTATTACATTCTGTTAATTTGGCAGATCATCCATAATAATAAAATTATTGCCTGCATTAAATTTGACAGGGTTTTGATTTACAAACTTAATGTTGGGTAAAAACACCTGCAGTAAAGAACATGTGTGTAGTTTTCTAAAAATTCTTTGGCATCAGTACTAAATTTGTTTGGTGAAACCAAATGATGAGCAATTAGCATACCTCTTTTTGAGTTTTCTGAGTAGATCACTTCTCTAAAAATGGCAAATTTTTATTTTTTCTATATTTTTTAATTGTTTTATTTCTAAATTCCAATTTTATTGCATTATTGGCCACTTGAAAATTGCAAATATTTTGGTATTATTCAGAAACTTAACTTAGTAACGGCTAATCTTTCTACCCCCTGTATATATCAGAGACCAAAAACGAGCTGGTTCATTGTTGTGTGGAATAGAAATAGGGATACCAATATTAATGAGATATTTTCTGCTTATTATTTAAATATAAAGTAAGCGATAATAAATAAATCATCTCTGTTCTAGTCCAATCTTAGAAGTCATGAGCTTCATGCTCTGGAAGTTTGTGAATGCCTTCATTTTTCCAAATGTTTGCTTTAAGCCAAATCAGTGCCTACTACTGTTGTCCCAAAACTAATAAAAATAATTATTTCCAACACGGTTGATGGTATAAATGACAGAAAGTGCAACAGAATGAAAAGAAAAAATTAAAATAGTTAACAATGTTCAGTTTTCTACTTTACAATGCATGACTTCATTTTTATTTTCTAGTTTAATATATTCCTTTTCTGTCATCAACAATTTAAAAATATTATTATTATTATAAATTATTACTTTTGAATGAAAACTTGCAACATAATAAGTTGACTAACTCACATTTTATTTTACAATGTTGTTTTGTATTAGAAGAAACTCTCTCTTTGCATTTGCAATAGAGTGTGATTACTTCCAAATGCTCACCTTCCTTTTATTTTGGAGCCTGGGCCGAGGTTGCATGTCTGAACTATGTTCAAAACCATTGGAAGTGGGTTGGTAACCATCAAATGAGATTTTTGTAGCATTGAGCTTGCGCTCTAGAGTTATTGATCGCTTAAAGCCAGTGTGATCTGAATGGCTCGCCTTTCTTGCAAAGGATGGGAGGACTCCCATCTGTACCATCTTTTTAACAACTTTTGTTGTAAGTTTTGGCTCTGTGGACGCTTTAGGGGCAGGGATTTTCTCCTGCTCTGTTTGTGGTAACTTCAATGATTGTAGAACCTTTTTCTAGGAAGAAACATTTAAATTAAGTCCTGGAATAACTGCTGGTGAAATCATTAAACAGAATACTGATATGATACATATTATTTGTAATAACAATGAAATCTTCCAGTTTTATATATGATTCACTACTTTGAAATGTTTTTTTGTCAACAGTGGCCAGGTACAGTACAGACACCAAGAAATTAATTTCAACTCTTACGAGGGATGCTCATTTACCTAGTTGTTACAGTATACTGAGAAAGAAAGCATAAGCCTGTTAAGAAAAAAAAAATCATTGTTAGTATTGCCGTAAATCACATACAATGAAAGTATACATGAACTCTTGGATCGATGACAACTATGGTGTTCGAACATTTCCCCATGCAGATAGGAGTAGGAGGTAAATTGGGGATACTTTGTCAACTATAAAATACTGATGAATATGAAGAATGTGGAACTTATATTTTACGTCAAATAAGTACAACTACAAGGTACGCTATCAGCGTTAAAAATTATTTTTCCAGTTTACATCCACTTCTGTTAAATTAAGTATGTGGAGAATATTTGCTTTGCGATATTTTTCCTCGACACCACCAATTACTTAATTAATTATATGAATGAAGTTCGAAAAAAACGTACTTTCTTTTTAAGCACAGCATATTTGGCTTGTAACATTTTTTCCTCTTCTGTCAACTTCGACGGGAATCGTATGTACTCCATTACAAAAGGTAACGTGACTGGACGTGACGACTACACCACTGCTTTCATCTGTTCAGTATTGCAGGTAAGCTTCATTTAGTGGCCCCAAATCCTAGTTCAGCCCAATCGAGAAAGCACCCCGAAAGCTGATAAAATTAGGTACGGATTTTATGAAAGTGCTGTAGTATATTTAAGTCAAAAGTATGTTTTATGGAATTATTCCCAGATGCATTATCTTACTAATTGTTTCGGTGATTGGATGGTTCTCTATCGGAATACTTAAAAGACAACCATCACATTACATCTATCATGCTCCCCGTAACTTTTGGAAGAGAACAATAGTGCCAACAGCTAGCGTCCGTCCACATTCCGTTTGCTAAGTGACAGCGCTTTCATGTTTCAAGATGAATGAAACAACTGTTTCTACTCCATGCTGCGGAGCAACATTAATCGGTAAGAATTCTTGACTAATTTACGTTTTTGTTTGACTATCGTAACATTAGCTTTTTTACGATCTACTGTGTATATACGTTTTACTTTGGCTATTGGCAATATATACTTCATTCGAATATATTACCAGTGAATTAAATGAATAACCAAATAACACCCGATTCCTTGATGGTTTAAGCATCGAATGACATTACAAATATTAGGAAAAATACAGTTCTATATTTGCCTGTACAGATAAAATGATTTCACAATTTATTCAATTGCATCATTACTAAAGTGCCATGAGGTAGTCATGGACATGCCTAATTATAATTACTATAAATGTTACTAATCAGGAATGCAGATTGAGAACAACTATTCTTATCAGACATAAACTACCCTCTTTTTGAAAAGTTTCTTGTAAATTGGAATTGATGTAATAATAAATCAAGTTGATGTATAAAGTACACACAGGGATGTTTTAAAAAACATCTCAGGCTTATTTCTTTATTTACCATCATTCCTATATATATAATTAATAAAAAAAATTTTGGAATGAAATATTTTTGTACTAGTAGTATAACATGTATTCAATTTGTAAGTTTTTAAACTACTATTCAAATTTTATTGAAATTATTTTAGAAGATTCAAAATTCAATAACCAAGTGATAGTCTCTCAAAATACATTTTTAGCATCTCATCTTCATAACTAATCTCAACTTCCATTTCAACAATATCAATAAAAATCAGAGATATATTGAGAGAACACTTTTCATCCAAATATAGTGATTATCTGAATTCCTTTCAACATTAATAGTTATTTTACATAACAGTTCCATAATTTTCTCATGTATACTAGTGGTCCAACATATTATGTTAGTCTTCTATAGTTGTCTTGTTAGTGGTTGTAATCAGTCGATTAATAATTAATTTCATATTCCTGAGAAATTACTGTATTTTTTAAATTTTTTTCATTATTTTAAGTGTATGTGGTGTATTTCTATGCAAAGAACGGTCTTCTGAAGGTGTACGTATGTGTGTGTGTTATATATATATATATATATATATATATATATATATATATATATATATATATATATATATATATATCCATTTTAATTATATCTGTGAACTCACACAAAGCTTCTTTCTTTCTTTTTCCTATGTATTGGAAGTAAGTAGATGTTGCTTTGATAATTCGAATTTTATATCTTGTCAACCGATAGCATTTCATGTATTTTGTAATATGTTTTATATGGGCAAATCTCTTTGCTTTTGATATTTCGTGTTAGGTAATAGTTTGGCAAGATTCTACAAAAGAACTTAACTCCGGCAGTTATAAATGATAAGGAAAACCTGTCATTGATACAGCCGAGTGAACGAAATAATGTTTGTTCGTAGACCAACAGTTGTGGTGTTATTATTCGTGTGTGCGTCGTAGCGCAGCCGGGACGCGTACGGACATAGAAAAACTCGCGCGCTGCAGCGACGTACGTCGTATAACAGCCAACGGACGTTAGCAGCTAGAATGCGTTCCTTTTTTTCTGATAGACGTTACAGCTTCTTACGCTAGAATACCGTGAAGAGCACACATACTAGCAACGTACGTTGAACGAGCGTTTTTTTTTTGTTTTTTTTTTTTTCATTCATAAAACGAATAGATTCAAAAGTCAGATTGATCAATGAAAGGCATATGCAAGCATTTCATCTGGTGGTATACACACTTCAGGTTGGTATCGTGGCGTTTAATATGATCATGTAGTTTCGAGAACACATCTGTAAACGACGTCTCGGACATTCGTAAATAATTTTAAAAAATTCTCAGCGTTGCTGCATAAAATATGACAGCGTATAAAATGTTCTCTTCAAAACGCGCGCGTTGTTAATGGTATGAACCCACCATCTCCTCCTCTTTTCTTTTATTCGTTTCTTCCTGATGTAACACTCAATTGCTAACTCCGCGGCATCTGTGTTTGCTTGCACAAGACCACAGGGCGCCCGTAGCGTTGCACCTGACGTCCGGTGGTCGTGCCCATGTGACCTGCCAACCAACGGACGTTAACAACGTACGGTTTGTGACGCTCGTGTACCGCTAGCCTCATAGTCAAACATGGCATTAATGACGTGACGTACGGCGTATCATACAGCAATATCAATCTTCTGCGCAAGCGCTGGTCGCGCAGCGCCTTACTATGGAGCTTTTGCACGGCTCAGTGTACAGCAATCGACTGCACAATCGATGTCATGCGCGTAAGCAAATGCACAAAAGTGATTCGAAACTCAAAATGCGCATGCTCTGAAGATTGACAGTGCTGTCGATTGTTGTAATGCTTCGCCTTGCAAAACTTTCCAACTTTCGAGCATCTGCGCATGCACAGAAAGTCTTGATTGCTGTTAATTTATGTATGCTACTCATTAGGTACTACTGTTATAATACTCTGTGCTTTAAGCTCAGAGTGGCGCACAGCAATCTCTCGATACACTATAACACTTTTGAGCACATGCGCATGCGCAGTTAGAATTCTCTATGCACAGAAGGTCGATATTGCGGTCGATTTCGTACGCTGCGGTGTATTTAAGAACCCTTATGACTGGAAGGTTGCGGATCCAATCTAGGGATGCGATATCGATGATATTTGGGGCTGTATGTACAGCCTATTGAACAGCAAAAGACAACCTCGACCTTTTGCACATGTCCGGATGCTCAACACGAACTGAGCAAAGGGCAGTTGATCAATGTTGTCGATTTCTGTACGCTACGCTCTGTTTAATGTCCCATTTTCAAAAACATCGATTCATTTAAGTCAATGTTTTGAGCTCGATGTTTTTTTTTACTTGGTTGATATTTTATTTTTCAATCAAAAAATTATAATTTTAAGGTTTCAATAAATTCAAAAAATTCAGACTTGTGTGAACGGGGGTGACAAGTAAGTGGAGTTTCTGTAAATAAGTAAGGAATTCACATTTATCAGTTTTCGAACATTATCAACTCGCCGAATAATAATGAACACAATCCCTAGTTACAGCTATAAGTGAAATTTCCAACGTAGAAAGTATGAAATAAATAGAAAACGGTAAATAATTTGTTAAAAAGAACATTGTGGTACTACACATGTTACGCTTATCCGAAACTAGATATTTTGCGAATTATCCTGTTAATGTTCAGATTATCCAAAGCGGATCAATAAAATCTGAAGTAAGAACAACTCGGAAACCATATTTTGGATGTTTATTCTGAGAAAGTTGACTTTAGAAAACACGATGTGTCTAGGGTAGGTGAAGTAATTCACTGTGGCGAGAAATAACAATTCCGTGAAAAGAAATTCTGGTGGGAGGAGTTTCTAAGGCAAGTGAGGGATAAGGTGTTGAGTTTCGAGTTCCATTGTGGCAGTTGTAAGATTTTATTTACACGATTCAACCTAAACTATATATCTCAAGTTGACGCTTCGCATTCCAAAGTAGAAGCGAAGACAAAGATCCGCCCTGAGGGATTGGCTTAAAACAGTCCTTGCAAACGCATAATTTCCAAAGCATTCCAATTTCTTGCGAACGAACAAGACGCCTCAAACTCGGGCTATCACCTTACTTTGCTCAGCGCCCTGAGGCTATCAATGTTAGACGGACAAAGTCCGAAATGATCCATTTGTCATTCGACTTCATCCACACCGTCTGATTTATGTGTGAATGAAGCGGCTACTTCTAACGTTAGCCATATTTTAGTCTTCAGCCGTAATGCGAATACCACACTACACTGTAAGAAATGCCATTAAATCGAAAGTAGATTAATATATTGTATATGAAACTTAATGTAATATTATACATTAAAAAGAGATTCAAATATTATTACATTAAATTTTTAATGCGTAAGTTAAAATCGGTGTAGATTTAATGAAGAGGTTCTCCCGTTTCCCCTGACTCTCGTTGTTTATATCCTATATTCATGTTCACCAGTCCATCGCGATCGTTAATTCATTTCTTCCAGAATGATAATAAAACTTTGTGACCCTTGCATGCTAATGTACATGTGTAGATTAAATTTAATGTGTGTTAATGATCATTACTGTCATGTACTAATTTACATTAAAGTAATGTGGAAATTTCTCACTGTACGACTGAAATCAAGTGTTCATAGTTCGTAGTAAAGCTAGCACCGTGATCTAAGCGAAAACGTATCAGAAGCTTCGACATTTGTACAGAATTGTCGCCTCAAATTACAGAATAAATTAATTCCATGTCCCAAATGTAATTAATATTCACCTGAGCGTCATTACAAGTGTCGAGGGCGAGGTTAATTGCGTTTAAGTGCTTTGCTTGTGAGGGTAATTGCGTTAGTGAATTTAAAATCGCCATTAGTGATTTGGACGATACTTAAAAATAATAATCCGAATGATAGTGATTGTATTAACACAGTACAACGTAGAACATTAGCAAAGTGTTTCCTTTAAAAATAACTCTATTGAGTAAGGATTGTTGTCTTTCACTTTCGTTGGGTTTTTCGCTTATTCGACCAAAGGTCTCCACAGTACATATTTACAAGGAATGTCTTGGACTTACCAATGCTGATTCGGCTGAAATATTTTTTGTCCGTGATAGTTTTCGACATTCATAAACCGAATGTAAGCGATTTTCACTGTAAAGTTATTATTTCTAATGACACGAATTTTAAAAACATCGTTTCTCAACGATATTATAAACTTTCGCCCTTCTTTATCAAATAAAAATCTGCGGGTACGCACGTTAAAAATGAGCGCGTTTTAGGAATCGCATATTACCAGTTTGAAGTTGAAATAAGATGATCAATTCAATTGTTTAAGTTTTCTTTAAATGTTGATATTTAGCTCTAATTATAAATGTTTTAGAAATCGCTGATAACGAATCTGGTACCTAAATAGCAGAGCACATGATGCGAAGTCAATTTGGAACAAACCTTACAGCATTTGTTTGTAAAATTATAAAGAAGTACTGAACATAAATTTACTTCTTTAAAAGTGTATGTAATTTTTACTCTCTCGTATACAGATGTCCAGAAGCTTCCGTTAAAAAAAAAAAAAAAAAAAAAAAAAAAAAAAAAAAAAAAAAAAAAAAAAAAAAACAGATTCTATGTTGACGATCATGAAGAATGAAAGATCGAGTTTTTCCGGAAAAAAGTCTCTTCGAGAAAATTGAGTTTAAATGTTACTTCCGCGCGAAATTCAAACCGAAAATTCATTTCTGGACGTTTTCGGTGAAACTGTGAAATGAGATAAACGTAGCTTGCTGCACACTAGAGTTCTTTAATGCTATGAAGTGTTTTATGTGTACTATTAATTTAATGTATTAATTATACTTACACTGTTGGATAAAACAGAGCGCTGGATTAAAAAAGAAACGCATATACGCGTACGGATAAAATCGCGCACTTTCAGGATATGGATACACACTCACACGGATGGTTAAAACTGGACGTATTCAGAGCAAGGTTAAATAATGGGTCGCAAAATGTACGGAGGGATAAAATTAGGCATTTTTGAGATTCGATTAAACATGCTAACATAGAGAAAACTGGGCGCCTTCAGGTTACAGTAAAACAAGCGACGCACAAACAGGACAGACAAAACTGTCCCTCTTCGGGTATGGTTAAATATTTAAATGAGAAACGCACCAACACAGTTTTGTAAAATTGGGCACCTCCGGGATACTGTTAAGTACAAGACGTATAAAATAGGGCGCCTTCGGTTTGCGACATACGATAGCGCAAATCCGGACTATTAAAATTGGGCACACTCATAATGCAAATAAACACAAATCAAGCAAACGAAACGGGTAAAATGGGGAATCTTCGGAATACGGTTAAACACGAGACACACAAAACTGGGCGCCTTCAGAACACTACACGCGATACGCGCAAATCCGGACTGGTAAAATTGGGCTGCTGTAATATTCGAGATGTTGTCAAACACGGTTACCTGTCAGAGCTGCTGTTGCGCGGCGCGAGGGGGCGTGCCCAGCGGGTGGTCTCGCGTGCCCAGGCGGCGCTGCTCCTGGCAGCGGGCAGGCGCCGGGTCGGCGGCGGCCTGCACACACGGGTGGCAATTGTGAGAAATAAAACTAGTGGTGTTACAACAGAACATACTTTCTCGCATTATTTCTAAATTTGCAAATTTTTCGAAAATTCAGAGAGTTTAACAAAAATGAGGCCCGCGCCACTCTTTGAAGCATCCTTTCTTCTATCCGCTAAAAAATTTAAAATTGAAGCGGTTTTTGAAACAAAAAATGATATTTTTTAAAATTGCCTATATTTTGCACCAAATTGCACGAAAACTACTCATATGTTCGAAAAATTGATCATGAACTTATTTAAAAAGCCGTTTTTAAGGCTTTTTAAATAAGTTAAGGCTTAAGGTTTTTCATTAAGGAAAACATATCTTTCTTCATTATTATAGTTGTAGGAAGTCGCCCCAAAAAATGGACTTTTGCAATTTTCAAAAGATATGGGATTTCAACGAACGTGAGACCTGCGCCATTCTCCTAAGCGTCCTTTGCCGCTACACGAGGACAACGTTTGATCAAAACATTTTGAGAAAATGGTGAAAATGATTTTGCGGCTTCATGTAAAGTACCTTCAAAAAACAAAATATCCGTTTGAAACTCCCAAAGCCTCCAGTTCATTCAGATCGACGGGGAATACCAATTTTGAAAAAAATCATCTGAACGATTTAGGTGCTAATGGTGACCAGACAGATGGACAGACAGACATTTGCCGTCAATCGATTCTTCATTTTTATCATTCAAATTTTCATTTTCTTTTATAATTAATTTTCATTTCTTTTGTAACAATTTTTTAATTTGATTTGTAAACAATAAACAATTTACATGATTCTGGAGTGTTTCTGTGCTTCTATAATGCAAATTTTCGCCTAGAAAGCATTATTTCAAACCAACATTTGAGTGCTTATTTCGGCTCAACCATTCGGAACATCGCAGTAGTTCATTAGACAAAATATGCTTAAAATTGTCTTAAGAGCTTATTTGCGAAGTTTAGACTTTTTCTTCCCGGACACTCTGTGTATTAATATGGTTTAACAACTGGACCGCTTGTTGATAGTAGTGCATAAACTTTAAGTGAGTAGCCTAATGAAACAATTAACAGGCGACAGCGATTCTCGGTGTTGCGGTAATAGTTATTAACGTCATTAGGCCTATTGGCAGCGAATAATAGATGCGGTTGAAGTTTGTAAATTGAGGCTCATAGCCGGAGTTTATAAGAAATCTAGAATGGTATTTGCGTTATTGGTCGTGTGTCGTTCAATACATTTCGAACAGCTTATATGAAAAAACAAAATATAATCAATAAATATAATTTCTTGGAATAAGTGTCATCTTAACTACCACTCGTGTGTTACGATTTGTATTACCTGACGGAAGACACTTAAATCCGTAACTAACGCCGAGTTTGTGTTGTGTTTGGTTGCGTTAAATAGATAATAATAATAATAATAATAATAATAATAATAATAATAATAATAATCATAATCATCTGTCTCTGGAACACCTTTGACTGAGGGTCCTGGGGTTCGAGCCCCCGGCAGTGACAGGAATTTCAATACTAAGTAGATAGCTAGGTCGAATTCACCCGCTTTCTGGAGGAAAATTCTATCCGCCGGCTGCACTGATCGGTAGTTTTCCGTAGTTCCTCCGATCAACACCAGGCGAATACCGGAGTCGTGCTCTAACAAAAGGACCACGGACCGAGCGCGATCTTTCCATCCCCTTCCTAGTCCTATCCTCACAGTTTACCAACACACTTCAACTTACATTACTACACCAGTCGGGAGCTTAGAACGTGTCCCGGCTGGTGCGGTGCCCTCCTGTTGGGACATATCTGGTTGGGGAATACCCCGATAGCCGACGGTAGTTCGGCGCCGGATCTCGTCCTCCAGCGGGTGGGGGGGGGGATGACCGCCACTTCCAGCGATACACATACGGGACTAATGAACGTAGCAGTTGATGGGAAACACGGTTCACTAAGTGCTTCACCAATCAACCAATCATTTGACGAAGCCCAGCGGCCACGATCATTGAACGCCGTACAGCGGCGGTCCCCACCTGCACGGGGGAGGGCGGCGCGGGCTGCTGCTGGACCGCTGGCATCGCCGACGCTGACGCCGCCACCACCGCCGCCGCCCGCAGCAGGCGCGCGCACTCCTCGTGGCCGCTGTGCGCCGCCAGATGCAGCGGCGTGTAGCCGCGCGCGTCGCGAGCGCTGGCGTCGGCGACGGTGACGGAGCCGCCGTTGGTTGGGTTGGCGTCGCCCATGTGAGCCAGCAGCGCCTGCACGCACGCCGCGTGGCCCTTGGCCGCCGCCAGGTGCAACGCCGTGCGCTCGCCCACCATGTCCCTACACACACCATACGCCCCCGCTTTCGTGACATTGACAGTAGAAATTATATACATTTACGTACGTAAAAACCCGTTCCAGTCATATTTGTATTTGTTCCACGCTTTTGTATTTACCACCCACGTGACATGATTAGCCGACAGTAAAAATTATATACATATGATAAAAAAGTTCCAGTCCTATTCGAACCCCCCACGTGACATGATTTCTGTCCTTCCTCTTCCTTGTCCTCTCATCTTGCCTTAAGCAGGCCTTAATGTGCTTCACATTGTGACATATGTCGGGAGGCCAGTCAGGAGCTTAGAGTCAGTCTCGACTAGAGCAGTGCTCAGGTTTGGGGGGGGGGGAGATAGTGGGAAAATCCCCGCAGGTCGACGTATAAGTCGGTGACGGATTTCTCGCTCTGGCTGAGGATGAACATAGCAATCTCTCGTGATATAACACGCATTACACTTACGGGAACTACCAAGCGTAGCCGTAGACGCGCGCGGAAACCGCAACCAAAATAAAGTCAATGATTGTAACCCCGACTGACCTGCGCATGGGGTCGGCGCCGGCGCGCAGCAGGGCGCGCACGCACGCCTCGTGGCCGGCCTCGGCGGCCCAGTGCAGGGCGGTGCTGCCGCAGCTGTCGGCGCAGTCGACGCGCGCGCCCCAGCCCAGCAGCGCGGCGACGCACGCCGCGTGGCCGGCGCCGGCCGCCACGTGCAGCGCGGGCCACTCGTCGTCGTCGTCGGCGTCGGGCGCCAGCGCCGCCCCCCACTGCAGCAGCGCCTCCACGCACGCCGCGTGCCCGTCCTCCGCCGCCAGGTGCAGCGCCGTGCGCCCGTGCTTGTTCGTCATCTGGCACGCGCACGCGTTCACGTCTTTGGGGTTGTGGGGGCAACTACTAGGCTCTCCGGGAGACGTCGCGTCCTTGGCAAAGGTGCCAACGTTTCGGCCGCCATCCTGTGACCTTTGCATTTCGCCCTGACGAAGGGCGTAAAATGGTGGCGGAAGCGTTGGCACCTGTGCTTAGAACGCGTCGTCTCCTGGACAGCCTAGTAATTACTGCCTCCAGCCGCAACCATTCTAAGACCTTGCTCAGGGCACAATGTGCATTTCGCTCCGAGGAGAGTCGCAGAATGGCGGCTGGAATATCGGTACCTGTGCCTAGGATCCGGCGTCTCTCGGACAGCTTAGTAGTTACTGACTCAAGTCGCGATCATTCTACGACTTTCCCCAGGGCAAAATACGCATTGCGTTGTGAGGAAGGTCGCATAATGGCGTCCGGTACGTTGGCACCTGTAACGAAGACGCGGCGTCTACCGGACAGCCTAGTAGTTACAGACTCCGGTCTCGGAAACCTATGCTCTCATTTAAGAACTTCCACATCGCTGAGGACAATTCAAATAACCAAATATATCTAAACCAGGAAAGGTGACTGCGGGCATCCACTGACGTGAGTGCAGTGCCTCTGACAGGGCGGTCCTAGGATTCCAGTCCCGACGGCAGAATTTTCGACACCAGCCAGATATCTAAGTCGAGTTCTGTCACTGCCTGGAGAATTCTAGCGACTAATTGCTCTGATCGGTAGCTTTCCGTGGTTTTCATGATTGCGGGCGAATGCCGGAGCAATAGCATAAGCAACGGGCCACGCACCGCGCTTCACAACCACACATGCCGGGAGACCGGTCGGGAGCTTCGAGCTTGCCCTGTCAGGAGCGATGCCTCGCTGGTCGGAGTTACCAGGATAGGGGGAAACCCCTTGAGCCGACGGAAGGTCGGCGCCGGATCTCACCATTCAGCGGGAGATCACCGCTGGGTGCGTGATTAGGTATATATGTATCTTGAATATTTTTAAACGACTAGATGGATTGATCCCGAACTTGTCTGGAATACATTTGAACTGTTGAGGATCTAAATACTAGTTTCTATTCAAAACGTTCCCCAAAATTCGTTTCTTTTTACATTGTTCTAATGCAACCCGCTTTGCTTTTATGTAATAAGGGATTGCTTCGAAGATCTCAGGGTGCGGCCGGACGATGAGAGAGGAATCCAGGCAGAGCAGGAAGGACGAGGTACGGCTTGGTTAAATTGGAAAGGGGCGTGTTTGGGCAGAACGCGGAATGTGTGTCGGGGTGCACCTTAAATTATTTCCATAGATTCATTTAACACGGGTTGAGGAGTGTCGTGTGGGGTTGAGGAGTGCGATATGAGATTGAAGAGCGCTGTGTAAGCGTGAAGGATGCGGTGTAAGACTGAGGAGCGCAGCGTGTAGTGAAGTGCGGTGTATGACGGTGCATTGTGGGTGGGGGGGTGGACCGGAGTGCAGTGTACCTCGAGGTCGGGGGCCCACTGCAGCAGCGCGTACAGGCACTCCACGTGCCCGCCCTTGGCCGCGAGGTGCAGCGGCGTGCAGCCGGCCTTGGTGACGCAGCCGATGTGCGCGCCCTTGTGGAGCAATTGATGCACGCACTCCACATAGCGGTCGGTGGAGACCAAGGTTGAGTGCTGGCTGCGGCAGCGCCGGTCGCCCGACAGCGAGCGCAGGTTCAGGCAGTCCGTGTGGCCCTGCGGCGCGAACCAACCACGTACATCACATTGCTGGGGGGTGTAAAATACATTTATAAGAAATGGAGAATTCAATTAGATGGAACATTTACGGGAGACAATCGAAATTTATAATGAGGCATTTTCAGAGGTATGGTCTCACAATGTATGTTTTGTCACTCTCTGCATGTATCTAAAATAACAGCATTCGGTGTGCCGATGTTTCGAAATACACACTACGATAATCACGGCTTACTCAGGGATTTTGCAATAACTTGTCTATGTGAAGATATATAAATAGAAATGTGTTCAAAAATGTGCAAAATATACAAGAAGTTAGTTGTGTTTTTTTCTTAAAAAACAAAAATACTTTTTAAACACCATGTGCTAGACTTAGGCCTAAATTTTCTCCTGGATTTGGATTGGAGTTTTTTGAGTAATTTCTGAGATAAGGAAAAACAACGAAATCTGTCAAATTAGAATGAGAGGGATAGGGCCTTCCAGTGCCCCTAGTTATTTATGATGCAAGTGGTGTAAGTGAGCTTTTATTTTGCGAGTAGAAAATTTTGTGACTCGAGCCCTGTAGACCTAGTGGTGCATTCCTACGAGCAAATTAAAATCACTTTTACCACGTGTGTCATACACTATTTTTAGGCAGTCTTATTGACTTTCTATCCTTTTGTCGTCTTTGTCCTTTTTATCATCTTTGGTTATTCAGCAGACTCACTTTGAGCACTAATGATAAAAATTGAACTTTTTGCTCGCTACGTATGCTTTGCCGCTGTATACTGTGCCGCTTTTAGTAGTGGCTGTCTAAGATAGGAATTTATTTTGAAGAAAACAAAAAATAGTGGTTCCAAAATGTACCCAGTAAGTAAAACTAGGAAAATATTTCGTAACTTCACCTCCTCGACGGCGACGTGCAGCGCGGTGCGTCCGCAGCTGTCCTTGGCGTCCACGTCGGCGCCGCGCTCCAGCAGCACGGCCAGGCACTCCACGTGGCCCTTGTGCGCCGCCACGTACAGCGCCGTGCGCCCGTTCTGCGTCTTGGTGTCGATCTTGGCGCCCGCCTGCGCACACGCACCGCCTGACTCCGCCTCCTGGAGGCCACACTGAGAAGAGCCAACCAGCGCCTCCTAGGCTCATGGCACACGAGAGTTGCGTTGACGCGCGATAAGTAACGGTCGAAGAGCTCGATTCGCGTAAACTTCGCCTCCTGGAGGTCACACTGAGAAGAGCCAACCAGCGCCTCCTATGCCCATGACACACGAGCGTTGCGTTGACGTGCGATAAGTAACGGTCGAAGAGCTCGATTCGCGTAAACTTCGCCTCCTGGAGGTCACACTGAGAAGAGCCAACCAGCGCCTCATAGACCCATGGCACACGAGTGTTGCGTTGACGCGCGATAAGTAACGGCCGAAGCGCTCGATTCGCGTAAAAATTCGCCTCCTGGAGGTCACACCGAGAAGAGCCAACCAGCGATTCTAAGGCCCATGTCACACGAGCGTGGCGTTGACGCACGATAACAGCCAAAGCACTCGATTCGCGTAAAATTGGCCTTCTGGAAGCCACTCTGAGAAGAGCCAACCAGCGCCTCTTAGGCCCATGGCACACGAGCATTGCGTTGACGTGCAATAAATATTGACCAAAACGCCCTCGAGTGCCGTTTCGCGTAAAATTCGCCTCCTGGAGCTCACACTGAGAAGAGCCAACCAGCGCCTCTTAGACTCATGGCACACGAGCGTTGCGTTGACGCGCGATAAGTAACGGCCGAAGCGCTCGATTCGCGTAAAAATTCGCCTCCTGGAGGTCACACCGAGAAGAGCCAACCAGCGATTCTAAGGCCCATGTCACACGAGCGTTGCGTTGACGCACGATAACAGCCAAAGCACTCGATTCGCGTAAAATTGGCCTTCTGGAAGCCACTCTGAGAAGAGCCAACCAGCGCCTCTTAGGCCCATGGCACACGAGCATTGCGTTGACGTGCGATAAATATTGACCAAAACGCCCTCGAGTGCCGTTTCGCGTAAAATTCGCCTCCTGGAGCTCACACTGAGAAGAGCCAACCAGCGCCTCTTAGACTCATGGCACACGAGCGTTGCGTTGACGCGCGATAAGTAACGGCCGAAGCGCTCGATTCGCGTAAAAATTCGCCTCCTGGAGGTCACACCGAGAAGAGCCAACCAGCGATTCTAAGGCCCATGTCACACGAGCGTTGCGTTGACGCACGATAACAGCCAAAGCACTCGATTCGCGTAAAATTGGCCTTCTGGAAGCCACTCTGAGAAGAGCCAACCAGCGCCTCTTAGGCCCATGGCACACGAGCATTGCGTTGACGTGCGATAAATATTGACCAAAACGCCCTCGAGTGCCGTTTCGCGTAAAATTCGCCTCCTGGAGCTCACACTGAGAAGAGCCAACCAGCGCCTCTTAGACTCGTGGCACACGAGCGTTGCGTTGACGCGCGATAAGTAACGGCCGAAGCGCTCGATTCGCGTAAAAATTCGCCTCCTGGAGGTCACACTGAGAAGAGCCAACCAGCGATTCTAAGACCCATGTCACACGAGCGTTGCGTTGACGCACGACAACAGCCAAAGCACTCGATTCGCGTAAAATTGGCCTTCTGGAAGCCATTATGAGAAGAGCCAACCAGCGCCTCTTAGGCCCATGGCACACGAGCATTGCGTTGACGTGCGATACGTATCGACCAAAGCGCCCTCGTGTGCCGTTTCGCGTAAAATTCAGGGTTATTCCTCGACGCGCGTTATTTCTCGCGCGCCAATGCAACGCTCGTGTGCAGGAGCCCTTAAGTTACCAAGGAGAATTGGGGCAAGGGTGCTAATGGCGAGAAAATAAATTGTCTTTCAAATATTCGTCCGTCTTCAATATAACGTGCAATTGGTCTATGTCCGTCTCTCTATCCGTCAGTCCGCCTGGTAGCGTGCGGACACGCACCTCGCAAGTGTCAGCCCGAGTCTGTCTCCTGGAGGCCAAACTGAGAAGAGACAATCAGTGTCTTGTAGGTTGCCATGAAGTATTGGGACAGGGTTGCTAGTGGCGAGAAAAGTAAATTGTCCTTCAAATATTCGTTCGCGTCAATATATCGTTGCAATTGGCCTGTGTCCCCAACACCGTCCGTCCGTTCGTCTAACAGGCCACGAATCTCGCGAGTGGCAGCTCGAGACCGAATAAGTGTCTGCCTTCTGGAGGCCACTCTGAGAAGAGCCAACCAGCACCACTTATGTTGCCAATAAAGATTGGGACAGAGATGCTAATGGCGAGAAAAATAATTAGTCTTTCAAATTTTCGTCTGTTGTCAATACAACGGTGCAATTAGTTGCGTCCCAAACATCATCCGTCTTGTTTCTCCAAACGTCTAACTGGCCGAGCCCGAGTCTATCCTCTAGAGGCCACTTGGAGAAGAGACAACCAGTATTTTTGGTGGTACTCACATCGTTAGAAGAGAAAGAACGCAGAGAGGAGTCGAATTTGGTGTAACAATCCGGGGTGGCCCCCTACCAGCGCTTTTGGCTTCGCAGTGACAGTGCTCGACATTTATAGGTATTGAGGAGGGACTTGGCCCAGCGCAGAGAACGACATTAATATCACTGCTACCAACAGGGGAAGGTGGTATTCTTATGTTGGCGAAACGGCCCCATCCAGTCTATGGGTAGATGTGCGTATTGCTTTTTTCGCGTTCCGATGAATGTCAGCCCAACGGTGTACTTGTATACCCGCGGAAGGTGAAGAAAGGAGAAGAGCCATTGCACAGGTGCCCACCGGGCGGGTGTAAGAACTTGCCTGATGGCCATGTAGGTTCACACTGTCTGTCCATCCCTCTGTTAGTCTGTACTCACGCTCCACGCAATTTTTTGTTTCTTGGAAACCGACCGCGAAGTCCAAACGAACGCATCTTAGGTTGAAGATTAATAGCGATGGTGAATCTTTTCATGTTGTCAGATTGACAATGCGGACCGTGGTGGCAAATCAATTTCATATCGAGCGTTTTGTGACAAAGAGTGATGTCAAAATATAATGTACGATGAAATAAAGATGTACTTTATATTATGAAACACTTGACGTAACCCGTTAAAAAAGACTGGACTAAATCAAACTGGCGTAATAATTTTATCTGGTTGGTGTGTTAGAGTATGCTTCGAATAATATTACTTAATTGTTCTCATGTTTGAGCATCTTAAACCCATTGTTACCTTATGTAATTGTTGCATATAATTTTGAAACTCATTCAGGTCGAACATTATTTTATTCTCTTTCCATTCTAATATTGCAGATTTTGGATTCATTAATACAAGTGACAACTGCTTGTGAAGCAGCCTTATACAACTTCGTACTTGGAGATCCTTATATAACTCCGTAAAATGTAACATAATCGTGATGCCAACAACGTCAACCATTATAATATAATTTGGGGATGTCGTTCCAATAGCAAAAAATAATATATTGATTTCATAGGTCGACTTTTAATATTATTTTATTGCATTTAGGATCGTCCTGACCGAACATATTTTTTGGTAACCTATCCTGAAACAATACTTAATATACAAAAAACTCCAAATTAGTTACTAACTCTATTTACTCAAAGTTGATGAAACAATGGTGAAAATACAGGAAATTATAGTATGGGATGATGCAATTTTCTGATATATTTTTTTTTAAGATTAGCTTTTATCTCTCTTATTCTGCCTTTTCTCTCAGTTTCTATATTCCTCTACCTATGAAACTCACTCTTTCTTTACGTCTCTTTTTCTCTATATCTACCTTTGTCAGTATCTGTCTTTGTATCAATATTTCTCTGTATTTACCTATGTCTTCGCCTCTATTTGTCTTTCTCTGTATCACTTTCTCTACGTGTGTCTGTCCGTTCCTGGCCGTGCCCGTGTGCGCGCGCCTCACCTCGAGGAAGGCGAGCACGCAGTCGACGTGGCCGCCCTCCACGGCCAGCACGAGCGGCGTGCGCTCGAGGCCGTCGGTGGCGTTGACGTCGGCGCCGCGGAAGAGCAGCTCGCGCACGCACGCCGCGTGGCCGTGCGCCGCCGCCAGGTGCAGGGGCGTGCGCTCGTCCTCAGACGTGCGGCAGCGGATGGCGCTCCCCGCCTGCGCACGCGCGCATGCACACACGTGTCAATTGCACTCCTGCTGCCGCCGATGCGTTTTTGATTGTTTATTTGTTGTTGTTTTTTTGTTGGTTGATTGATTAGTTATTCTGGGCGCATCTACGGTTAATGCCATTACTCCCGTAAGTGTGGTGCATGTTTTCCTCGGGAGGTGGCGGTAGTCTTCTCTCGCTATCTTCGGCTGGCGGGATTTCCCTAACCAGGTATCTCCCACCAGCGGGGCACCGCCCCAGCCGAGACAAGCTCTAAGCTCCCGACGGGACTCGCGGCATCTGAGTTCGTCTGGTGCATGTAAGTGTAAGTAAAGAGAGGGGATAGGACAAGGAAGACAAAGAAAAGATTACGCGCTGTCCGTTCCCTTTTGTTAGGATACTTCTCCGGCATTCGCCTGGTGTTGATCGGAGACACCATGGAAAACTATGTACCAAAGCACCCAGTCTCTAGAATCGTACTCCAGGCAGCGTCTGAATTCGACCTAACTGTCTGTCCAAAATCTTGCCACCGTCGAGACTCGAACCTAGTGAGAGGTACTGCAGTGACATCATTTAATGCCCTGAGCCCCCACTCCCTGACCGCTGCGTTTCGGGAAGGGTGCAAATTATCGGTATACTACTATCTCCCTAAACGTTTGAGGCATACAGAATGTCTCAAAATAATTATATCAAGCTTCTAAGGCATGGGTTCTCAACGGGGTCGGTATTGTCCCCTGGGGGGTCGATTAAATTTTAAAAGGGTGGTGATTAAATGAATGAATCATTTGAGGAGCCGCAGGGCCTCCGTGGCTTCCTGACGTAAAGGCCGAAAAATATCAGACTGAAGTAGAATCCCGGTATTTTGAACTACAGTAATTACGTTCTGTGCACTACAGTATGCATTTTATTTTTGTTTATTTTTCCCTCTATCCCGAATTTTGTTCAGATTTGCAGGGTTCGGATTAGCAGGGTTCTACTGTACTACGATCTCCCAAGTCTATAAGGCACGCAGGATGTCTCAAAATAATTATTTCGAACTTCTTGGACAGGGGTTCTCAACGGTGATGGGTGATATAGGCCACTTGGGGGTTGATGAAATTTTGAAGTGGGCCAGTGATTGTAGGGAGAGCGCGGTGGCTCAGTGACAGGGGGCTGCCCACAATGCAATCGGGCGATTGCCTCATTAGAAACGCCCAGCCGCTTTCTTGATATGCTTGGGGGTACCCAGGTCGCCGTACTCAAAGGTGATGCAAGTGACACTCCGGGCTGTATTCATCCTGGACGTCCCCGTTTTTGCTCGCGCAGTGAGAGTATTCCGAACGACATCACTGTGAATAAATCCAGTTGCTTAATTTAGAATAAAATCCTCTCTCACGTGGTATAGACACAATCCGTGTTTTGTGGGTCCTTAATACCGAAAAGTCGAATGACGACGAAACGTCTGTCTGTCCGGCTGTGAACAACGCTAACTTGGAAACCGTTTTTTGACCGACATTTTGAAAATGTTAAAAAGATGGCTCCATCGTTTTTGATTATTTTTTTTGGTTGAATAGTGTGAATGACATAAGAGAGTCAAGTCTCATATTCGTTATAAACTCTGATTTTTCGCAAATTGCAAAAATTCAAAATTTGATCGGCGTCTTCCTACAAGTATGAAGATACAGATTTCTTGCCTTAATGAAACTGTTCTTTATAAATTGATTTTAAAACAAGGACATGTACAATTTTTCGAAAATTTGAGTACTTTCCGCGTAATTTTGTGCGAAAATACGGTCGAGAAAGTACGTGCTGCTGTAGACCCACTAGTTTATTGTGGTAGAGAAATTTACTGCGTAGAGTTATACATATGCAGGTAATTGCGTTTATCAATTTGAAAAGAGCTCCGCCTACAACGACGGAGTTATTATAATTTTTTCAACAAAAAGGGCCGTCGAGAGTAGGGCTGGGCAGCATTCATAATCAGGTTGCGTCTCTAAAAATGTTCTCTGCAGTGTCGTAAAATATTAAGTGAAAATTTCAAAAGTGAAAATTTCAAAAGTGAAAATTTCAAAAGTGAAAATTAACCAGCAAAAATCGTGTATCTGGCATTGAAGCAGACTTTGCGTAGACATTAATATATCTTTTACCAATGGTTTCTAGTGGCACCCACTTATTGGCGCATTTTTCAAGTTCTCTTGGGCTGTAAACCTGAGTCCCACGTCTCACATTGCGGGCCATGTTTTTCGAACCTTCTCAAATTACTCGTTACAAGATGCCCAGCCCGATAAGTCGCTCTAAGAAACGATAATTTGAAACCGCAAAGTCGTCATTTCGTCAGATTCCGCCAATGTATACGTAGAAACGTGTGGTGTCCTTGCGTATTAGGTTTCTACAATGCTCTCAGAGCTTGGCATATCTTTTGTTATACTCTTAATAAATAAAATTGGAGTGTCCATCTATGATTTCAAAATAACTGCCCTTTTACTTTCTCGCATACTGCTTACCAGGATAGAGAAACTATTGTTTTGCTGCGGAAAAATGCGATATTACGATTATAATGAAAAAGTGGATAAATATTGTTCGTGCATGTATGTACGTATATACTTGGCGCGACAGCCCGTGAACAGGCTCTGGCCTACCGGCGACGTCCCTGCCTCGCGGCCATGAGATAAGAGGGTACGTGTGGTTAGCACGTAGACATCCTCACGTCGTATTCCGGTCTTCTCAACCTGAGAAGTGAATTCTCTCAGCATCACACAGCAACATATACTGGGACATAGTAAGGAAAACGCACACTATAGTCTGGGCTAGACCGGGCATCGAACACGGGGTCGCGAAGTGGAAAGCAAGCACGCTGACTAAAACGTACTGAAAAATCGATTGACAGCAAAAATTATATCTGTCCATCCGTCGGCCAGTGCGTCCATCCCTCGTCTGTCTATCTGCATCGATCTGAACGATTTCGAGGACCTACGAGTTCGAAACGAATGTTTGTTTTTTGGGGGTTTCTTTACATGAAGCCTCAACATTTTCTATTTTTTTTTCATTATAGTTGAAATTTTTGAAAGTTGTCAAAGTTAACTTTTTTCTTGGCATCTTTCTACAACTATAATGTTCGTGTTAGAGATTTTTTTGTTATAGAAATCGGTAGTTTCAAGTAAGATTTTGAAGTAAGGTCATGTGCAATTTTTCGAAAATTAGTAGTTTTCCCCTAATTTTGCGTGAAATGTAGTCAATTTTTAAACAACTATTTTCTCAAAAAGACACCAATTACTTCTTGAAACTCACCAATTTTCTCCTCGTATGTATCAAAGGACTGTACAAAATGTCTCATATTCGGCAAACTCTATTTTAGAGAATTGTAAATAATTAGTACTGCAAAAGTACAATATTGAAGAAGAAATTTTTTCTCTTAGATCCAATTTATTCTAAACTAAAGCGGAACTGCTCTGCTACAGAATGGCACAGACTTTCTCGTATTAGTTTTCTATTTTCTTTGTTGGGGGCTAGCTATTCGGCCAAAATATTTTTTTGAACTTGTCTCAATATTACGGTTACCGAATAGTAGAATGTCGATATTATTTTAAGAATATTAAAGAACAGTAAAACCTCGTCCTAAATGGCAATTTCAATTGAAAAATTTTGAGCCGTTTAAAGAAAATGGCGTTTTAGGTGCTACTGTAAATTCGAAATTTGAAGCTCTTTTTTTACAGAAAATTTTGAGTTTTCGAAAAACTTCATTAGAAGACATTTGAAGCACTTTTCCTCCCAAATGCATTAGTGTTTACAAATGGCTGAAAATGTAAGTAATAATAAATTTTGTTTAATTTTTGAAAAAAAAAAACAAAAAAATACCCCCAAATAAACTTAACGTCATATTGAAGAGTTCAATTAGCACTATCCGTTCGAAAAGTTTGGGAAAATATTGAAGCCGTTTATAATAAAATGGCGTTTGAGCTTTTCTGAAAATGCGAAATTTTGAGCTAATTTTCACAGAAAACGGTTGCATTTTCGAGAAACTTCGACATTATTTAAAGCACATGTACTCATAAATATAATAATGTGAACAAATCGCCGCTATTGTAAATATTAACGATGTGAGTGACAAGTAAAAAAAATACATATTCAAATTAAAATTCAATTACGAAATATTTAATTACTATATATTACGTTAAAAATATTGGAGATTTTAAACTTTTTCTAAATGCCAATTTTTATTTAAGTATTTGGAGCCTTTTCTGAGACAATTACATTTGAACGTTACTGTAAATGCGAAATTTGAATATCCTTTTCACAGAAATTATTTGAGTTTTCGATATCATTTGAAATAATTTCTTTCATTCTGAAATCAACCTTTTTTCGCTATCAGGAGAACCTAGAACCTGTATTTCTGTTGAAATCTCAAAATCGATTTTCCGCAGCATCATATAGGTTTCTCTACACTACGTATAATATCTGTATATTTGTGCGTATACGAGAAAGTAAACATTAGCACTTTAAAAAATTTGACACACCTCTTTTGCTAAAATCTTTCAGGAGTTATCACGTTGGAATACAATGGGAACGCCGCGACACAGCAGTCTGAAATTCTCAGAATAACTTCTCATTGTTTGGCGAACTTCCTGTATGTATGAAACCGAGTTTGCATTGTCGAATTTGTGTTGATGTATAACACTTAAAAGACTGTAAATTTTTTAACTAATGCAAATTTGATAATGAACTTTTTTTAGTCAATGATTATATTGTGTTAATAGGGGCAAAATTGTGGTATCGTCATTTTACGTAACAGTCCCTGACTCGATAAAGCACGTATTCTTGTTTATGCTCCAATAGTTATAATATCGTGTACTTATTTAGATTTTATACTATCGAACGTTTCAAAAGGCACGGTCTTTATAAAATGTGTACTTTGCTACTACTGAGGAGCTTAAAAGAGAAATTGATATATGGTTGAAGTTTATTGATTAATTGATTCATTCTGGTGTGTCCGGGTGCGTCAGCTGGTATGGAAGCTTATTAGTCCCATACGTGTTATACGAGCCGGAAGCATTCCTTCCTCGCTGGAACGTGATAGCCAATGCTGACCTACATGCCAGCCTTCAAGTTTCCCCCTTCAGGTATCTCCCATTGCAAGGTACCGTCCTAGCCAGAACAAGCACTGAGCGCCCAACTGGTCTTCCGATATATGCAGCTATGTAGTTCACGTGTAACTATTCGTGGGTAAACGGAAAGGTGGAGGCAAGGGTGACACAGCAAAGATCGCGCGCAGTCTTTTGATTATTTGTCAGGTACAATCTTAGACACCATGGAAAACAAATCCAAGCAACCGGGCTGCTCGAATCCTCCTCCAGATAACAGCCGAATTCGTCCCAGAACCTGTGTTGAAAAGCCGCCACCGTGGAGACTGGGACCATTAGGCCTCCCGGTAAAAGAGGCTGTAGTGGCATTATTGTTGCCCCGAGCCAACTCTGCTAACGGTTTGTTGTTGGGAAACAAGAGCGGCACTAGACGGCACCTGCACGAGGAGGCCGAGGCAGGCGACTTGTCCGTGTTCGGCGGCCACGTGCAGCAGCGTGCGGCCGCGGGCGTCGCGCGAGTGCACGAAGTGGCGGCCCTCCACCAGCAGGCCACGCAGCGCCTCGGCGTCGCCCTCCTCCACCGCCGCCACCAGCCGCTCCAGCCTGCAACCACGCCCCGCCTCAGCCCCGGCCCCAGGCCCCTAGCCCCAAGCCTCGGGCCCCAGGTCCCCAGACCCAGGTCCCCAGGCCCCCGGCCACGGCCACCGAGTCCCGAACCCTAGTCCCCGGCCCAGGCGTAAACGCAAGAACATCCGTTGACTGACTAGCGTTTCCGGGCGCGTCAACTAATAAGGTCATTACTCCCGTAAGTGCAGTGCTAGTTTTATCGCGCGAGGGGGGCGATGACCTTCCCCCGCTGAATCGTGAGGTCCGGCGCCGTCTTACATGTCAGCTTGCGGGGGTTTCCTCAACCAGGTATCTCCCACCAGGTATCTGTCACCGCCCCAGCTCTTAAGCTCCCGGCAGGTCTCCCGCCATGTGTGGCGGTAGCATCGCGCGCGGTCGGTGGCCCGTTTGTTACTGTACTGCTCCGGCATTCGCCTGGTGTTGATTGGAGAAACCACGGAAAACTACCGATTAGAGCAGTCGGTCGCTACAATTCTCCTCCAAACAGCGCCTGAATTCGACCTTGCTGGTGTCGGAAATCTTGCCATCATTGGATATCGAACCAACTATGACTTCCGATTAGTCACTGCAATGACATGAATTGATTGATTGCCCTGAGCCACCTAAGCCCATCCAAAGCAAGAAGTGGAGAAGAACGAGGAAGAGGAGAATGAGAAGGGAAAAAGAAGGGGAAGAATGCCAGGATGAGAAGATGAAAAAGCAGGAAAAAGAAGACAAGGAGTAAGAACAAGCGGAACAAGACGTAGGAGAGGAGAAAAAAGAACGGGAAAAAAATAATGTCAAAGAGAATGAAGAAGGAAATGAAAAGGGAAAAAAGGGATAAACAAGAAAGGATAAAAGGACACAGAAGAAGGTATTAAAAGGAGAAGGGATGAAAATGAGAAAGGAAGAGGAAGAGAGTGAAAAGGAAAACGAAGGGAGAAGAGGATAACAAGAAGAAAGGAAGGAGAAAATAATGACAAAAAGAAACAAAATGAAAATATGGAGAGGAGGAAGATTGAACGGGAGGGTGAAAGTACGAAAAAAAGCAGAAAAAAGCGAGGAGCTGGAGAACAATATTAAGAAAATGGTGAGGTGGCGAGCATAGTTTCCTCTCAGAATGTTTGAAATGCATTTGTCTTAATTTCGTGTCCCCGAATTGTATGTATCTCCTAGATGACTTTCACTGCCTCATTTGTTTGAGATTTGCACTTTTAAGGGCTCTCTGTTTTTCACTTGCACATTAACTAGAAGAGTCTGCCTCGAGAACTAGCGGGGACATATCTACCTATTTCTAGGGTAGTTACCCGCGCAATGATGGAACCTGATTACACGAGAAATTGTACAATTTAATTATAACACTAAAGTCCAAATGTTTTCTCGTTTGACTGTTTAACCAGTCTTGTGAATCATAATTGCAAAATGAATCCATCGCTTTTTAATCCGTACTGAGATTTTCGAAGACATACGCCTGCGCATTGCAGGGAAAAGCCGTGGCGTAACCCCTGCCGCCCCGGCAAGTACAATTGCCCTAGGTAGGGCCCCCGGACACTAAAGGGCCCTCAAAACCAATTTTATTCCTTTTTGTCTAACTGAAAACACTTTAAATGCCGAATATGATCGCGATTTATATATTACAATAAATCAACTAGGAGAAGGTTGAATTACGTATTTTATGATGAGGACGCGAAAATGTTTTCCAAATTTGAAATTTGACATCCCGGATACCTAACTATTTATTGCTTCATTTAAAGGTCTTTAGGACCTCTTCTGGGTTTCATTATACGTGATTTGAATGGAAGTTAACATTACGTCGTTGTGCTTTGTTTCATCATTAAAACCACAGCATTTCAATTGTTCATTAAAAACACGAAAATACATTGCCATTGAAATATAGCGTAAAATAAAAACTTTTTTTCTCAGAATTTATGAAATTTTACTTAAATTGTTCTGGTTTTCACCCATTTATTTGAAATATTTTATTAGAACATAAAGGAATGCTGAAGTCAAAGGATTCAAATGTCGTATAAGGTGATCCCTCCCGGTCCCCGCTCTAAAAGGATTACATATAAAACCTTGGCATATTGTCCACGGACAGCAAAGTGACCAATTCGTTAAAAGCGAGCCTGGGCGTCACTATAGATCAGCTCCTCAAAGCGAAAGTCCTAGGGACTCAATTCTGAATTTAGTGATTGATTAAGTGAGTAATAACTTTTCTATTAGTTTTCAATTAGTTTCATTTTTTTTTTTTTTTTGACAAAATGTTTAGAAGGGGATCTCCCATTTTGTTTTTGATTTGGGGCCAAGGAAGTGCTAGATATGCCACTGGTGAAAAGGCATAAAAACTATGTTCAATTATCTTAATCAATCCAACAGGAAGATCTGCGAAACATAATAGATCTGTGATTTATTACAAATAAATTAAGAACTACAAAAACTCATTAGCAAGACACAGCAAATCTTGCTTATGATTTCTTGTTCTACGTCCACTTGTTCTCGTATCCTTAATTTGGAATAAAGCATGACGTTCGATCACATTTTTCTAAATATTATGGACACCATGAACTTTACACTTCAATGTGCAGTTAAACTTTACCTCTTCTGCTGAATACATCGCTAAATCACCATTGCCTCGTAAATAGTTAATCATTAAAATCCGTTATTTGCTTTAATGGTGGCACTTACTACCCTGTGTACGTATTACAATAATTATATTTCACAACTATTCTTTCAAATTGAGCCAAGAGGTTGATGCACTTGAAGAAACGTGTCCTCAAAACGCAACAATAAAGTATAATGGACCACAAAACACTTATCATACTTTGACGTACCTGAATATTTTTGTTGTTCACTTTGTCCTGATATAGAATATCGCTCAAATGAGCGATATATCTTAGGCGATACGTCCTCCTTAAATCAACATTATGGCAGAAATAGGCCATCTAGCCAAAGGTAGATGTTTTATCAAACTATAAGGGATTTGAGAACAGAGCAGTAACAGGTGACCTGTTGGATATGGAATTGATACTTGAAAACTAATCATGTGGCTGTTGCTGGTATGAGATGTTGCCACGATATTAGCTATGAAAACTTGCGAATGCAGTAATGACGGAGACAGGTAGACTTATAAATGAAGAAATATTTTACTTTATAGTACATATATAGGGAGCAATGCCCCCTATACTTCGTGTTTATAACGTTTCCGTAGAGACATAAGGAATATGTGATGAAAGATACCTGCAAATAAATTAAATGAATTGTAAAATATTGATATTTTCATTCAAACCTTGCGTCCAGTTTGATTTTTAATGTATTTTTTAATTTTCTATATTCTGTCAATCATCTAGAATATTTAGTTAGGTTATATCATCTGAATAACAAACATCTTTAAAAATCTTTATGATGAAAAGTACGGCATAAGCATTAAGTAATTACTGCTGACAGTAGAAAGCTTCCAAATTGTAAACGAAATTAATAACACGCGAACTCAGGAATTGACCATGCATCTTTCTTCTTCTTTATGGTACAGTAAATGCAGTACTACTACTTCGATTATCTTACTATACTACATAACCGAAAAAAATCTGAAATTATTAAAAATTCCATATATTCAAATTAATTTTAATGAAACCCACGCGTGTTAATTTTCAATTCTCGAATCAACTTTTCGTTTCATGTAAAGAATTGATAAATGTATTTTTTAACATATGGAAAATTGGAACGGCATTCTGTGCAGGCAAAGACTGAAAGATAGGTACCGTATCCATTCGATATATCTGTGTGGGACAGGTTCTAAATTAAAAATACGATTGAAAATACGGGTGTTATGCTTATCTATAAAGAGAATTATTCCCACTTCTTGTCGTAAATGTTTTAATTTCACGAATTCTGATAATACACATGATATGGTTTTTTATAAAATCAATTTCTTTGTAGACACCTTGAGTCCAATAGTTGCTTATGCCTTAGCGTTTCTTTGAATGCCTTCGAAGCCGGTTTCATCCAGAAAGAAAGTAAGGGAAAAAATGCAAATAAGTCCAGTCGATAAAATACTAGTTACCTCATTAGCAAAGCATTACAAAAAGGCAATTGTTAATATTGTTAATAAAATTTTGCAAATTTGGCTAGAAAAATTGAGTAGGATGTGTCGTAGTGACATCCTCAGAAGAGTATGGAAAAAACGCCTTCTGAATGCTAAACTGGAAGGAACATAGAAACAATACATTTTACATTTATTCACGTACTACAAACTGTATATGCTGAACTTATGTTGCAGCAATTGGGAGTATTACGCTGATGAAAATGCCACACGGTAGCGGCTCTTGAAATGTTTAGGATTAGAAAAATTGATTGCAGAATCGTGGCGGATCCTAGAGGGAACGAGAGTCATATATGGCTCCAATATTTTTTGTAATTTCACTCATCGTATTCAAAACAATTATCACACAGTAGCATCACATTCCAAAGGCGTAAACCACTAAAATCCCGGTGGACATCATTTAAAGAAGAAATTTACATTAATTACGTGTTCATAATTTGGAGAAGTATAATTTTACTTAAAGAAATATATGGGGGTCCGAAATGCAATTGGTCCCCTCCTGAAATACTTTCTGTAGAATGTACTCGTACACCCTGTAACATAATGGTACATTTTCTCGCCAGCACGATGTACAACTGTATTCAATGTAGGAATGAGTTGACAATTGTCCAAAATTTGTCCATCTACATTTTTAAGTCGCGGTGTACGTGGTAGTTTACTCACTTTCTCAGTCATAATATTATCGGATTTAAATATGAAATAAATCAAATAACAACGGAGTACTTAGGCGGTGCTCCCCCTGCTGGGGGAGAAAGATTGAGGGGGGGGCTCGCAAGCCAGCGCGCGTGTAGAATGGTGGAAAAAAGATGGGTGAGCTATTGCTCATCATATCCGACTTCAGCCAATTAGCTTCAGGCACCAGTTTGCGTCGCAATATTAGCGGCAATTTTAAATGCAAGTATACACCAAAATCATCACCTTGTTACAAGTCATTGAAACAAATATACGAAGCATTTCTTTTAAATATTGCATCTTGTACACCTTAATCGTGTTATTTTTGGTTGGTCACCGTGAAAATTGTTACTTTATGCCACTTTCAAAATGTTTGCCAACACTTCTCGCTCTCCACGCAACATGGCGGCCAGCGTCTGGTCTGGCTTTTTAAACGAAATGCTCGTTCAGTGACCCCAACTATATAAAGAACTCGCTCTGCTCGTGCTGTGGTCGCGTGGTTCGTAACGCACAGGTGCTGCGCAGAACGAGCAAATATCGATTTGCCGGAGTAGCTCAACCATATCTTTCCATCATGGCGTGTAGGTCGGCGCCGTATCCCAGTCTACCGGGAAGGAACATCATCACCTTCCAGGTTATAACATTAACTACGCTTACAAGACTTACTACCGTAGTAGTTGACGCGACTGGAATCAATACTCACTCGCTCTATTTAAATCCTTCAACTTCAACCGGAAGTGGTGGCTCAGGGCATCAACTGATCTCAGTGCAGTGCCTCTGCCCGGGAGGTTCTAGGGTTCCACTCCCACAGGTGGCAGGATTTTCGACCATGGCCACGAAGCTAGGTCGAATTCAGTCGAGAATTGTAGCGGCCGGCTGCTCTGATCGGTAGTTTTCAGTGGTTTCTCCGATAAATACCAGGCAAATGTCGGATCAGTACCCTATCAAACGGGTCACGGACCGCGCGTGATCTTTCCTTCCTCTCCCTTGTCTTACCCTCACCCCTTACTTACACTTATCACGCGTGCCGGGAGACCGGTCGGGAGCTTAGAGCTTGTCCCGGCTGGGGCGGTGCCTCGCTGGTGGGAGATACCATCCAGAGAGGGTGAAAATCACTGCCACCTCCCGAGTGAGAGAAACATGCACAACACTTACGGGACTAATGCTCCTAGCCGTTGACGTGCTCGAAATCACTATGCAATAAAAAATCACATCCTTAATTTCTCGATAGAAATTAATAAAAGGGATACAAAAGGTAGTGTGTTGCAGCCGAAACCATGAGCCAAGGCGTGAGCCAAAAGTCAAAGGCGGATGCTACGTGGAGTACAAAGTTTGATCCTAAGGTTTTCAGAATCTCCCCACTACTGTCCTTGGGTATGTGGTCAGCCATGTTGCTGATCTCAACAGCTCCACAACAAGAGACGAAATGAAGTCGAAACAGTAATGCAAAAGACGACATAGGCGTGAGCCAAAGAATATGTTTGCTAGTGTTTGCCAAACGGTATCTTATTCAAAACACCTTGACCAATGGGTCCCAAATACCACTCAGAAATTTTGAGTTTTGGTAGGGTTGCCAAGGTCTTGGGATGAATTTTGAACCCAAATCAGCAGTCACTGCAAAATGAGATAAATAAAAAAACCCAGTTTTGCTAAACGTTTTCGAACTATCCGGTTCTCTTCAGCAAGGCAAAGAAGCCTTGGAACGGATTGAATGAAGTCTGTGCTTCAAAATATATGTTGCAGCCGAAAGCCAAAAGGCAAAGGCGGATGCTTTGTGGAGTACAAAGTTTGATCCTAAGGTTTCCAGAACACTAGCAAACATATTCTTTGGCTCACGCCTATGTCATCTTTTGCTATACTCTTTCGACCTCAATTCGTCTCATCAGCTTGGGAGGTGTTGAGATCAGCAACATGGCTGACCGCATACCCATAGACCGTAGTGGGGAGATTCTGAAAACCTTAGGAAAAGGTAGTGTGCATTTGTGAGGACTTTGGTTTTCATTTTGACAGTTTCTACCCTCACATACTAATCCTCTCTCCATAAACTCTTTTGGATAAGAATCTGGTCACCCTGCCTTCACTCTTTCGTGGTGTCAAAAAAATGTTGCCAAATGAACACAATGTTACTTTTGAAAAAGTCTGTCAGAATAGTTGACCATAAAATATGTTTTAGGTGATAATATTGAAATCAGTTCCCCTGCATGTTGTTCATGAAAGTGCTGTCCTACAAAATAAGCACTATTGCTTTCTGTTTTTAATATTCATGTTCCCTTGACAACATACTAGAAAGAACTTCAAAACGTAATGTATCTAGAGAAATAATGTGGTAGGAAGTATTCAAAAACTAAATATAATAGTATTTTCAACAACTGTTTTCATTCATTTTGGGGAATTATTCTCTTCTTTTTTGTTTGATTCTTTCAGTAGTTGATGATGATAAATTGCTAAAATCTATTTTATTACACATCAGAAACTTTAAACTATTACATGTGTGAGAATTTCATGTTTCCTGGACACAATATATTATTTGAAAAGATTGTTATTAAGTTTACCTTTATTCATATACCTAAAACACATCTACCTATGAGGGGAAAAAAAAGAGAAATGTAAAAAAAAAGTTTGTGTACCTACAAGAACATACAAGCAAGTCAAATTTATTTGCTATTATAGTACTAATGTTAATGGAAACTATTAGTGTGTTACATTTTCAGCTTGTACTTATAATCCAAAAAAAGTGACACAATGACACCCCTATGAAATTAACTTTTTTATTTTTTATTAAACATCAAAAAACGACCCTGTGTGACATACAATAGGGAGAAGTACAATCTAAGTATGTTTTCCTGAGCTCTGGAATCCCAAACTCATAAACATATTAAGTTGAATTATGAATACAAGAAGCAACGAGCATTTTTGGCAACAATTGATCATACATACATTCCCTCCCATATTAATTCGTGAAAACCATAAGGGTTTAAGAGACATTTTATAAATTCTGAGAAAAATGTGTTTATATTAAGCTATATTTTAGTGCCGATGTAATTTCATGGTTTTCATGAACAATTGAAGTGCTGTGGTTTTAATGATGATGCAAAGCACCATGACTTTGCAGTGATATTGACTTAAATAATCAGTTTTCTCAGAATTTATAAAATGTAACTTATACCATTCTGGTTATCACTCATTCATTTAATCTATTTATATTAAAACAGTCAGGTTAGTTACAACATTTATAACTCAAGAATGTCTGAACGAATTTTCATTATCTCTATTTTGTTGGATTCATCTCCACCTCTAGTAGGAGAACAACTATTTAAATATTGGAAAAATTCACTAGATGGCGCTGTAGATCAAAACTAAATATGCATGACAAATGCAATCCAAAACACACCTGGCACACTCTTTTTAAACCTATATAATTAAATATCTCCAAAACAAAGCGTTCTAGCACATTAAAAATTAAAATTTTGAAGCCACAGGCCTCAAAGACACATTTCTCACATTGTAATCTGCAGGATGAGATCTCTCTGAACATTCTATTAAATTTTCACTGGTTCACCTTCTCAATATGACCCCACTGATCAGAGACATGCATAATCTGCAGCTATATGAGAGAGAGATAGTGGGAGTGGGGGGAGAGAGAGAGGGGGGAGGGAAGGACAAAGAGGGAGATGAACGGCAGAACAACTTCTGCTGGGTTCCGCTAGTATAAAATATAATTGCAAATAGAAATTAGCTTCACATTTTGGCTATTACCCCATATTGTGCCCTTCTCAAAAGAATCGACTTACAGCCACAAAAACATGAATGATTATTTGAATATCTATATTCCCCACTGAGCTCAAAAAAACATGCCCAAATATTGAAGTGAACTTTTTTATGTTGACTGACATCTGAAGATGTCTTGCAAAGCAATGTCATAGCTTCGGTTGGTTTGTCTCTAGGTGAAAACAATTCGGTACTACCCTGATCTCCCCATAAATTAAATATAAAAATATCTATAACTGAATAGTTTATCTATTATTTAATAAAAGTACAAGTTTATTTCATTACAAGAAATCATTATCATTACAATCATTAAAATTATTCAGTATAAATAATACACTTGATTTTGTTAGTATTACCTCTTATTTCCATCAACAATTCAACCTAGGATGCAATGCAGGGACTCCGAGGCTCTAACATTTTTTATTTTGCTTTTGGCTCTCCACAGTTGCATTTTTGAGAGCTTGCCCTCCAAGTAATCTTTCTTCTATCTTTCTACTTTCATTTTTGTCACTGGCAAAGGAAAAATATCAGGAGTAAGGTCTGAAAGTTTATTGTATTACGTCAATGCTTACCCAGGGCTTTTACGATCCTCATCATCATCATCGACAGCAAGGATTAGACCTCTTGGTCTGTTCCGTCTCAGAATTGTTCATGCCATCTCTTCAAGGGACGTCCTACACTTCTTTTTCCTTTAGGTACATATTGAAGAATAGTTTTACTTATTCTATGTTCTGGCATTCTCAGGACATGACCTTTCCAGTTTTCTCGATATTTCTTTATGGTATCTATAACCGGTTCAACATTTAGTTCTTCTCTGATATCTACACTTTTTTTGTGGTCTAATAGTGAATATCCTGCCACAAAACAAAGAAATCTCATTTCTGCAGATTCAATTCGGCGCAGCTGATCTGATGTTAATGTCCATCTCTCACTTCCATAAAGTAGTAATGGCAAAGCAATAACTTTGTAAAATCTGAGAAGAGTTTCCTTTTGCGCATTCTGATGTAGAGTTCGCTGTAACGTTCCACAGAAATATGTGAAGTTGTTCAGCTTTCTTTCCATATCCCTTGATTTTATATAATTAAAATGATATCCAAGATATTTAAATTCATTTACTTGTTCAATTATTTGGTCATAAATAACTATCTTTGCTCTTAAAGGTTCAAGTCCTTTAAATGCCATCACTTTTGTTTTACTTGGTGAGATTTTCATACCATACTCATTAGCAACCTGACTTAACTTGTGGACTGCTATTTGAATTTCACATTCAGATTTTCCTATGATAAGCTGGTCGTCGGCAAAAAGTAATGTTGGGATCTCGACATTATTAATCTTAAAAACATCATTTAAAGTCTTCAACCATTTTTTAATGATCACGTCCATATATATATTAAAAAGCGTTGGCGAGAGCGGGCATCCCTGTCTTACTCCCTGGTTTATATATGCTGATTCTGTTCCATTTCTTAGCATTCGGATCATGATTTTATTATTTCTGTATAATGATTGAATTGCTGTAATAAGGTGGGAAGGGAGTCCAATATTTTTCAGTGTTTCCCATAATAATCTTCTTTTAAGGCTATCAAATGCTTTTACGTAGTCAATAAAGACATAATATGTCGGTAGTTTAAATTCCCTTCGCTTTTCAGTAAGTTGTGTCAGTACAAAAATACAGTCTGAGCATGATCTACCTTTTCTGAAACCATGTTGTGTTTCAGATATTTGAGTTTCAACAATAGGCACTAATCTTTGATTTATAATTTTTGCATAGATTTTATAACAGGAATTTAGAAGACTTACACCTCTATAATTTGAACATTCAGATTTGTCGCCTTTTTTATATAGTGGGTAAATTAGGGCTTCATTCCATTCTTCTGGCACATATCCAGTGGACCAGCAGATATTAATAAAGTTAAGAAGTCTCTGCGTAAATTGATTTGATGCATATCTGATCAATTCCATGTTTATATTATCAGTACCAGGTGACTTTTTATTTTTGGTTGTGTTAATGGCTGCTTTCAACTCATCCATAGAGATCAGATCAATAGAATTACATATATCAATTTTAATTCCTCTCTCTTCTTCTTCATCTTCAGAGGTCCATAGCGATTTAAAGTAATTTAACCATTTACTTTCTGAAATTATATTTAATTGAACTTTATCTCTTTCTTGATTATTTAAATATTTTATAATTTTATATGCCTTACTTTGGTTTCCAAATAAGTCATGTTCAATTTCGCTAACATATCTTTTCCAACTTTCTCGTTTAAGCTTACGGACTTCTCTTTTAACTAAAGCAGATTTTCTTTTATATTCTATTCTATGATTCATATTCCCAGAGGACGAGAGAGTTTTTAAATACGCTTCTTTTTTTTTCTATTTATAGTTATTTAAAAAACTAATCATTTGTTTAACATTATGCGTTGACATTACTGAAATTATAAAAAAATTCAGTTTTTAAGAATAAAAACCAATTTTTATGTGCATTTTTCAAGAGCAGATTGTGCAGAGCCTCATATTCATGTAGTTTCCCAGGTCTATGCATCCCAGAGTTAAGATAAAGTAATAATGAAATAGAGTATCTTTGACCATTGAAAAAGAGGCATTTAGTGCTTATAGTTTCAGTTTACATCATTTCTTTTCTTTGCTGTCTTAGTATTTGTGATTTAAATGTATAACAATTAAAGTAATATGTATAATTTTTAAATAAATCATTAAAATTGTATAATTCCAACTATAAAATTTTCTAATTAGTGTTACCCTGATCATTTACATAATAAAAACAAAAGTAATGGAATTCAAAGGAAAAGAACATTGCAGAACCAAAATATAAGTTAAAGATAATAGAACAAGTGACAAAAATGGGCATGAGAAGCTAAAATACACAAAAAAGGCAAAATGAAAATCTACTAAAACAACCCCATAAGTATAATTAAGTGATTGTTATTGTTAAAAGTCATACAATTTTTACTATAATAAATAGGCATTTTGCGAACTTCTGGGCCCTCCCAATGAAACATGTTCAAATCAATGAATTGTACATGTGGTTCTGACATAAAATTTATAACTATTGACTATTGTTCATTTGTCTTTTTCCTTTCTTATTTTGAGGCAACCTTTATGCCTAGATGCATGATTAGGAGAAAATCACTGCATACATATAATAACTAACATTTTTCTCAACTGTTTTTTCATTTCAAATTGTTTATTAATTATCTCAGTAAACTCACTGGGTTGTCAGTGTTTCTGCAATACAAAATTCCCAGACATCCAGATTTTCTAAACTTTGGATTTGTTTCTCAGACAACTTACCAAAATAATATGTATGGTATTTGAATGAAGTTCTAAAATATAATGTCAGTTAACAAAATGTATACTCAAAAATATAATGTGTAGAAATGATAACACTACAAAAATGTAAATAAAACAAAAAACAATTGACTGCATGATATAAAGAAGTAAAATTTATTTTAAAGTTATCCCTATTTTTTGGCATTTCTCATGGGTAGTTTTCTTAGTAGAATGGTGATACGTGGCATGATATTGTGTATTCACATCTTGACAATGCTGATAGAATCAAAGAGAATAGTTGCAAATTAGAATCTGAAAAAAATACATAATTCTGTGTATATGTCATATTTTATTTTCAAACAAATCACAAGTGTATTAAATTATATAGATTCAAAAAAAATTTCATAACTTTCCATAAAATAACGTCCTGAACAGTGCACACTAGATTTTCTCTTAGGCAATTAGGTGTTGTCATTAACATGGAACATTCAATCTGCACTTCAATATGTTTCCTGATGTATTTTGTCAAAGAATTAAAATTGTGATGAGGGAGAAATATAAATTAAACTACTACCATGCATGTTTTCTGGAGCTCCAAAATCTCTTCTCCACCTTTTGTCCATAAGATTCCAAGCTCATTGCAGAGAGGCTTGCAGGAAATCCTTGGATGTCATTTTGTTATCATTCGTATAATTTTTTTTATGCAATCTAAGTCTGGGTACTAAAGGATGAGCTTCCCAAGAATATTATGCCATATCTCATTTATATCACAATGTACATTTGCATAATACAAACAATGAGTTGCATGAAGTCGGACAAAATTTGAAAGAATTCTGAATGCGTAACATAATTAACTTAATTTAGTGTATAATTAAATTATATTGATATTCTATTTGAGGGCCGATTCAATTGAAACACCCAACAATGTTGTTATCTATACATCAGATAATTGCATATTGTTCATTTTCAATGGTGCAAGCAATTGCTGGTTTGAAAGGCAAAAATGCATCAAAACCATTGTTATTTCGTTAACTACTAAGTTGTTATTATGAAACTAATTTGAAACTTCTGAAATCGTCCTATTTATTGTTTCCTTTTTGCAAAGAGCATTCGTGTCATCAGCAAACAGAACTGTTCTTCTACTTCTAATAGGTAAGGGGATTAATGTTATTAAAAGAGTAAAGATTGTGCCCAAGATTGAACCCTGCGGGGCTCAATGCTCAATTGGCAAAGAATTTGAAAGATGAGTAAATAATGTTCTTTCATGCTAGTATGGTATTATTACTACTTGTGATTGATGTTCAGATACGAGGATAAAAATTTGTTAATTTGACAGTATAATATTACTGTCAATGGCATAAAAAAAACATTCAAAAACACTTGAAAATCCACGATGAAGCAATACTTTTAAGAAAAAAACAGCACTTACCTGTTGATAAACTTCACGAGTACATCTTTAAAAAGTCAGATGATTTCAGATAAAATATTTAATGTAAGTTTTGATTACCTCTCTCCTATGAAACTGTGCCGATAAGCACATTTTAAACAAGTTAATAATGTAGCTTTACTTTGAACACATTTTGTTGAGCTCTCCTTTTGCTAGTCGTGTCAGGAGTAGAGCCTGGGAAGTAACTATTTTGTTAGCAATACAAAAATATCAAATATGCAACTGATAAGTTTTCTACTACTCAGAAGCTAAAATGTAGAATTTAAACTTTTATTCATAATTTAATTAATTACAGTAAAAATGTAGGCAAGAGATTTTGGAACTCAAGAAAACATGTGCACATGGAACTTCTTCCCCATACATCACATAGTATTTACTGTTTCTTGACTAAATAAATCAAATAGTTTTTTTTATGAAGGTTCAGTGTATTCAAGTGGACACATTACAGTACACCCTAATTAACATTAAATATTTTTCCCCTTCTTTTACAACTGCAACATGAACTGGGATCTTTTCACAATATTGGTATCTGCTTATGGTTTCACGTATTCTACATCATATCAAAGGGAATTATCCCTTTTGCAAGTTTTGTTTTTTTATTATGAAATGAATGTTGCAAAGGAAATTTCCTAAATGCCCTGAATTGCATATATATATATATATATATATATATATATATATATATATATTTGGCTTCTTCCCTAATGTGTATGAATATCTTGAGGATATTTACTGTAGTGAAGTTCTAAAAATATTCTTGGTGGGATCAAAATTTAAGTTCCTTCTTACATTCTATTTTCAATGCTTTTTCCACCTTTTATGACATTATCAATCATCACTGTAGGCTCACTGACTGTCCTGACCAGTAGCCCAATGAAATGAGTGTGGGCCTACCTGCAAAACTTTTATCCGAGCCCCCTCTGTAGAAAGTGTATAGCAAACTGACGAGTGTTAGTGCCTTAAATAATAAAAACAGCCTTTAATGAATTCATATTCATCAGTCTCTGATTACTACATAAGAAATCTCAATGTTTTCTGGGAGAGGAAAAGGAAGGAATACATCGTATTCACCACATAACACTAAAGTAAATTTGCCAACTTCACTACTGTTCGTAGACTTTGAAAACACACGATAAGAGCAAATAGAGAATTAATGATGGAAATACTGGAAAGAAAAATAACTCAGAAATAAGAAATTAAAAATAACTTTGCAGAATCTCAGACAAGTATAAAAATGAATAAGGAAATGTGTCAAAATCACAAGCAAAGAACTAAGACAGGAATGCAGAGTCACAATGACTTTTCATTATGTATACTGATCATATCATCAAGGAATGGAAACTAACAATCAAGAGGGGACCAGATTTCAGTAAAAACATAAGATCCAAACAATCCTTTACACAGATGTTATAACAATGGGATCAGAAGATGACCTTCAAATTGCAGCAAATGAATTGTATTAAACAGTACTGAAACATAACATGAAAATACCAAGACAAAATCAATGGCATATCAAGGAAAAGAAGAAATGAGAAGTGTGACAATGCATATGAGACTAAACCATTGCAGAGAAGTCAGGCGATAAGTTCAGCAAAGTAAATCTAAGAAAGTCTTAAAACAAGGAATGTAGAAGCAGATCTGTATAGCTGAGGTCGCTAAGGCTGAAGGACCATAGCTGTCTCATGCTTGAAGTGCCACAGGTTCGAATCCCCATGAACGCTTTGTATGTGTCCTGTAAACAATATGCAAGCTCAACTATTACTCCAGTTTAAAATCCAATGGTAAACCGAGATTTCTGTATGACCTATTAGTTTAAAAGCACTCTAAAAATAAAAAATAAATAAAAAAAAAAAAAGCATAATGGTAGAAAAAGCGATGCTCTCTTTTCAACATAAGTAAGCAAGAAAGATTTCCAAAGACAACATTGAATCATCAACTGATAGGGCAAAGAGAAGTTGGTAGACCACAAAAAAATACTTTTGAGAACTAAAAACCCATCATGTCTACTGAAACAGACAGGATACATGCCTATATTGCGATTATCACAACTCAGCCCGTCAGGTACCAGCGGTTGAGTTTCATCCAATCGGAAGCTTAAACGTCACATAGTGACATCAGTTGAGATGTTTGACATGTATTTGTTAGGACTTTTTTGAATTTTTGATGTCAGTATTTGGTCATTTTTTTCGATATTTAGCACTTACTAGTCTAAAATCAGTCATTTGAAAATCTAAAAATTGTCAGTGGCACATTCAAAACTCAACTTCACAGATTTTTATTATGAATGTAAATTGTAATTAAATAATAAATTGTTACAATATTATAGTATTGTGTATATATAGTATTGAATCAATATTAATATATTAATTCACTATAATAAATAACATAACTTTGTTTATAATCTAAGTTTTAAAGTATTCAATTTATTCCAAATATTTTATAATGGCAAATCATTGGCTTAACCAATGAAAGAAATAGATCAGAGTAAAAATCATGAAGTGAAGGTTTTCAGGCATCTTAAATGAATTTTTTAAGGATTTTTATGTAGTTATTAGGGCATCAAAATCCTAGCTCTAGTTATCAGGCCACTCATTTACTGCTTACTGCCAAGTACATGAACGAGAAAATATTATTCAAAATCAAGACTAGCATGAACTAATGTTAACAAAGCCTTTCTCTTGGTTCAGTTCAATACACTATGTATTTGAATCATCAAGCAAAGATGTAGGATCCATCCTAAAAGTTTTTAAATTCTTAGAAAAACAATTAAAGCAACACTCCCCAAAGCTAATGAAGAGTAAGTTTTGAGAGCATTCTTACTAGCAGCCTACACCTTGACTGTGAGATTTGAAGCATTCTTCAAGGACTCGTGCAATACTTCAAATTTGTTCAGTTGATAATCACATTGGCCTGTGATCTCCTTAGGTCAGAGTTGGAAACGTTAATTATAAACAAGATATCATTTTACCATTGTTTTATTAATATGCAATTCAAAATTGAAATACAATATTTTTACTTCCTTTGCTGTTGACCACCCTGCCGCATCATGTCCTGAAATAGAAAAAAGCATTTCTATTGAAAGTCTTCATAACCACCATTACGAATTTAATTAAACTTTTCTACAAATACACCTACAATACACAGTATTTTCAAGCTAGGTCCTCCAACTAATGAATTGTGCGAAAGTGTAAATCAAATCTACCAAACCTATATAACTAGGGAGATACATTTTGAAAATAGTTTATTCAGCCTTTGCGAACCCCGAGCTCCCCCACCCCCCAAGATTACGTGAGTTTTTTGAACTACTTTTAAAATATACTAAAAAACGTACAATTTTCTTAAGGAATGGAACCAAGTTAGATAAGCCTAAAAATGTTCAGACTCCTAACGATTCTATGTATTCTGATTTATCCTATTTTTCCAGATTTTGGTCACCCGCTCTTTACATATTTTCATTTCTTCATACTATTTGTAATCCTATCACTCACTCGTTACATGTGCATACTGCAAACTCAGCAGATATAAACAGCAAGGAGAAATTGGGTTTGGGGAACCCTTTTTAAGGAAAAATAATTAATGCAAGTTTAGAATATATATCACTTGAGAATTGAATCACTACATTGCACGTTTTAAATCACTTAATTTCCTACATGAACTAGAAAATTGAGGCTTATTTGTGTAATGCCATTGTAGCAATGAAGGTGAGCTACAATCTTGTTTGAAAACTATAAAATGATATGCAACCCCACCGTAAAAATAGAGTAAAATATTCAAAAGCTCATGAATAACTTAACCCACTTCTCTAACACTCCCACATCGTCATACATATCCAACTGATATTCAGGAAAATACCACACCATATCAGAAAGATGACATTACAATTTAAAATGACCATAACTTGTGAAACTTACCCTTGGGAATGTGCGCTGCGGAGGAATACGGTTACGCCTGGCAGCCTTTGACCTGTTACGTACAACCTTCGAGTGGATAGCACAGGACACGCAGTAATGCAGCTTCGCGTACAATTTTGGCAACATGTAAGCTAAGAAAACACAAACATTATCATTCCTGAAGCATTTTTAATAAATTATGATACATTGCAAATTTCCTGTACTCACTTGAATATACGCTAGCTTCAGTAATATCACGAACGGCTGCAGCTTCGACAATGTTCCTGATTACAAACTTCTTGATGGCTTTATCCTTAGGCACACACCGTGCGCAATTAGTGCAGCGCACAGGTTTAACATGACCACGGCCATGCTTGGAACGTCCACTATTTCTCCGCTTACAAGTCTGTAAATAAATACAAATGTTGATTAAAAGTAAGCCCCGCCGTAACATTCCACTATACCTTCACAATCATTCTGATATTTAAATAAATATTTTAATATCAAATTGTCAATCTAACACAAGCTTCCTAGAACACACCATGCCTCGTCCGATAACGTGGGTTCTTTTGGAAATGAAAATATGGGAGTACTTGAAAAAACTCAAACACTTAGCTGACTAAATACAAGCCAATCGTGAACACTTAATAACTATAGTAATTTACAGGCGGAAATCACATTTGAATCCTCATAATAAAATGAATTCAACCACATGTGTCCACACTTACCATCTTGCAAGCTACACATTCACCGGAACTGGATCCATGAAAGGAAATGCCTTAGGACTGTAAGCTCAACGAAGTAATTTGTGAAAATTAGCTTTTTTATTGTTTGTAATAATTGTTTATATGTTGACAATAATAAATACAATTACAAATTTTAAGATACTTGAGATTTGTTGAGAAAGCAAAATTTTAGATCAAGAAATATTTGTCAGCTGCTCATATGACCGGAACATTCATGGGCGCGGACAACGTGTTCCGCGCTAAATTTAAATGGCCTTAAAACAAACGCATTCAAAAACGCATTTATTGCATTTGTCATACATATGCTTTTTATTCTTGATACAGAATGAATAAATATTGTGCGGGCTCCTTGTTGTATGATTCATCACATGTAAAGAAAAGAAAAGAATAATTGTACCAGTCGCTGTGCAGTGTGTAGATATATTGAAGTTATGAGTGAAAATAAAATTAAAAAAAAAAGAAAAATTAAAAAATCAGCAGTTTTAATTAGGTAATTGGGATTTGTGGTTGATTCAATTTCTGTGGTAGTTTGAGGAAGCGGGCGTCTGTAGGAAAGGGTTTACGGGCATAGGTAGATCTCTTGCTTGGCAAACTCTGCGCAGATTTTGTTGAAACTTGGAATCCCTAATCTCCTTTGTCTTGGCTATCCGGGACGGCAACGTCTCTGTTCTGGTGACTGACGTGGTAGCCTTAGACCAGGACTTTCCAACAGGCGTCCCGCGGGTCGCATGCGGCCCGCCGGATTTTTTTGTGTGGCTCGCGACTGCTTTGAAAAAAAATCTTTTACCAACCAAATACTTCTTTTAGTTATTCTGTTATGCATTTTTATAATTACATAGCAGTATTTAAAAATATGAAATAATTCAAGATGCTAGCTACCAAAAGAAGAAATTTTAAAAACATGTTTAACAGTTAATTTTCTGACAATTTTTAAATTTCAGGTCAGATCTGTCAGGTCACCATAAAAGCCCATGTTAAAATAAGGAACTTTACAGTCTCCTTACGCGAAAACTAGACGGTAAAATCGATTCAAAATTTAACAGAACGTAGAAGAACCTTCCATCTTTTGATTACTACAATAAAAAAGGCACGTTAAATATAGCACTTTTCTCGCTCTAATCACCTTAAGTGACCGGCTACAGCGGAACTGAACGTGGGCATAAATTCCTTGGCGAATGTAGCTGAACCCTCTCAATATTCTCACTGAACAATTGCACAATTCATCTTATTTTTATTTCATGATGTATTCATTTTCTCGTTGTATGTACATTAATCATTAAGAATGTTAAATATAAGTCGTATCTAATATGGATTTGTTTCGGTATAATCTCGTTAGTTAGGGTAAAAACATCTTAAATTACGGTGCGGTCCGCATCTTAACTAGAATTTGATAAAAGGCCCTTCTGGACAGCCCTGGCCTAGACAATACAAACTCCGACCACGGAAGTTTACGCAACCCTAATCCATACTCTCTCACTTTAATCATGGGAGGAGGAAATGCATCTGGGGGAACCTGCCTTAATCTCCGACTTGGAGCCCCGAATTATTTTATTCAAAACAAAAAAATGAACTTCTAATACAAATTAAGCGCTGTTTCTGCTGCATAGAAATACGAATTCTGTTTATGTGTTGGGAGGGGTTGAAGTAAGGGTCCCCCCGAGGATCTACTGCCCACGAATGGAATGAAGTTGTTTTTCCTGGGCGCTCATGTTTACCATACATTACACAGGTCAACAGGGATTTTGCTGTTTTAGGTTTTGATGTCTTTTTATAGTGAATTCAATGTTCTGATTCCAAAAACAACGTCCATTTAGTCCTATCACATACCGTTTTCTTACAAAATTAAAATCTTCATTTTTTAATTATTTGGCTATTGTTTTGTGATCATAACCCATTACACCATGAAAACAATGATATCTATTGGAATAAATCTACTTAAATGAACAAGTTGACTGGTTTGGAGGTAGATGGCAGCATATCCTAAGCTGCTTCTACCTTTTTTGTGTTGTGAATTCATCTGTACAGGCCATAATAGTTGTTCTGTAAAGCCAGAAATTAACATTTAAGAGCTCCCGTTTTTTTTTCTTTTTATCATATGTAATTTCGTACAGAATAATGGGAAGGAGGTGTTGTGTAAATAATCCAAATTCATTTTGCTATATTTGTGGTAGGTTTATTGTGAAGAAGCAGAGAAGAAACATAACCTCATTTGTAACAAAAGCGTACAAGGCATACTTCGGAATCCATCTAGGGGATCAGTTAAGGCCTTGGGCTGCTCATACTGTGTGCAGTGTTTGTGTTGAAGACTTAGAAAATTGGATGAAGGGAAAGAAACCATCACTACATTTTGGAATACCAATGGTCTGGCGTGAACCTCAGAATCACAGCACTGACTGTTACTTCTGTACATGCAATGTGAAGGGTTTTAATGCAAAGAACAATAAAGGAATTGTATACCCAAACTTGCCATCTGCTATGAGATCAGTTACTCATGGGCCTGGTATTCCGATACCTAAGCCACCTACAGACACTCTAGAACTTATTTCAAATACAGGAAGTAAGAGTGATTCATCATCATCACTTGTATCCGACGAGTTCGTTCCTGAAACGTCAAATGCGCCACAACCATTATCACAAGCCAAGATAAATGATATAGTAAGGGATTTAAACCTTCCCAAGGATGCAGCTGAGCTGTGAGGTTCCAGACTACAGGAACAGAGAAAAAGATCTCTTGCAGTACTTCAGTGATGAAGAAAATCTAGTTTGCTGTAATAACATTCCAGACTCAATAAACAAATTGGGTTCTGTTAAATATGATCCAAATGACTGAAGGATATTCATCGATTCGAGTAAAAGAAGTCTTAAAGGCGTGCTGCTACACTGTGGCAATGTCCTTTCTTCAGTTCCAGTAGCACACTCAATACGGCTGAAAGATAGCTATGAGAGTTTGAAGTTTCTTTTGGAGAAAATTAAGTATGTTGAGCATCAGTGGTTATTTTGTGGAGATTTAAAATTTATCAATATGATATTAGGACAACAAGGATTCACGAAATATCCATGCTATATGTGTGAGTGGGATAGCAGGGCAAGAGAAAAGCATTGGAAACAAAAACAATGGCCCAAAAGAGACAGTTTAACACCAGGAAGTACGAACATAATAAGGGATAGCCTAGTAAATCCTAAGAAAATAATTTTGCCACCTCTTCATATAAAACCTAATATAATTATAACTTATTAACATTAAGCAGTTTGTGAAAGCTATTAACCAAGATGGTGATTGTTTTAAATATCTCAGCCACAAATTTCCTGCTCTGTCTGAAGCAAAAATTAAAGAAGGAATCTTTGTGGGTCCTCAAATTAGAGCTTTAACTACAGACAGGGAATTTGAAGCTAATATGACTTCTAAACAGAAAAATGCTTGGAATGCATTTAAAGAAGTAATGGACAATTTTCTAGGAAATAATAAACACCATGATTATGTCAAAATTGTGAACATGTTACGGGAGTTCATGGGTTCTTTGGGATGCAACATGAGTCTCCAATTACACTTTCTGTTTTCACATTTGTCTTTCACATTTCACAAATTTCCTGACAACCTGGGGACATTAAATGAAGAACAAGGAAAGAGATTTTACCAGGATGTTCGAGAAATGGAGAGGAGATACCAAGAACGATGGAATATTTCAATGATGGCAGATTACTGCTGGATGCTGTGTAGGGAATCTACGGAAATACACAAGAGAAAATCCAAGAGACAAACATTCGAAACTAAATGAACAAGATTTTACTGATGTATGTTTATAAACTGAATGAAAATGTGAAATTTTTGGCAACAAAAACTCACAAATGCATTTGTAACTATTATATAAATGCTGATTTTGTAATTTTTTAACAATAACATATGTGGATATTTTATTCTTGATTTGCCAAAGAACCCAATGTGATAGAGAAAAACGAAGGTCAATTTGGAAATCAGTGGTACTGAAACATTTAGAATCACATTTCAAATGTAAAACATATCACAAAAAAATTTAATTTGTAGACCTGTGTTATTGAACAGGGGCGTCCAGAAGGGGGGTGCATCTAGAGCAGCTTGCTCCAGGTCCCTACTTAATTGGGGCCCTGCTTTTTTTAAATTTAAAATAATTAGCGCATTCATTGCTTGTTATTTGCCGAATGACTAACGGTGCTCGCCCTATCCACCGCGAGTCGATCTTTTGGACACATCAAGGAAGCGAACATTTGCTCAACACTAGCTGTTTGGGTTGGGGCGAGCAGTTGCTCGCTGCTCGACGAATGCCGAATGTGTGGTGTAAAAATAGCAACGAGCGTTGTTCGTAATATTTAATATTAACAAACTGTTCGGTCACATGCAATGGAAACTATTTGCTTCGGTGTGTGAACCACAGATTTGGTTTGAGAACACTAATTGCTTGTACTAAACATCGACTCTTCTCAAACCTAGCTAAATGAGAACTCAAATAAACTTGCGCAGAGATGTTACCTCAAGTTACAGAATAAATCATGGAAGCTGTATTTTATTAATGACTTTTTAATACTCTTCATTGAAAGTATTTAGTAAGAAGTTGATTTGCTATATGCTAGTTCTTTAACGTAGGTAATGGTCTCGGGCTTCCACAAAAATCGTGAATTTTGGTACTTTTGGGCATCTTTTTATTATATAATTTCATTAATATCGTCAACTGATATTATGTGAATCACTTGCTGATATAGAAGTGTTTCGGCGAGAATGTAGTTCACATTCAGACCATTTAAGGAATATACAGTTTTCTGTCGTAAATGAGTTCATGGATTGAGGTTCATGGATCATTCTATATTGAGTCGATAGATAACAAATGAATTATAAATATTCGATGGTTATTCGATGGAATATATAATTGCTGCTGCTGTATCCACACAATTTTTCCAAAAAAAATAAATAATTTTCTGTATTATTGTTGGAAATGGTAAGTAATTATTCTTCATATCTTAGTATCTTTGTTTTTCCTAAGTTAAACGTAATTTTTATTATGTATTTTCTTATGTGATTAATGAATTTATAGAAAATTAATAATGGGAGTTACCCTACAAGCAGATACATGTCCAATATTAAATACATCTTGAACTCTTTTAGAGATGCAAACGCAAAGGCGCTAAGTATTTTTTTAGTGAAGCTGATGTTTATAGTAAAAGGGATGAGGGATTAGTTACGCTGATCACAAAATATTGCGAATAACCTTCCATTGTGAAGTCAAACAAAGTTTAATAATATAGTAGTTAAGAAGTTTTCAGCCTGTTAAAAGCCTACCGAAAATAAGCGTGTAATCACATGAATAACAACTTCCTATCTTCGAATAAATTAGACGATTAGCTAAATACATTTATGAAGTAATCAGTCGGGGTGACAAGAGATTTAGATTTGCTCATCGAATAATAAATAATGCACAGTAAAACAACAGTTTAGAACAATTTGAACACAGTTTCGACACTCACTACTTTTGATAACTCATATTTTCTTCAATGTTAATGATTCAAAGTACATTCATTTAAAAAACTAAAAATGCTTCAATAAAACAAACACTTTTGCACTAAATAAATACATTTTTATGCGTATTCTATGAAGAATTTCTTATTTTAACGACATATTGTTTACTCCGATTGCCATGGCAATAAGTTGCGTGCCTTGCTGCTTTCTGGAAGAGAACAAAAATGTCGAGTTTCTGAAGACGAGTAAATTTGTTTCACAAGCAGGGCTCGAATCTGATAACCTAAACATTGTTTGAAAAAGACCTATAAAAAGACTTAAAAATAAGAGGTAAATGACCTCATTTAAAAAACAAAATATTCAAAAATTTGAATCAAAGTGCTTACTTATTCAATGAATTTCACAATTTTAAATCAAATTTATTTATATAAAATTATGTTTGATATAAAGTATTCATTTTAGGAGGAAATTAATTCTTTAGCTCCCATCTTCCAATCGTCGGTTTGAAAGGTCGAGGAAGTTTCCGAAGATCCGTGTAATTTTTAGTTTGAAAATCAGGGCCCATTGCAGAAGTAAATTTCGTCATGAACTGAAACAATAAAAACTTTGTTTTAGTGAGTCATTGTAAATTCATGAAACATTTACTTACAAAAAACTCGAAAATGTAAAAAATACGTAAAAATGACACAAATGATGCGAATGAAACAACCATTACCTAAATATTGCAAAACAATTACCCAGTAACTATGAGTTTTTATCTCCTATACAGAGAGTATATATCCCCCCACCACCACTACTTTCAAATATGAACATTTTCCCACCTATTAACTGACACCCCCTGCACCTATATGTCATGAAGATGCAATTATGCTCAAACAATTCGCAGGAAACAAAACAGTAATTTATGAAATGAGATGAAAGAATTGATATTCCTCGGATAGTTACAGTGGACGAACTACACCGAACAAAATCCTAGGAACAGTGTCCCCACCTAAATTTCGTTATCCCTCCCCTTCCCCATCACACACACACACACACACACACACACACACACACACACACACTTCCTCGCCTATGATACTTCAGCTTCGGACAGCGAGGTTATGTGTGATGCGACCCATTCTAAAAACTTTGCCGTTCGCTTAAACGGGCACATGAAATTATATTCTTTTAATTTAATTAAGTTTAATACTGTCTGCAATGTCGTAAATGTAGCTTCACTATGCGCAAGTTTTGTTGAACTCTCCTTTTGCTTGTAATGGTAGGAGTAGAGATAAGGACGAGTTGTTATTTTGTTAGCAATGCAGAAAAATCACACTTGCAATTCGATTTTAAAAATTTATTTTTATTTATTTATGTTAAACTTTTACTCATCTTTCAACTATTTATAGTTAAAATGACGGGAAGGGATTCTGGAACTCAAGAAAACTTGCGCAGATAATCTTCTCCCCCTAAGCCACATACAGTTTTTACTGTTTTTGGACTAAATAAATCTAAATAAATTTGCCCTTCGGGTGGCTCACGGCCAGCGTGCTATATAGCTTTCCGTGGTGCGATCCCGGTCTCAATTTCCGGTCGATCCAACAACAGAGCTGTAGCTTTCTTATATAAGTGTCTCCGTTACAACAACTGCGTGACGAAAGAAGAGCTCAAGCCGGCCATACATGCTATAGCGCGCCCGAGCTTAAGAACGAAGTACAGGGCCTTTCGGGCCAAAAAAACCTCCCCCTGTTTTAGGATTTCAAAAGCGTTTTAAATCCTCGTTAACATAATTTTTCACAACTACTATAATGGTAGAAATTATGCCTTGAATACCTTATATCTTTACAATAAATCGTGGTGAATATCTTTGAAATTAATTAATTTTTGTACGAAGAGATTCGTTTGGTTGTTGGAGCAGCCAGAGTCACGGTGCCACGTGATTCGGTTGCCGTATCATACATACTCTCCCAGAAAGTACGCGTTCCGGTTGTTTACCTGCGCTCGTTCGCCCGTGTGTCATTGTTGTGTTGGTTTTGAGATGTATCGTTTTAATCGCGTCAAAGTTAAATGTAATTTCGTTTATTTTTCTTCAATATGGTTTCAAGGTTGTGGTAAATTTATTAATTTACAATTTTTACTTTCCCGAATTAATGGAGTAATATACATATTATAGAGAAAGTTATGTAATGCTGCGAAAAATCGATTTCGAGATTTCAATTGAAATACATGTTAAATATAAGTTCATTTACTTTTCTTCATTTTGGTTTTAGGTTGTGGTAAATTTAACTAATTTTCAATTTTTTAAATTTCATTTCGTTTTCTTTGCAAAAGTAATATAGAATGTGTGATTCACCAACTGTAAAAGCGCAAGAGTATAGTAATGTGCTCCATAGTGGGGAAAAACAAATGGTTATTAATTGATTGTTTAGTGATTCCGGGCACGTCAACTACAAAGGTCATTAGTCCCGTAAGTGTAATGCATGTTTTTGTTTCTTAATTGCATCTTAAACAGTGAAATTAACACTGTCAGTCGGAAAAGTTTGATGAAAAAATTGATCCATTTTTGAGAAAATAATTTTTCAGCGATTCTGAAAATGCGTAATTTTGAGCTCATTTTTACAGAAAACTGTTGAGTTTTCGAAAAACATTAGCTGACATTATTTAAAGCACATGTACTCATAAATGCGTTAATGTAAACAAATTGTCACTAATGTAAATATTAACGACGTGAAAGACAAGTTAAAAATACATTTTTGTAATTTTTGAAGAAAAAAAAAGTATAGAACAAACTGATGGTCATCTCATAGAGATCATTTATATCAATCCTTACAGAAAGTTTAATGAAAAAAATTGGAGAATGAAATTTAAAGAAAAAATTTGGAGCCGATTAAAACCATACATCTCAACGAAACACAAGTAAACAACCGGAAGGCGTGCTTTCTGAGCAGGGTATGACACGTGGCACTGTGGCTGTGGCTGATCCAATAGCCAAATGTATTCCTTCCAACAAAAATTAATAAATTCTAAATATATTCACCACTATTTGTTGTAAATATTGTAGCGATACATATTTCTCCATACGTTTTGAAATTAAATTCAGCGGACTAAAAATTTAAACAAACAGACTCGGCCACCCTGAGTTCAGTTGGGAAATGAACAAACAGCGTTGCACACGCGCAACCCCGCTTATCGCGACACCCATTACCGCCCCCGGCACATTAAGAAAGTCGTTACAGGGTCAGTCGTCGACAGATTCACTGCGAGACGCACGTGTTCACATGGCCGGCTGCGCGAACCTTCTACAGCGCCTGTCTTGTGCAAGCATGTTCTAGAAGCAATAGGAAAATTCTGGACGCTCACAGTGGCACAAAGAGTCGAAACTTCATTCACTACTCCTGTCACGATTGGTTGAAATAACGTAATGCGACATTTCTTTTGGCCAATAGCGACGCAACTATCATAAGGAGCTAGAACATACGAGAAAATTGGGTGGGGGCAAAAGTTAACCTAATGCAATTTCGACTGGCAGAATATCAGAAGGGCCAGAGCATCAGACGGGGCCAGATCATTTAGACGGGGAGCAGTCGGGAGAGAATCTTCTCTGAGGGCGTAACTATTCGTCGGAGAGAGACCAGTGTGCCTCTGAAAAACTTATAATTATTCGTCGGAAGGAGCCTGAGTACTAGGCTGAGGGCAGTTAGGAGAAAAACTTATCTGGGGTGGGAATTATTCGGGCGAATGTGCCTATGTGGGATTTTATTATTTTGCTGCGAGTTTTGAGCATTGTGCCGGCTGCAGTAGACAGAGAAAATTCTCTGGGGTGGGAATTCGTCGTGAAAGAGAGGCGAATGTTTCTCCGAAGGATTGCTAAACTGTCCGAAGTTGTGATCGACAATTATTATAATGAGAACCAGAGGTACGCATAGTTAATTACTACGTTCCTGAGATTGAGACCGCCCGGCCGCTCCAAGACTACCAGTCTACAAGTCTACAAGTCTACCAGTCTACCAGTTCAACCAGACAGACTCCCAGACGTCGTTTCAACGCCAGCCACGCGCCACCGCCCTTTGTGGTGACGCCATCAGACGACCCGACCGCCAGCTGACGGCCCGGGGGGCCATTGACCTCCGTTGAATTTTTCTGAAGGACGGCAGCCGTTTCCTCGCCCCGGCCGCGCCTCCCCTGTGAAGGTTGCCGCCGCCCTCTCGACCGCAACGCGCCCGCCTAGGGCCCACAGAAAAAAACTTTACCAAGGCAATGTAATTCAGGGTATTCATCCCTGCGTAAATCCTGTAATGCGGTGTCGCGCTATGACACATTGATCTGTAATAATTTTTACCATTGTAATTATAAGTCTTCCTAATCTTAAGCTTTATTCTAAATACTAACTTTTCATCTCCTTTTCTGTCCACCTAATTTTCAGATTTCTTATTCTATTTATAAGTGTAACTTCCCTGGGGCATTTTAAATTATTTTGCCCAGGAATAAAAGTGATTTTTACCAGTTATCCAAGTGTTTCTTTCATGTTACCAGTATCTGTTTAACGATTCCTTCCATCACCGACTGAGCTATTTCAGGGCCGCTAGCCGGGCGTTCTCTCCCGAGACGACCGGTAGTGTTACAATATATAAGTTATTCGAATATAATGAAATAATTGTAAAGGTTGTCATTGCCAACAAAATTATTTAATGTAATAGCAGCTTTCGATGGCTTAGCCATCATCATCAGTTGTCTGCTGGATGGAAGCCACAAAACGACTACCTAGTAGTCGACTACCTTGTAGTCGTTTTGTGGCTTCCATCCAGCAGACAACTGATGATGGCTAAGCCATCGAAAGCTGCTATTACATTAAATAATTTTGTTGGCAATGACAACCTTTACAATTATTTCATGAAAGATGCCAACGATATCGCACCACAACACCTATATTCGAATATAATTTTACTAATACTATAACTGTTGTTATAAAAATTATGCCAATGAGAATATAAAACCGTTTTAAAATCTTAAAACGGGGATCGGGGTGTTTCTTTACCAGAAAAGCTCGTAAGGCCCTTATACTTAATTTTTTATAACTCGGACGCGCTATAGTGTTGAAAATCTTGCCTCACACGGGGCTCGAATAATAGAACCTCCCGATCAGAGGCACTGCAGTGACATCAGGTGATGCCCTGACCCACCTAAGTCAATACAGGGGCGGATCCAGTCGACCATTTGAAGGGAGGGGGCATTATAGATATTTGTTAAATTAGAAACATGTTTGTTATTTTATTGTATATTATTTATGTATTGTAGATACGATACTACATAATATTATTGTTTAAATAATTACATAATTCGAACATAAATAAATATTTTAATCAATTTTGCCCGATAAAGGAAGGTAAAAGAAAACTAAGTCTAAGTCTAAGTCTAAGTCTGTTTTTTGGGTGTGGGCATGCCCCCTCTCTGTATTCGCCTGTGAGTCAGTGCCACATTAAATTCTAATTTTGATTTCTGACAGTATGGCCGCGGCCGTCGAGGTTCCGGAAGTCGCCACACGCGATGGACACTGGCGCTGGCGCGGCTGCTGCTGTTGGCGCTTCACGTCCGGAGCGCTGTGGGCGAAGGTCCAGGAATCGTGATGTTTTACACAGACGAGAAGTTCTACGAGACGGTGAAGCATTACGACCTCTACGCCCACTCGCTGGAAGAAATCTCGAACCCGCTCACACTCCGTGGCTGCGTGTACCCTTGCAGGTGCCACCCGACTTTGGGAGCGCCGTGGGACAAGGTGGGTCGTACTGCCAAGGGCGGACATGAAAAGCAATGCAGACTAAAGGTCCCTTCACAATGCAAACGTAAACTTAAGCATAACGCATAGACGTGAACATTAACATAAGTGATAGTCTGAAGTATTCACAATGCCTAACATAAACATAAGCAAAATAAGAGTTTCTATTGTCTGTGAAACATGCTAGTTTACTATTGGTTGGATGTGAGAATCGATTTCGAGGTATCGATTGTGCCTGGCCCAAATGGCGATAGTTTGTCTATCGACTTCGCTCCTATTTCTATTCTCGATTTTCAAGTAACGTACTGTCATTGGTTCATTTCTTATGTCTTACTTAAGCCAAGTCCCTCTCTATATACGAGGGACTTGCTTAAGCATAAGCACAGAAGCTTGCAAGCTTTTAAGTTAACGTCATACGTGTTATGCTATTGCGAACGCATTGTGAACGAGTGCCCTTATGAACGTCGTCCTAACTTTTATGTTAACGCCGTGCTTATGTTTATGTTTGAATTGCGAATGGGCCTTAAGAACGTGCTTAGCATGAAAGGAATGAGATCAGTGAGCTATTGCGCATCGTTTCCGACTGCAGCTTCTGCACCAGTTTGCGTTACAATATTAGCGGGAATTTTAAATGCAGCCAGATACCAAAACTATCACCTTGCTACAAGTCATTGAGACAGATATATGGAGCATTTCTCTTAAATATAGCATCTTGTACATGTTCATTGTGTTATTTTTGGGTGGTTACGTTGAAAATTGTCACTTTATACCACTTTAAAAATGTGTCTCAGCACTTCTGGCTCTCCATGCAACATGGCGGCCAGCGTCTGGTCTTGCATTTTAAACTAAGTGCGCGTGATGTGGTGACATAATTCGTGACGAAAACTAGGGCTGCGCAGAACGAGCAAAAATCGGTGCGCCATGGAGATAAGAATCCCCTCCGCATTAAAAAAAAACTAATAATTTTCAGCCATATTATATAATATTTCGTAAATATTAAAAAAAACAACTAATTTTCATTTCTAATATACGTGAGTATATACGGAATAATATACATTGTGCAAAGAAAGTTTTGTAATGCTACAGCGCAAAGTGACTTTTTCGAAAGAAAATTTAATTTAATTTTGGGGACGGACGGACCGACAGACGTTTTGCTATCAATCGATTTTTCGGTATCAAGGACGCACAAAACATAGATTCTGGCTACACCACGTTTAGAGGATTTTTTTCTAAATTTGTAAACTGGATTTATCCTCTTTTTCGGCCCAGCATTGAGAGTTTTGTGTGGGAAATTCGCCGTTTTCCAGTGCACGATTACAATAATTTCTCTTCTTACGTTAGTAAATGCGAGAACGTAAACAGGTCAAGTGCAATTATTGGCAAAAGGTAGTAATTTTTGCGTAATATATGTTTGTAATTAATGAAGTTATATGGGCGTCCCGTCGTTCATGACGATAGAATCGTAATATTGCGAGAAAGTCTGTGCTGTTGTAGCACCACTAGTTTTTTAATTCATTTTCAATTCAATATTTCCCAGCAGCAGGTATAACTCGTTGTTCATTCTGTTTATCAGGACGTGGCCATTTGCACTATGCTATTCCAAAGACAGTGCTCGAAATTGAAAAATAAATTTCCTTCTTAGACAGGTAATTATCACTTAACGTTCTCTAACAACCGTTCCGTTCCCGTGTTAGACAAGTTACCGCCTTATAGAGGTTAATTCTACGTATAAATTAGTTTCGTAGACCTTTTTGTCCGGGATGGCGGGTTTCCGTCGTATAGAGGTTCCGGCTTAGACACGTTTTACTGTATTATAATATTTAGAAAATTGTGAGAGACTAGAATGTCACACTAGTGTAATACAACGTAATGGGTGCATCTAGAATGTTAAAATCCAAGGGACACGCGTAGCATTTCAACGAACTATAAACATTTAGGCGCCATGCTGGATGCTAGACGAGATTGTATTGTCGAGATACGGCACGGCCTGGTTTCATTAACATTGAATTTATTAGGGGAAGGCGTTGAAAATTTATCTGTACTAAAAAGAAGCGAATTCTCACTCTCGCTGAACTACTCTCATTGTCAAGCAGTTCACAATGAACATTATGAAATTGTAATTTTTGCGATTATAGATTTATGTTGTGGGTAAATGTTTGTTTGGTTAATTCATAATAGTATAGGCTAAGCAGGACTGCTTATTTGAGTTTTAAGAGGGTAAATCTTTGCATTGTTTTAATAATAGTTTTATTTATTGTCGTGTATGAATTTAGCATTTAAAAATATTTAGATTTCGTTTTCATGGGTTTATATGAAGTCAGTTCCATAATGGAAATTGTAAATTATTAATTTTAAGGAAATAGTAGTCACGAGTAGGTGTTTCACCCGAAACACAGTCAGGGAAAGTCGCGACGCGATAATATTAAGCAGATGTAGGGATTTTCCAAATAGCGCACTGTATAATTAGCAACAGTCGGGTAACATTCAAATATTACACGGACATTAGGCTCATAAATTACACTACAGAAGGACCCAGCGCATCGTCTTTTAGAAAATTCGGCGACATAGCATCTGAGAAGACATTCCGTAAGCTTACGAATTTTATCAAAGCCGTACGGTTGAATAATGTAGTAGAATCATAAATTAATAACGAGCTCGAGAATGTTAGAATGTTTCAGTAAATGTTATGTGTTGTTTGAAAAGAAAAGGCTGATATTTCATTGAATTGCCATCAATTCAGTAGGTAGTAAATTCCACAGAAGTTCCAGGAAACGTGATATCTGTACAGAGTCACACATCCACGTGCAGCAAGTAAGGTGAGGTATGTTTTACGTCGAACTCATGCAAGATCTAAAAATAAAAAAAAATAAAAAAACAGCAAGCAAAATTATGAATTATTAGAGCAATTAAATTACGAGCATAGCAGGGCAAATTAAATTAGAAAAAATCATAAAGACGTTACAAATGGTTACCAAGCTTGAGGAATGATAAAATAAGTTGAGCTAAAGATAGTTAATAAATGAGAAAGGTTTAATTACGTTACAAATTGGCATTCCCAACGCGGGGCAGGTTCATTTTGGTTACAATATTTTACAAATAATGCAAGAAAGTTACATCACCGCTTAGTTTTCACTTTCTAAAAATATCATTTCATGAAAACAAAATCGTAAATTTTAAGTGTTTTGAGTGCCTTTTCCAGTCTTCTAAATCAGACGATTTTGAAGTAGAGAGTGAGCCGGTTACTCTCTTACTTGGTTACTTGGAAATTGAAAAAAAAACACTGTATTCGAATTATATAACGCGCTATTCTCATACTCTACTGGGATTGTTATTTCTAGGCGCGTGAGGGCCTGTTTTCACGATGGAATATCTCACAGATTTTTCGCGTCTTTCTCAGTGGTGCCTAATCGCCAGCACTACTCGGTAGGTGGCATTAATATGACCGAGAAATGCCGTGAGATATTCCATCGTGAAGACGCCCTCACGCGCAAAGAAATAAAACCCCGAGTATACGTAGTTTTGCCCTCATCAGCTTTCAGGGACGTGGTATTTGGTGGCTGAAAACCCCAAGATTCAAGTCACTCCACTAGATGCAACATGTCAGGGAGTGATTGTGAACAGCACTTTTACGACGTCATTTCTGGAAACTCCGGAAATAACGTTGAAGCATCCTGGTGAAATTAGACATGTCAACAACACAATTTGGCAAATTGTAAAACATCCTTATTATCTGCGTGAAAGACGTGAGTAAATATTTTTGATTTTCTTCGATTATTTACCAAAATAGTCGAATATATTCCCGAATATTACGAGTTGTGTAAATTGCTCTTTTGGCGCAATAATAATCCCTTCTCTGCATATACTATTCTAATGTAGGCTTCAAAACTTTCTCTAGCTCGCGGACAAGGTATTACACTTTCACATTATTCTTTACACTGACAGTGTAAAGACGAATCGGAAAGAAGGAAATATCTCGCGCGGTACGTGGCCCACTTGTTAAGGTACTCCTCCGGCATTTGCCTGGCGTTGAACGGAGAATCCACGGAAACGGGCAACCCGAACAGTCGGCCAATAGAATTCTCTTCCAAACAGATGATGAATTCGACCTAGTTTAATCGTGCTTTACACGATCGTTTTTTCATCATTTTTTGTCAGTACAGAAAAGATACAGACTAGACTGGATGTAATTTGTACGAAAAAATGACGCATGCTTCATTTTTCTGTACAGAATTCATCAAGTTTGACTACCGTGCTCCTGGCGTCACTCTTCGGAACTTTTTCTGGTTTGTCATGCGCACCACAGGTGCGATTTGTTCATTTTGAAGTTTCGAGAGCATTCTGATGTGTTGAATTGTAATGTAATGTGATTATGTAGCGAGAAATAAATCATGTACCGTGTTCTATTGTCACCGCGTTCCCTGTTCAGTCCAAATATAACCTAACTTAATTTGTTACCATAGATGCTATGTTCAAATGTTTAATCTTCAGCGCTTTTTGTGGCGCCCAGAGGAAGTATTTTCGCCACGATTACAAAGACCAGAAATGATAATGTAAAACGCTGGAATGACTTTCGGCACCGAAACATTCTGCTGTGGCGTCGTCGGGTGCGAGTAACACACAGACACGGAGTTGTTTTGTACAGATTTATTCACAAGTTTTTATACACTATTTACACTCCTCGGAAACTAGCGCTGCACTCCCAGCACTGCACATTTCTGAGGCATCCCCGCTCCAGTCTGACTCAGACCACAGCGGCTTGGCGCCGCTCCTGGTCTCTCGTCCCGTGGCAACCGCCACAACTCGCAGCCGAAGCTCGCGATAACCCCTGGCGGGTGAAAAAGTGCCTTCCGCACCGCGATTTCGTTCGACAACGAATTACCGCGGCTGGTTACTCTCGCGAGGGGTCACGTGACAGACCTCCCATGCCGGCGGCGTCCTCTCATCCCGAAACGTGGGCCCGTTTGCAATTCAGAGCCAGCTGCGCTGGACTCGCCATCATCTCCCTCTGCGACAGTTGACACCCGCGTTCCGAGACCCGCCCACCCCGGCCCTTGAGGAGGGCCCGCCTCTGGTGGCCTTCCCCTTGCCGCCAAAGGACTGCCCCCGCTCCCTCGCCGGCCTTCCGACATTTGTGGTCCATCTGGCCCATTGGCACGACCTTACACTGCGTAGAAACGAACGTCTTTTTTCCATCCATTTTCTGTAAAGAAAAATGATTAAAAAAGGATGCAAAAATGACCGTGTAAAACAGGCTTTACTGATTGCGGACACTGTATCCATAGTTACTGCTGCGAGGTTTAAAAGCAAAGATTGTAGATTTTTCTCAAGGAATCTGTTCACAGAGCTGATGTCACAGTCATGGTGGAAAGAGAGAGTTGGGCTCCTCTGGTACACTGATGTTTGCTCGTTCTGCGCAGCACCAGTTTGCGTCACGAACCACGTGACCACAACACAGGCAGTTCGTTTGAAAAGTCAGACCAGACGGTCGCCATGTTGCATGGAGAGCGATGTGTTGAGAAAGATTTTGAAAATAAAGCGACAATTTTCAACCAAAAATGACCGTGACCAACCGTGACCAACCAAAAATAAGACGATGAAGCTGTACTTGAAATAAAAGATGTTTCATATATCTGTTTCAATGTCTTGTAACAAGGTGATAATTACGGCTGTGATTTATATACATTTACATTTTTTCTATTAACTAAAACATCCCATTTCAACAAATTATTTACGTTTTGAGGCATTTAGAATCAATTTAAGCTATTTTTATTTCGCATTAATCACCATAATTGCATATTTGAGCCATATTTGCATATTCACTCCTCACCCGCGAAAAGAATCCCAAAAGTTAGTTCCGTCAGCGTGTAAGCGGCTCTGTCAGTTTTCTCGCCACTCGCTACGGTTCATCATGTGACCTGCTCTGAAGCAATGGGCTTACAAGGCATTACGTTGCCATAGCAACGGATCAGCGTCGCCGCTTGCTTGCCCCGTACGAAATCGCTCGAGAAGCACGCTAAGACCTGTCATCTTCAGTATCAGACGAAATGAAATGTGCATCCGCCGAGCGCCTATGAGTGCCCACGCACGGCGCAAACGTGGAGTGGTGTTAAAAGTGTCAGGTTGCAACACCTATATTTTTTTATTTTGTGAAGTGTACATTAACTGCATCTCTCATTACTTTTGTAAGAAATGAGTATTCTTCAAAATTAATCCCTTGATTTAATGTTCGTCACTTGTAACAATTTATATGATAATATACATTTCACTATCTCGCAAATTTTCCTTTTTTAATTGGCTATATTACCGAATACATTTACATGTATAAGCACTTATTTCTCTGTGTTTATTGAATATGAATCACAGCTCATGATAATTTTGGCATTTAAAATTCCCGCAAATAATGTGACGGAAATGGTCACAGTCGAGGCAGTCGGTTTCACTTAATGTCACCTCCTAGCTTTTCGACAGTAAGCCTAAAAAAGTAAATAAATAAAAAAAGTCAATAAGTAAATAAATAAATGTAAAAAATATATATTAACATTTCGTGTAAGACATACACATAAGACAGCTAAAGTAACAAATTACTAATGCAATCAAAAGAGATTTCTGGGTTTTACAATCCCTAGCTCCCATTATGCTATCGGACGTTTTCTGAACAGCGATAGTGTACGTGCACGGGATTATAGAAGCACGTTTTCTTGAGCCTCGGAATATCTACTCCCACTCTTTTGCCAACATTATTTGAATTAAGAATAAATAATAGCAACGAGAGTTTTAGACAAAATCTGATAACCAGAAATGTTCTCTCCCATGTAATAGAAACTATTTTGCATCAATAAATGAACGAATCAGTTTGATATAAAATTCCTTTTGTGAAAATAACAGACCTCCACTCCTCTCGCAACTACAGCGAAGCGAGAGCCCAAAAAAAGCCCAAGAGATAGTATTACTCGCGCAACTTTTCTTGAACGATGGATTGAAGAAATGCGGATAGAGTATTAGTTACGAAGTAACGATAGTTACGATAGAGTATTAGTTACGAAATTGGCCACTAGATTTTATAAAGCAATGCCAATCTCCGGAGAATCAGTCATGCCTTCGCAACGTTCTCAATAACTTGCGTTCTAACTTTCTCAGGTGCTCGAGGTATCTCCTGTAATAGATCTTTACCTGCTTTGGTAATTTCTTTAAGTTTTTTGGAGATAATCACGGACAGATTTCATCTCAACAGAAAATAGTTTCTATTTCGCGCCAGTGAAGATGTGTTTGAAATATTGTCATTAGCGCTCGCTGCGAGCTTTTGCCTTCATCTGTTTATTGTGCCACAGAGGGGGAAGCAAGGTCATCGTTCGAGAAAAGTTGCGCGAGTAATAACTGCGCATGCGCAGTGTTTCCCTTCTCGCATGTCTCGCACGCGCTACGGTCGTCGAGTGCAAAACACTACACCAGTGGCGCAGCGTCGGGGAACGCTAAGATGCTGAGCATCCCCTCGTAAAATATTACACAAAAGTACCCTAAATTTTGTATTGATGATTTTACAAGTGGCCCGTTGAGCGAAACGAGGATTGTATCAATTTTAAAGTGATTTAATTCGGCGCGTTGTTACAAGCTGGCATCTCTTTGCGTGTCTGCTAAAATTCATCTACACTGCAATTTTCGCAACTCTGCCCCTGGCAGGTATTAGCTGTTGATGGTTTCATCCAATCGGGAGCTTGAACGTCACTATGGTGTTATTTCTACCATGCTCGAAGTCTTGTATACTATTCCCGAGTGTCTGACGCTAGCATACGACTGCGAAAAGAGGTTTGCTAGCAAATTGCTCGTTTGTGCATGAGGGCGCATCACACTTCAGGTTGTCAGTGAAATATCTCTTTCTCATTCGAGATTCTCTGCTTGGTCATGGGACAAACATGGGCACTATTGTGCTCGCCTACTAATTCTTAAATAGGCAATCTATAATCTAATTAGTTGAATATTTCCTTAAATATATTAAATATTAGAAATATGTGGCCTCGCCGATGCTGTAGTCTTAAAAATAGCTTAATGTGTTGAAAATTTCTTTCATGCCCAGCTTTGTTTAAATACATTCTTTCAGTATCTGACATTGGACTTACTAATGAATCGTGGTAGTTGATAATGTTATACTCCCGTTCCAAAGTTCCCCACACTCAATGGCCTTGTGTGTTACCTTCCACACGGGATATGAACTGGTCTTATTGCAATTTCAAAATTATAATCGCCGTAACAAATACTTGCAGGTTTTGATGCTAATGGTTAAATTTTATTACAGCTACGTTTTACGCTCTTTTTCTAATATGCCCATAACGCATTTGTATCAGTACAAATGCTAAATGCAGATCGTTCCTCATTAGTTCAAAAAATTCTGTCGCAAAATCTTTTACAACTACATTTGATTCTTCCCCGGATTTCCTTAACACTTCCATTTTCTCCCGTAATTTTTGAAGAGATTAAAACTTCACAAACTCAGTCTAATTTGTGTTCATTTCTTCTAGAATTGCTCTAATTGTTTTGTATGCGAATCTAGCGTTGCTTACGAATGTAACATTAAAAGGCGACTGTTTTGTATGTTTATGTGAATAAGGTGGTAGTTAAATTTAATAAGAATAAGTTGTGGGTCACATAAATTTGAAAATCGGTATTTGCATATTTACGTAAGAACGAAAATGTGCGAAGTCGAAGATACGAACATTCGTTTATTCTCTAGCATTACTCGCAGTTTTGTTTTCTCCACATTCACTGGAAATTCTTCTAGTTTAATTGGTTCCGAGGCATCACTGTGGGTAGGTTTTCGAAAGTTTATTATTAAAAATACGATAATTCGAATATAAATTCATATCAAACTGCAGAGCGATTTACTTGGTAACTCAATTGTTCGCTTAACGATGTCAACATCAGTGTTGCCAACGTCGTGAAAGAACATTATGGAGTATTAAGTTCAAAATGCCTTTGAGTACTGGTGTTTAATCAACGCCCCCCTACATAGATCGATGTAGGAGGAGTTGGTTTAATTCTGGGCATTATCACAAAGATTGTAGCGCCAAAACACGAAAAATCAAGTTTTTGGCAATTTATTTGAATCTTCTCGCCGGATCCGAAAACAAATTACCAGTTCTCCATCAGGAGACGCGTCGAATGACATTTCACACGTCTCGGTTGGTGCACGGGAAGTGGTGTAGTGGAAGTTATAGCCGCGAGTGACGGAATCTCACTCTCGTTTTACCCGAATGCTTTTTACCGATTATTGTGGTCTGAAATGTATAAATTACCAACTGATCTCATTGGCATCCGCGCATGAGAATTGAAGCTGAGCATAATTCCCCCGTGACGGGGTGACTCGATACCTGGTTCAGAATAGGCAGACACTTTATCAGACCAAAATTTCCGGTATTAATTTCCATTTCCTGTACTATAAGCAAATAAAGTATATATTGGTAAGAGATACATAATTCACTTTTGAAGTAATCAATTTAATTTAGGATTAGAGTAAAATAAAACATTTTGAAGTGCAATAACTTCTAATGTTACAGTTAGAAACAAACATGTTTGTTAAAAAAGAGGTGTCCACCTGTAAGAGTAATATATTAAATCCAAGAGGACGTTTCACTGAAGATCGTGTACAGCGAGACTTGTTACAATAATTTATTTCATGTTATTGTTGTATTCGACAAATAACATAATTTATATATTTAAAACAAAAGATTTTCGTTCAGAAAGATGTGTAAGCTTTTTACTATAACGAATTTCGTGTTTTTTCTTGAAATGAAAGGAGGTGGGCCCTAGCTTACTGTCATCACATTTTACGGAATAAACCTAAATTATAACACATATCTAAAAAAGAACAGAACGAATCTTTATCTGCCGTCATTTGGTCGACCAGAAGAGAGGGCTCAGGGTATCAACTGTATCACTAAAGTGAAACACTCTGACCGGGAGGTCTTGGGGTTCGAGTCTCGACGGATGCGGGATTTTGACATTTGCTAGACAGCTAAGTCCAGTTCTGTTGCAATCTGGAGGAGAATTCTAGCTGCCTGCTGCTCTGATTGGTATTTTCCATGGTTTCTCCGATCAACACGAGGCGAATGCCGGAGCAGTACTCTACCAAACGGGCCTTCCTCTTCCATGTCCTATCCTACCCCTTACAAACACACTACCGCAAATGTCGGGAGCTTGTACCGGCTGGGGCGGTGCCCTGCTGATTGGGGATACCTGGTCGGGGAAAACACCGTTAGCCGACAGTAGGTCGGCGACGGATCTCGTCATCCAGTGAGGCAAGATCACAGCCACCTCTGGAGAACAAAAAATGCATTACACTTACGGGACTAATCACCATAGCAGTTGACACGTCCAGAATCACTAGTTATCAATGGATCGATCGATCTGTTTGAAAGCAGTGCACGTTGCTTCATCTAGCGCGTGCAAGCGTGAACTTACCGAAGTGAAGAAAGCAAGTTGTTTTATGTTCAAAGATTAATGAGCGTTTTTAAATACGATTTGTGAGCGTACTCAAACCCAATTTTCAGCTGGCTATCGATAAATTCGCGTCAAAGTCGCGTAATATATGTTACAAATTCCAAACTTTAACATTGAATATCTTCGGTTTCTAAGATTTATGAAACTTGCCTCAAAATATAACATCGATTCCTTACGTATAATTTCAAGTTCCTAGTTTTTAATATTTCAGCGCGAATTAAGTTTTAAACGATTTTGCAGCAATTTTCCCACTATGTATATAAGTAATGAAAAATTGAATTTTTGAGAGAGCTGACATTAGAGAAATTTGCCGATAATTTTTGATTTCTTTCTTTGTTGTCTCGTTTTTTAAAAGTGACATAATTTTTGCTGTTTTGAAAATATCTGGAAATATTCCTGTGCACAAGCATTGAAAATGTGAGCTAAGAGGTGAATAAAAACAAGTGCACAAGTTTTTAATAAACAATCTGGAAATTAATCCAAACCAGACATTTATTTTTTAGTTCACTGTCTATTCTGAGAATTTCACTGGAAGAAGTGGAATATGGGAAAATTGAATAATGAAGTGAAAAATAAGGAAGCCCACAATAATTTATTAAAAATAAAATTATTCAATAAAAACACAATTAAATCACTGTTTAATTCAAGATTTCTGTTATATATTTAATATTGATGAATGTGAAATGTAGTTGTCTCATAGTTGAAATTAATATTGAGGTCATTGGCTTACAAACAGCGCTAGCAATGCTTCAGCATCTGCTAATGATACCTTAAATTGTATTCATTTTTCTTCATTCTAATGGTAACATTATGGAAACTGTAAGTCTTAATGTTTTACAGATTCTGGCCTCTTCCAGTATGTAACACTGGTTGATGACGAAACATTGATAATTTATCACTGTGGCCCTTCTGTCCAAAACCAACGAATGCACCATTTACAAATTTTTAGCTCCAAGAAAACTCAATTTCCTTTATCGAAAGCAGTTTTCCTATCTAACAAATACTCGACACATACTGTTCCTTATGTAAGATTGTATAATAATTCAGGGTGCAAAATGTAACATCAGTATTCTACTACAGATTCTTCCCTTTAAAGCAATTTATAAACCTGTTCAAATAGCACTGAAAGTAGGAAAATGGAGTTATTTTATTTTGAAATAAAATAAAATTAATTCAACATGAATTTACAAGATACAATATGGTCTTTTATTACTGTGATACATGAACTTAACATCATCTTTCATTGACAGTTTTTTCCATTCTCTTGTTCTCTTTAAAGTACAATATTTATCAAAAATAGTCATACACTTAGGATACAATACATCTAAAATGCTAATGTATGTAATTATAAAAAATAATCAAAATATACACCATGATATTATTTTTCCTATGAATAATAATTTCTTAATAAGTTGAAGACATAGCAACAGTGGGGCTACAAATTTAAAAGCCTCCATCAAAATACAATTTTGTAACATGATCAATTTTTCGTGAAGACGTTTTCAGGAAACCCATGAACTGAAGCTCTGCTACTGCTCTGGTGAAACGTGCTCTAGACATGTTAAGGAAAACCGTAGATATGTACATATACTACATGAACACACATCAATACATGCAGTCACATTTCACAGAGAAAATCTTGGCTATTCATTGCAAGAAATCTAAAAAAAAAAAATTTTGTTTGCACAAGCAAATTATTGACATAAAGCTCAAACTAAATCTTCTGTATTGTTAAAAATTCACCCATACATTTAGCTTAATGTACCTGTATATCATTTTGAATATAAAGATGTTCACACATGTAATTAATATTCAACTATAATAAATTAATTTTAATTAATGTACTTAATATTAACTCTAAAAAATATTTTATTACAGTAAAATGTATATCTAAGAGAAAGGCCCGGTTATCTGGGTTCTTTGTAACCACCTGGTGACCGATTTGACTTCTTAATATTCTTATGTGGCATTTGCTTTCATTCATCTTAACTGCAACATAGGCTAAATTAAGTACCTAAAATTCCAATATACCTCAGTTGGCATTTTCTGTCAAGGATTTGACAAATTTCCATATGAGGTCTGTATAAATTCATCCTGGTAGCCTTCATGGCATACGCCATACAAAGTTACTAAAAAATCAACATGTGTTAGAATATCGTGCAAAGAATAATTGGACTAATTGTTTATGTTCAAAAGTTATAAACCATGGACTGGTAACTAGGGGATTGCTATAAAAGTCATCAAAAAGAATACTGGTAAACGTATTGAAATACAAGTCATCTTGTCCTTTTATAAATATGTATTAATTTATACCACACCTGATCAGAACAATTTGATAGCAGAACATGGTTGTGTGATTAATGACACAGGACTAAATTGGCTGAAAGAGTTTCATATTAAGAAATCAAGCAACTGACACAATTATGGGCAATTGTAGGCACAATTATGAAGAATGAAAATTGGAATTTTGATCAAGACAAAACAACTTTATGAAGAAGACATTGTAAAAGATGAACCTAAATATTGAAAATAACGAGGTAAATGTCAGAAAAGGGGAAGAATAGTACAAGGAAAAGAAAAGAAAAAAAAAAGTGTTCACAATGATTATATCAATATTGTTGCAAGAAGAAATGATATTAGGGGCATTACTAGAGCAAGAGAGTTGTGGAAATTATTGAAAAGGTGGTATAAAGGAGTGGAGTGACAGAGGTTGACGTATTTTAAATGTACATTTGCTGAAGTAGAAAAAATGAATAATGAACAAATCAATGATTGTTTAATTATGATTCAATCACCAGCAAATGATAATTATAATATGATATAATATAATTTATAATATAATATAATATAATTTATAAAAAATTCAACCCAATTTTATCTTTTTGATAAAAACAACAACAACAACAACAACAATAATAATAATAATAATAATAGCAACATCTTAGCAAATGAACAGAAAGGATGTAGACCTGGATCTCAGGGATGCAAGGAGCAACTCATTATAGACTCTGTAATTATGGGGTAAGTGCTTGCAAAACAAAGAAACTTGTACGCATGCTACATAGATTACGCTAAAGCATTCGACACCGTGCCCCATTCTTGGCTCCTTCAATGTTTGGATGTATACAAGGTCCACCCGTTTATCCAAAACTTCCTGAAAACCGCGATGAGTCGATGGAATACAAAACTGTATCTCTCTAATGGAAAACAATACGTCCACACAGATACTATACACATCCGCCGAGGGATTTTCCAGGGTGACTCTTTAAGCCCTTTATTGTTCTGCTTAGCCTTGAATCCCCTGTCTACTCTACTTAATTCAGCTAATTATGGAATCGCTCTTAAAAAGGGGAACTCAACTCTTCTCCGGGTCTCACATCTTCTTTACATGGATGACCTGAAGCTCTATGCAGACACTGAGAGTCATATGCGGCAATTAATAAACGTGACGGAGAAGTTCACTGGCGACATACTAACAACTGAAGTGTGTAAACGATTGCATGGACTCTTAAAAACTCAACTCTCTGCTAGAAACCTTGTGCAGGCCATTAATTCATTTGTTATTCCAGTGCTCACATACTCCTTTGGCGTTATTAAATGGAGCAATACCGACCTCGACAACCTCCAGAGGACAATCCGAACCGCTATGACTCAACACTGAAAACATCATCCCCATTCAAGTACTGAGCGTTTTACCCTTCCAAGGTCGCAAGGAGGGCGAGGTGTTGTAGATCTCATAAATCTACACAGCACTCAAATTGCTTCACTCAGAAGATACTTCTTGGAACATTGTGGGAGAGTTCAGCAAGCAGTGAGCGCAGTTGATAATAACTATAGTCCTCTGAACTTGAAAAAGCTTGATCCGCCTGTTCAACCAATCATTGAAACGGAAGAGAAGATATCCTTATGGAAAGCGAAGGCACTGCATGGAAGGTACCCTCACGAGCTGAGTAAACCAGAAGTCGACATCTCTGCGTTGCACGCATGGCTCCAGCACGGGGATCTCTTTCCGGAGACAGAAGCCTTCATGATAGCTATCCAGGACCAAGTGATACCAACATTGAACTACAGAAAACACATTCTGAGAGATTCTAGCATTCATTCCGACTCGTGTAGAAGATGTGAGGCTGCAAGCGAAACTATCCAACACAAGACAAGTGGATGTAGCAGCCACGCACAGTTGGAATATAAAAAGAGGCATGATGAAGTGGCGAAGCAGGTCCACCAATTATTGGCATTGAGAACGGGCTTACTCGCCACATCCGTGCCGTATTATAAATATGTGCCTCAGAGTGTGCTTGAAAGTAGTGAGCACACACTCTACTGGGATCGCTCCATTATCACTGACAGACATATCGGCGGCAATAGACCCGATATAACGTACATTGATAGAAACCATCAGCAGGTTTTCCTTATCGATATATCAATACCCAATACCCACAACATATCGGGAAAATATCAAGAGAAGATCCAGAAGTATACCGATCTTGCCCATGAAGTCGCATCTCAGTGGAACTTCAGTAAAGTGACAACTGTGCCTATAATAATATCAGCTACAGGAGTGATCCCAAAAATGACACTTCGGGCACTGGAGTGTCTTCACTTGGATGCCAGGAATGTATATAATATGCAAAAGTGTGTAATTTTGAATACATGCCGTATTGTCAGACGCCATCTGAACCTTCAGTAAAGCAACCACACACCTGGTCATCATTCCTGTGTGTGGTTGACATACCGACCAGTAATACTGTGAATAATGTATAATAATAATAATAATAATAATAATAATAATAATAATAATAATAATAATAATAATAATAATAATAATAATAAAAAGGATACTGAATTTGAGGTTTGATCTCTTGTTGCTTATCTTCGTCTTCTTCTTCATCTTGGGGGTCAACAATTGCAGAGAATGCTTGCAACCAGTCATACAAATTGATTAATCGTCCACATTCTTGATAAAGTTTGTATGCAATGCACAAGTCTGGCATAGACGCTAAAATGCTGTCCTTCTCAGTCTGTTGGCAACATGTACACTGAAAGAGAAGAAATATCAATTCACTGAAGTTAAACAAAAACATCACCATGCAAGTACATTTTCCTATCATTATTCAATATTGATGCTAACAAATTCTACAAGAACAAACTTTTAAAATAATGATCAATTTGCTAAGGTATCAATTACAAGACCCTAACCATGGATACCTTATTTACTCCAATATAAAAAGACTGAATACAAGACAAACTCCAAATTTTGAAGAGGAATTGCAAATTGTCTTATTGATTAAACAATTGCCTTGATGAGAATGCTAAGACTTATTGCTAAACTATCATTTCCTTGTTCCATAAAATCCTCATAAACATGGTTTTCCTATCTATTCTCATCACTTTCACATATATCAATGTTTCTTTCTATTTGATCCTCCTTCAATGCTGTCTTCTGACCTTTTAGGCCCCTCTGAAAGTATTATGTATTGAATTTGCGTTGTTCTTAGTCTTTTGTGAGAGCCATAAGAACATTCCCTTCCAAGTGATCAGAATTTCTAACTGACACACACTAGTTCTCTGTTTCTTTAACTGTTCAAAACGCAGATTGGCACTCCCCGGGCATCGAACCAAGATTCTACACAGCCTTGTCGAACCCCCATCGGGTAACAAAACCTCTGCATTCATTCTCACGTTAAGTTTCATTTCATACAATGACATTCGCTTGAAATTCCCTCTTTACTGGCCAATTCAAAAACACCGGTCTGAATTGCCCAGTCAATTCACGGAGGATGCCGAGAATACGTATGGTAGATAAGTGTGATAATTTTAGTCTTCGCAGTTTATTGTTAAGGCAACATTTATGAGCTATGTAATGAAGCTAGGGAATGGTAATGTAAAAACTTAAACTCTAACTGACTAGGATTAAACTGCAAATATAAGACAACTCAGCATTTTTCAACTGATATATTTAGGAAAAAACCTGGTCTTATTTTGGGTAAATACAGAATTTCAATACCTGGTGGAAATAACTGTAAAGGTCCAACTTGCAGTGAGATCAAATGATTCTTTTGTTTAGCATCAGAGAAGTATGATTTTCTTCAAGACAAAGCAAATTAGGATATCAGGATTTTTATCAAGCTACAGAGCTAGAGCAGCTTCTCACTATATGTTAAAAGCAGTTATCCCAATTGCAGAAGAAAACCCTCAAACATATTATAGTACATAAAATTGCATAGTTGATTGTAAAAGTGATCTGGGTGTCACATTTGATGGTAAGCTACTTTTGGGAATCATACTCGGGGTGTTATTTCTAAGGCACTGAAAATATGGGGTACGGTCTTGCGGAACTCTATGCAGATTTGATATGCTGTGACCCTTTTGGTTCACTATCGAACACTTGTTAGACCAATTCTTGAATATGCAACGCCTGTTTGGAACCCACACACAAAATCGAGTATATCAGCCATTGAAAAAGTTCAACACAGGTTTCTACAGGTTTTTGCCCATAGAATTGGCCTGACAATGGCCCCAGACAATCATGACTATGATATCATTCTCCTACGACCTAAATTAAATAATCTTCATTGTAAAAGAAAGTGTGCCGATCTTTATTTCCTACGAGAATTTTGTTGGATAGAATAGACTGTGCTGACATTCTTTCTTGCATACTATTTAGAGAACCACAGCGAATCTTAAGGAGAATGACTTCCTTTTTAGTTGACACTTCTGTAACTATTGCACTAATGAGATGATGAATAATAATACCTTTCAAAGTGTTTTGAATAGACATCTTAATTAGTTCTGAATATGTGAAATTTGTAAGCTTGTAGTTAATGTAAAGGGTATCACCTGTTATTTTTTTTAAATAAATAAATATTCAAGTATAATAATTACTGAAAATAATGATGAAAATGGACTGTAGCCTTTGCGATTCAAACCAGTGAGGCTGCAACAGTGCATACATTCTCACATTAACTATGAATTTGCAATTTTTGAAAATTCAGAGTTTTCAACAAAAACAACTGTTGTCATTCTTTTAAGCATTCTTTCTATCCATGGTAAAGTTTTTGACCCGTTTTTGAGAGAGGAAAAATTTGTTAAAGGGCCTACATTTCTTGCAAAATTATACAAAAACTACTCATATTTTTGAAAAATTGAACATGATCTTATTTCAAGATCTATCTTTAAAGAACAGATTTCATTAAGAAAACAAAATTCTCTAATTTCAATAGAGAGTAGATGTAGCAAGATACCCTCAAAAAAGTGCATGTTTGCAAGTTTTGAAAAATCAGGGATTGTAACAAACATGAGACCTGCACCATTGTCTGAAGTGTTCTTTACGCTAGCCAAGGACAAAATTAAATCACAATATTTGGAGCCATTTTGGAGAAAATTTTTGAAAAGTTGAGAGGTATCATGTAAAATACTCTCAAAAATCAAAATATCTGTTTGAAACTCCCAAACTCCCAAAGTTCGTTCAGATCAATCGGGGAATATCTGGGAGAAATTTAGCTGAATGGTTTATGCGCTAGCATTGTCTCTTGTCCACCTTTGCGTACAAACAGACAGATGTTTTGCCTTTAATCGATTTTTCAGTATCAAGGACCCACAAAAAATTGATTCTGGCTACACAAAGTGTTAGAGGAAGTAATTTACTACTTATAGGAACAGGATTTCCACTTTTTTATTACCAGCAATAATAGTTTTTCTGCTGAACATTTGCCATTTTCCAGAGCACTATTACATAAATTTCACTTTTTATGAAGTGCGAGAAAGTAATAATTAACATAAACATGATTTAAATTTTTATAAACAAATATAAAATTTCACTTAAAACATTATTGCAAGACTATATCTAGCAAGAACTTGCTTAGTATGTTTAAGTCCTGCCCTGCTTAGGATCCCCCTTGCGCAGATCATCAAACCTGAGAGAATTTACACTTGAGAACAATATTTTGAAGTGTAACAGAGATGTTGAATTGTTTAAAGTCCATGAAGAAGATGAAATTCATTTCAAAGGTAATCTTTGTGAAGAACTTACCTCAAGGTAAAATTGAGGATCGTTTAGAGCAGTGTGAATAGCAGCGCGTGGTGCACCAACAATATGTGTTTTCACACTTGCTGTGTTATCAAACATGATAATTTCCATCAATGGGTATGAAGCAGGAGGCTTTAACATCTCTGGGAACACTTTGGATGACAAGTAATCCACAAATTCTTCACGCATCTTTTCAAATTGAGATTGTGGCTGGTTCTTTTTTGACAGCTGCAATAATTTCTAGAGGAAAATTAGGATTAGTGTATTAGTTGAAACAATGACATGTCAGATCATTTCCAAGATCAATATTTCCATCTAATACATTCAAAATACATAGAAATAGTAAAAATTGTATTAGATAGAATGTTTATCCCACAAATGTATGATGATGTATATATATTTTTTGAATATGAAGATAAGAATCCTGAAAGTAAGAGGAAAATATTAAATGTACTGCAACTGTAACACTACTTTGTGTGTGTGTGTGTGTGTGTCCATATTATATATATACACACATATATATAATATATATATATATATATATATATATATATATATATATATATATATATATATATATATATATATATACACACACACACACACACACACACACACCTCTCTCTATATATATTTATACAATAATTTATTTCCAGAAAGAAAATTTCTGCAATTTTGAAAATTCGTATAATAAACAATGGTTGTAACTATAACTAACTACCTCTTACAGCACGGCTGGTCTCAATGTTACAATTTTGGACTTGAAATTATGAGCTTTCAGAGAAAAAATATGAAGTTTTCTTATCAAACAATGACTTTGAAATAGTTTTGAGTACTTGAAGTCAACTAAGAAAATCTTGCATAAGATTTACAAGAGCAAGTCTCCATGAGTGAAATTAATGTTAGCATCACAAATTTTTATCATCATATTTGTTGTGTTATGTACAACAAATTTCAAACATCATGAAATTAATCACAATTGTTACAATCATAAAATATTAAACAACTTTATATAAAACAAGGTACGTTATCAAAAGATATTTTTCCTTTTTCTGGCAAAACTATATGTTGAGAACTCTAAGCCTCTTTGGTTGTTGACTGAGAACTAAGGTATTTGTTGACATTAAAAAATCATCCTGTCTATTTTATAAAACCTGAAAAGTTTTTGGATCACAGCTATGCACTGTGGACAGATTTACTCATCGCTAACCATCAAGAACCAGTAATATACCACAAACAATACTCATCAATAAAATTGAAAATATCCATTTTATTTCTAAAATTCGTGGATTCACTACCATACGTATAATTTCCACACAATTTAAATTTATTTTAAAAAGTGAAGCAATGGTTTCATTTTTCTGAAGTTAAACCTGAAATCCCTAGATTTAATTTTTAATCTTCAGTTTTTCAGTTCAGATTAACACTCACTTCTTTGAATGCTTGTCTGCTCATTTTACCCTCTGGAACCAGCATTTTTGTTGGAGAATTTTGTGAACCAACAACTTCCATTCCTGCCTCTTGTATCTTCTTCCGATAATCACGAAATATTTCTACCAATGAGCTAACTTGTGGCTCCTCTTTATTTATATCCAGAATAGAAATAATTGTATTCAGTTTCATTATAAGTTCATCTCTGGAAAGGAATTTAAGAATTTGAAAACATTCTTTGTATTCTGCAGTTCTTGTGATTGGAGATGAAGCAGCCATACCATATAGTTCACGAACCTGAAAGAGTTCACTAATGTAAATATATCCCGAAGAAAAATATTGATGCTTTTTACATTTTAACAAAGAAATAAAAAAATCATTAAATACGATTATTCACCAATAATTAAACATATTTTTTTTTTCCTTCTTATGTTTAACAAAACATGCAATTCTACTTCATATCATTCCTTACATGAGTTCCTAGAGGTTTTTTCGGGAGATCTGCAACCATAATATTAAGGCACTTCAAACCTATGTGAAACAAGTGCACTTTTTTCAGAAGATGATTCAAAAGCTTCAGGATTGTTTTCTGCAACATAAATCCACACCCTCCATTATGATATCTAGAAACTATCACACACGGTTCAAAATATTACATTATATCTGGCTTATTGCAGCTATGTAAAAGAAAGGTCAAGGACATTCAAAATGATGCTAATATTGATATGGTTTTTGTGAAATACTCTCAGAGTAACTTACATGTAAATGCTGATCATCATTCATCAATTTTTGTTTATCTTCCTCTTCCAAATTATCCATGTAACGCAACATAGAAGGTAAACTTCTCATGGATGGAAGATCTTTGGAATTTATCTTTTTTTCTCTTAAGGAGTCTAGTTTACAACATAATTCTTTCCAATTTTGTCCACAAAAATGCTCCATCATACAAAACTGAACACAAATATAAAAGGTGATTTTAATTTTGAGAGAAAATTGAATTAATCACGAACAATGACAATAAATAAATGCTGTGTGACTCACCTTAATTGCTTGAACAAATCCTTTGACAGATAAATCATAATACAAAAATGCATCCATTAAAAAACAAAATGTCTTATTACCTAGACGAAAAGGGAATTCTGAGGAGAAAAGAATCTGTAAGGTAAAATAAAGAAGAAAAATAATAAACACACATCTCTGTGAAAACTTAATTAGAGACTATGCAATATCAGAAGTAACAAATTAACCATCCTACAATTTTTGTATTGTTGCGATGAAACGTGCAACCACAAAATTTTTTGTGAAAACATTATGCTACCTTCTTTCCTTTCTACTATTATTTTTCGATTGTATTCACATTTAACACACAAACCCTTAATAACTAAAATGGATGGAGTTGTAGCCATCTTGGGGGTTGATTTCAATAAAGATTATAATAAAATACTCTGCTTAGACCAGGGGCAGATCCAGTTGATCTTCTGGGGGGGAATCATAGATTTTGTTAAAAACATTACATACCAAAAGTCTGTTTTCCCCTCCTCCTGTATATACAATACGATAAAGTGTTTGTTATCATATATTATTTATGAACTGTATATAAGATACTACACAATATTATTGTGTAAATAATTACATAATTCAAACATAAATAAATATTTAAATCAAATTCACCAAATAAAGGAAGATCAACGAAAACACTAGACTTTTTTTTGGGGAAGGGGAGAGGCCATGCCACCCATGGATCCCCCAGAGGTTTAGACATCATTACCCGCATCCCTTACTGAAAACGAATGCAACCTTACGTACCTCACAGATTATAATATAAAACCAGCTCCACTCTCCCCCTCTTATTTTGTTGCCTACTGTAGAGAATTTTTGTCTGCTTTTTAACTAATGTGTACGATTCAAAATGAGCACGAGCTGAAGGATTTCAGCAGAACGAAGATGCAGTGATATGTATTTTAGAAACTTACAAATGTAATAAATTCAAATATCACAGCTTGGAAGAGCTAACACAATTGAAAAGAAAAAAGAAAAGCAACTGAATCAAATATGAAATACCTTCAAGAGGCAAAATTAGTCGTACTTTAATACTTATAATTTGATTGACGAAGTACGAAATATATATGTTTCTGTCTTCCAAAACTTCATCTTTTCACAATGGTACACTAATGTTTCATCCAACATTGTTATCTTCATTGTTGGACTAATTGCTGTCATAGCATTAGGAAACAGAATGGCACAGACTTTCGTGTATTAGTTTTCTATTTCTTTTGGTCTCGGCTAACTATTCGGACTTGCCATATACTCTTGCCAGCTGCCATCTATCACCGTCCAAAGTACATTTTTTAAGAATTTTCTTAATTTTTCGCTTCTTAATTGTAGAATCAAATTATTTCTTTACAAATATTAAAAAAGTGTAGAACTTCATTCAAAATGGCATTTTTCATTTAAAAATTTGGAGCTGATTAGAAACGGCTCCAAATTTTTAAATGGCATTTTAGTTCTGCTGTAAATAGGAAATTTGAACCTCTTTTCACAGAAAACTATTGAATTTTAAGAACCTTCATATGATGTCATTTGAAGCACTTCCTGTCACAAATGCAACAGTGTTTATAAATTGCTGGAAATGTGCATATTAAGTGAGAGATCTTTAAAAAAATTTACATTTGTGTAATAAAAAATATAAAACACCAAATTTAACTTTATGGCATATTAAAGAGTGCAATTACCCATATCCATCGAAATGTTTGAAGAAAAAATTTGTGGTTTTAGCGTTGCTGAAGAAGCGGAATTTTGAGCTTGTTTTCACGGGAAAGGGTTGCATGTTTGGGAAACTATTTTCCATTATTTAAAGCACATGTACTGATAAATACATTAATGTAAACAAATTGCTGCTAATGTAAATATTAATAATGTGAGGGACAAGGGAAAAAATTAAATTTTTGTAAAAACAAAAAACATAACAATATGGCGTAAAAATTTGGAGCCGTTTTTGAGAAAATCTTGTTTTTCTATTTTTTTAAATTGCACATATTGCTTGCAATATTGCGTGAAAACAACTAAAATGTTAAAAAACTTGACTCAAGCCAGATTGACATGGGTTTCTTCTATTTGGAAAATATCCCATGCATGGTTTAGGTGCTAGTAGTGTTCACAGACACCAGACAGATGGACATTTTGAAAACAAAACAACACTTTTTCGTTTGGCAGGGGACCCCAAAACGTGTATTTTCATTGAAATCAAGAAATGAATTTTCTGCAGCATTACATATCTTTCCCTATAAGTAAAGTAAAAACAATATATAATGCAAAAAGGTTTGTAAGTTGAGAATATGTAATTTGAACTACAAGGTCATTATCTACTAAATATATCAATTTCATTTGATCTTTTAGTAAAAGCATCATAAAATGTGCTACTACAATTTTCTTGGAATTGGAAATCAAAGTTGGTGATAAATGAAACAATAAGAATTGGAAAAGCTTAAAGGAAATTTCACAATAATGGGCAGGGATAATTAGTGAAACACACAAGAACATGGTACAGCTTCAAGGCAAACTATCTTGTTGATGTCAAGATGACATCCATGAGCAGAGAAGGTATAATCTTGAATAAAAAGTAATGTTTTATAAATAAAAAAACACAACAACAGTATATTTAATAAAACATCTAAAAATGATGAAGACATGGAAGATTATGTTTCTCAAGATAAAAACTAAAATTATTAATTTTCAAAGTGCCGAAATGTCATCCTTTGATATTCTGTGCAATTATGCACTGAAATGTCTAATAGACAATTTTATTTCATAGAAATTTTGAGAGACTGCTTGTTTAAGACCACCATTTTCAGTAAGCGGAGGCACGTACAAGACCTAAACCTACAAATTAGTAATATAATAATAGGTGGTCTCATTTTGTAGATTACAAACTAAGGCAAATCACCTGAATCTCTGCTTGGGATCAGAAAGCCAAGATTAAAAGACATAAGATGCATTGTTTTGAGTTACACATACTGGAAAAAGTATTGAAGACTGTATTTATACATAGTATAGCATAATCAAAAAATTCATCTTTTTGTGATGATGGCATCTTATAAACTGTATGAAACTGTTATTAGTCATTGGAGAATTAAAAAGGGAGGGATGCCCTCTCCCCCTTGCTGTGTGTGTGTGTGTGAGCGTGTGTGTATATATTTTTTCTTGGTATTAACAAACAATTGAAATGCTGTTGTTTTATAGGTGAAACCACGCACAATGATTTTACAGTAATATTGACTTAAATAGATTTCTCAGAATATATTTATTTATTTTTCAAAGTTCACCTTACCTGTTCCAGAACTGAATTCAGAAGTTGAACAGATGGGGGAGACTGGAAAGGTTTAATGCTTAAGCAAGCAGACATTCTGTATGGCAAACTACGATGGACTGCAGCAACAGATGTGGCTATACCCATAATTAATACAATAGGAAGAGTTGGAATACTGCTCCTAGAAGATAAAATATAGGTTTAGAATTTGTCTCTGAATATAGTAGAGTGCAAAACATTAACAATTACACAGTAAAATCAAAAACAAATAAAAACTAGGTGTTACAAAAGGTGTTACATAGGTTTTCTTGAACTAATTGCAGAGATTACAGATAATTATAATACAATTTACATACATTATGACTATTTCACCCATCTCCTCCAAAACTCTCTTTAACAAACCTCTTGAAACACAGTACACAAGAATGCTAATGTTCTAACCTCTTTTCAGACCCATTTCATAAGAAAATTTGACCTTAGTTGCAGCTGGCATCACTAACATTTGCACTTGTAAACCCAGAAGTTATACAACTGATACATTTTCAACAGAGTTATTGTCACAATAACAATACTCTAGTCTCTTCTGCTTTAAATATAATCACTATTGAGAAATCTCTAGCACCAACGCATAAAAATAATAATAATAATAATCATAATAATAATAATAAACATCCTGAGCAGATTAGTTGCAAGTGGTGATAACTAAAATTTTAAAAACACTATACAAGTATGTATATGACAAAAAGTGTGTAAAAGGTGATTGGAAATGAGTCATGAGTAAGAAGTCAGTAAACAATTCCATTACTTATGAGTTGTGTAAACATTAATTACTGATAACGGTATTAACATAAATGTTCAGTTGAAATAAAATACGCATATATCGTTATTTGCTATTTATAATACTTGAATATAGAAAATTTCAGTAAAGTTATTTTTACACATACCTGAGAATAAGGATAAAATCTTGTAAAATTTTACTAGGAAATTTTTCAAATTCTGGTATAATAACAATAAGTTTTTTTCTTTGACTATTATCTCTGTACGGAGGGAAACTTGCAGACAAAAGGCAATTTTCTGTTGATGTAATTTTGTTCTTATTTTCTTCCATCTCTGTATCTTTGCTTTTTTTAACTGGAGTTTGATTAGACATTTTTCGAGGAGTACACTGAGTTTCTTTCTTAACTTCTAGTAATGGACTTCCCTTCACTGGAGATCTTTGTGGTGACAATTTTACTTTCAAATCATGCAACTGTCTCAAAATAATCTTTGGAATTTTATTTTTTGCTGCCAAAGCATCCAAGTCAACTTCGCAAATCCACTGCTCAGCAGAAGGGCTTTTTTTATCACGCAGCTCTTCTATCAATTCTGCAACTTTCCTTGGAGTTGTTCTTATGTCTTTATTTCCCAATTCTGTAACTCTATCACTATTGATGGAATTAATAATTTGGTAATTATTATCAATTCTCTTTAAAATTACTTTAGGACTTAGAGGACATTTTTGTAATTCCTTGGCATTCGTAAGCCTTGGCATTTTAGTAGACTTAGAATAATTTATTTTTCTAGGAGTCATTTTTCTTCTTTTGGAAGATACATTTGTGGAGTCGTCAGAATCTTCACTCGATTCTTCAACTAATCTCAAAATTGGTTTGGGAGATCTAGGCGACCTTCGAAGTTCATTGTTCTGTAATTCTCTCACTCTCCTATCTTTAGGAGTTCCTGTAACTGACAAATTTTCATTAGAAGATATTTTAGGGCTCTTCGTAACTTCACAATCTTGAAGAGTTAATTTCCGTGGAGTTCTTCGAAGTCTTGGAGAATCTTCTGCTTTTTGAACTCTTAACTCTTGTTTCACTGGAGTCCTGTGAAGCAACACTGCTTCTTGATTTAATTTCACTGTATTAGTGCATGTGTTTGAATGTTCAGAATCAATTCTTTCATTAAAAATCTCTAAACATTTTTGAAAATGAAGTTCATTTCCTCCTTCAGTCTCTGCCTCCTTTCTGTAACAACAATAATTTAATAAGTACTAATCATTTTTTGGCACTTCAAACATTAACACTCACACTGTATGTAATCAACAAGTGTCAATTTCACACATTTTTACAAAAGACGACACCAAAAAAATAAAGACATCTTGGCAGAAAACTATACCTGATTAAGATGTTTTTAGTTTCTTACCAATTATTTTGAATGGTACATTTGATTCACCAGTTAGACTCCTGTCTTATTATAGTAGATAAGGGACATCTGTTATACGATAATTTCTTACCTTACATACGCTATGTTCTGATACTTCTGTAGCAAAATACTTTATCAACAATTCTGTATTAATAGTGCTCTACTTACAGAAGAAAATGCCAGGATACATTTAATCAATGGTACAATAAAACCCGTGAGTTTTAGAGTGGAATTTGGAGCGTCTTGTTTTATAAAGAATCAATATACAGATTGCGTCAGCACCTCCTGCAATTTTTGAACGGTTGAAGTTATTGAAATGCAATTTTCATGGAAGTGCTTGAGGGAATGGGGCTAATTGATGTATGTATTTTCATTTTATCACTTGTATTTTACAAGATCTTGAGGAACTTTGTTTTTTCAACTGGAACTATAAGTATTTTTTTTTGCCTATCACAAAGAGCATAAAAAGACGAATCTAATGACATACATATTGTCATATGTTAGATGAACATTTTTTGAGTTATTTTGATTTTTTTTTTGACTCGTATTTAATGGATATTATGAATGTTACAGGCAACCACCCAAGGTCTCGCTCTCCCTGCTTATGTGTACTGAGGGCATTGCAATATCTGTTAAACAGAAATCGCAAAAGAAGAAGGGAAAAAAAGCTGATCTGATATATGATATGCATATTATTACATTCTTCTTTTTATTCTCAATAAGTCTCATGATAGACTAAAAAGAACATAGTCCCATTTGAAATAAACGTTACCTCAATATCTTGTAAAATACAAGTTATAAAATGGAATTGAATATATGTATAAACTAGCCCCATTCCCTCACACGCTTTTGTGAAAACTGCAATAACTTCAACCGTTGAAAAATTGCAGCAGATGCTTAAGTTATGTGACTCACCCTGTATTTTCACCAAACATGGGAAGAGACCTCAACAGATCGTTTTAGTTCCCTAGAGAAATTAATATATCAAAAGGAAACAGAGTGGGGAGAAGTGTATGTGTGTTGTTTTTGTTGTCAGAGGTTGATTCCTGCCAAAATTCGAAATCCTATTGTTCTATGAAAAATATGATTTTAAAGAAAATGATGTTTGAAGAACTCATAGAAAGTGATTCCGATAATTACTAGAATAATCTAACTCGTATGTTTTGGTGATGTTAATGGTGCAACATTACTTTAATATTATTTAGTGAGACAAACATCCAACATTGTTGATTCTTCCTTTCTCTTAACATTGATCTGCCCATACCTGCAGTAACTTATCATGCTCTGATAGTCTAGCAAAATATTTATTTCTGTCCCCTGATTTCGTGTTCTTGCTTTGTAATGTATATACACTAGGTTACATGTTTATTTTCTTGTTATTTACTAAAAAGCTTTCTTTTTTTGGTGAGGTATTGTTTTAATTTATCCATATTTTATTTGGTAAAAGATAAAGGTACCCCTGTACATATGCACACTAGCCGATGTGGCCCAAAGGGGAGGTAAATGTAGGGTGCCACCTATTCGTAGCTGTTGGCACAACGAATAGATGTAGTGAGCTCAACGCTCCAGCCTTCTCTACCCCAAGGAAAAATCCTAGTACTCACTTAGAAAGGAGGCTGAGTTGACCTCAGAGATGTCCTGAATGGAAATCACCAGACAAGAATCCCAACCTATACTTGGATTTGAACAAGGGTCCTTCACGTCGGGAAGTCAGGAAGCTATTTTATTTGATGAGTACAATTTTTATAGGTGTTGTAGAGAGTATTTAGAGGACAACAAATTTGGACACTGATATTCTCATGAATTTAATGTCTAATGACACATTTTGGCAGCATTTTACAGCCACAGCAACTTATAAAAATTTTCATAAAACCAACCTGTCATCACAACTAAATTGCAATTGCTTTCGAGGAGATCTGCTTTCCTCATTTTGTGTAATTTCATTAGTCAAATGTTTCCTGATAGGAGAGGTTTCGCTAAAACCTCCTTCCTTCAATTCAATGCTTTTTGTCTTTTCACCGTTTTCACAAATATTGACAATATTCGGTTGATGTTCTTGATACCATGATTCAAGAACTAACATATTACATTGTGACTTTTTCACTTTAATTGGCTTCTCATCATCTGATTCTTCAGAAAAACTGTCACCCTGAAAAGAAAGAAAGCAAAAAAAAAGAGGAAAAGTTACTTCCGTGTAATAGACATTTCAATTTCAACTATAATATAGCAGAAACCACAAGTACATTCTATTGACTTTGAATAAATGTCTTACACTTTGCTGTTTGATCTCTTTTTAAATTGTAAATCCTCAATAAAGGAAAGCTGAAGTAAGAACGAAACATGAAAATGCTTTTATACCACATCAGCCTAAAATTACTCGCACACAAAATTTTTTAAACGAATTGAGTGCAATTCTCTATTGCTTTACACTGAAATTTGAAGAAATTTTGTTCCGAAACCCAGTGTCCCATAAATGATTTGTAACTTTTAAAAATTTAACTCTAATTACTTTTATTAAAATCAAGCTTCAGAACATTTTTAACTTGCAATATATATTTTAGTTGTCTACAGAAGGTTACATACTTCATCATCTGTTGGTGCATTCATGAATTGTGATGTCATTTGTTCCACAGTATGACGAATTGTCTTGCACTTATGAGCATGGAGGGTGGCAATATATGGGCTTACATGTTTATGAAGTAAGTCACAAAGGGTAGAAAATAAAGCTCCGTGATCTGGCATATTTATTCCTGAAACAAATACAACATATTCTTTCTAAATAGTGGAAACTGACATTTCCAAAGTGGTACTGCTCTGTAATGTTTAATGAAACAATCAAAAATTTACCAGAAACTCAAAATCAGAATACATAAGATTTACTTCCAGTTTTGTGTGTCAAAAATGAAGTTTAAAAAAATAGATGTACAAAACTTCAGCCCATCTGCACTCTAAAAAGAAAGTAGCCTGTATAAATGAAACATTCTGTTTAGAATATAATAGTTTTCATTGAAACCTGATTTCCAAATCAATTTTAACAAATTTTTAGAAGAAACAAAGGTATTGTTTTTTTATGAACCTCACAACAATTTTAAAATTATTTTATTATATAATTACATTATATTATAGGTATTTGCATTTTCAGTTTTGAGGCTCTCTCTCTCTCTGATGTAGGATCGTCTGACTTTTCATTTCTTATTCTAAGAACACACTTGAGACAAAATTTTGTTTTTATATACACTTTCACCCAATTTCACAGATGTATATTTAAACAACTTTTTTCACCAACCGAAGCCACAATTATACACTGATCCTCTTTGAAAACTGGATTGATTCATAATAATATGTATGTTGATGTCAAGCTAGATTAGACTATTTATTTTCTATAACTGGTTATAATACATGATGTCATTTTAGTACATATATACAACACTGGCAAATGTAAGTTTTACAAATGTATTTGTCCAGCAAGAACGTCATGCACCCACAAATCTCCATACAATAAAGAACAGAACTATAATAATTCATACCTACTATATATACATTTACAATAATAAACAAAAATCCTTACAAACAATTTTCTTTACTTCATTGATTATAACATTTTTTCAAAATATAAAGCATCACATTGTTAATGTTGTAGTCATGTTAACTCACAAAATAGACAGACTGAATTGAATGTTGTATTAGGTTGCAAATTTCCCATTAATTTAAGTCTCAACTATTGATACATGGGTTCATTCTTCTCAATCATTTAAAATGAGATCTTTGTATACAAAATTCCTAATTCGTTAGCCATCCACTGCATAAATAGTTTAGAATTCTTACACTAATTTCAACATTGAATAAAGATTAAACCTCTTACAATGAAACAAGCACACAAATTATTGCTTTCCATTCAAGGTAAGATCGAGGCCCTTGGCAATTGTAAGTGGAATGAAAATGTATGTGCTTTGAGTTCCACTGACTTTTTATTGACCATGCTAATACGAAACCCTTCTGTGGTTCTCGAAAATAATGTTGGCAATTTTCCACTTCTGAGTTTTTGTATTCCAGTAAACTAAATTATCTGAATGTTTTCATAATATTTAATATTTTTTATTTTCATAAGGAAAAATAATCAGATTAAAAGATGAGGTGAAATTTTGCCATATGTTTTATATCACTGAAAGTAATATGTAACTAATCAATTGAAATGGGTAATGTCTACCATTTTATGAGTTTTATATTCAAATAATTTGCTCAAATACTTCTTACCAGTTAATAGTGCAGCAGTTGGCACTGTTGAAATTTCACGTTCCACATTTTCATCTTTATAAGTGTTCTCCACAAATGACACCAAATCCTTCAATACACTTGAAAACGTCTCATGATGAAGAGACTGAATACACAAAAACAAATATATATTAATGGAAATTGTGATAGAAAATCCTTTTTATAAGAATAAAATATTAATTAATTATTAACATTTGAGCAGTCAGTAAAATATAATTTAATAGTCTGATTCAGTTTAGCCATTAAGTTAAAATATGTTTTCATTTGCAATAACATATCTAATTGTGATTTTATTCAACAAATATTATAAAGAAAACATCTAATACATAAAATGAAAATTATCTACTGATAACTCAATTAACTAATTACAAGGCTTTTCACTAGAAATAATATTTTAACACATGCAAATAATAAAACCGAATCAATTAAATTATAGTTTACTGACTGCTGAAATGTCAATAATTAATTGACATCACATTCTTATAAAGAGCAACACAAACAACTCTCAAATCCTTCATATACAAATACCTCAAACTTTTCTTCCACCCAAGTCCAAGATTCTTTATAAGCTAAATACCAAGGATCATCACACAGTAGTTCTTGTTTCACTGTTTTCTTTCCGGTTTTTCTTTTTGAAACTTTGTTTTTATTGAATACAAAGCATCCCTAAAAATCAAAGTGTAATATAATTGGTGTAAAAGTAACAGTGCCATAACTGTAAGTAATAAATGTGAAATCTATACCTTTGAAACTGAGACTGTGGCTGCCATGGCACATTTGATGTACTTGAAATCCACTAGTTATTAAGCCATCATCGAGGAAATGCGGCAAATCAAACAAAACAGAAGAGCAAACAGAAATTTTATCACGGTTCTTGTAAAGTTTACAAAAATACCGGCAACTCCTTCAAAGGAGCTTCCTCTGCACTGAAGCACCTGGTGGAATGGTTGCTATTTAAATGACCTAAGTGTAATATCAAACGCGTGATAATACACAATTTAAATCGCTGCCTAGAATTTATCGAAAAACGCGTCACATAGCGCTCTTATTCCTTTGCCTATTGAAAGGGTGCAAAGCGTATCTGAAAGTTTTTGGCTAACAGAATATACTTTTCACGAAATCTCCCGCCCACACAATCGCTCTATTCTCTCTGACGCTTTCTTATATTGCTCAGTACTGCCGACGATCTGATATGACCAACCTTACCGGAGAACCTGCAGCAACGTGTGCGGAGTGGTGCCAACCTAATAGACTTTGAGTCTGCCACCTGTGGCGCTTGAAGTGATTCAGGTTGTACAAAATCACGTGACTGCTGTTACTACGTTTGACGACATATCTTTCCGGTGGTTTCTTGGTGGAAAGTAACATATCTGCTTGTGTGTACTCTTAGATTCACCCACAGTGCTCATCCGTGTGGTTCGTGTTGCGGGCGGCGGTGGAGTGAGTTTGATTGTAGTGTGTTCTGGAGGTTTGTTGTTTTCATTTATTGATATTTTCAGGATGTCGCAAAGTTGTTGCTTTGCAACAGTATAAAATTCTCGATAATATTGTGTGGTATACTGTGATACAGCATTTAAATAGGTTTTATATTGCGGCTTTGTCTTCGTGCATGTGTTGTGCGTTCTTGTTTGGTGACTCAATGCTTTGACGTTTAAGGTTAGAATATCTTGAATGACGTTTTCTATATACAGTTACTGAAGTTGAGAATTTTATAATTTTAGTATAATTTACTTCTTGTACTTTGAATTCTTGGCACGTTGTCTTAAACGGTATGTCATTAAACATGTTTATTATGGTAGAACGTGATTAATACACATGAACCTTTAATGACTTACGTTAATGATGTTTTTTTGTGGCGATTCTTAATTAATAGTTGCTTAATTTTTTTAACAGGCATTTTGCGCTCCGAAGCAGGGATATCACGTTGGATTGCCTGTGGCAATTATACATCGTAGTGATTAGATTCTACCGAAAACGTTTGAAAAAAGGGAAACAATTTATTCACAACCTTACAAGGATGCCTACTCAGCTGTCAGCTGAAAGCGAGATACCCGAAATACGGGTTAAAACTGCATACAATGGGTGAGTATTACACTGTTGATTTTTTGTGATGGAATTGTTTGGAAATATTTTTGAACATTTTCTTAATAGCATATTTTTATGTGATAACACTGATGGACAACAGGGCACTTTGAACATTTCATTAACTCCAGCATACTTTAAAAAAAATTGTAGATGCATAATTACAGCATGTTTTACCACCTGTTGATTACTAATCTTTTAATGCTTAATTTAATTTCCTTTTTTGCGGAGTTTTTGTTTAAAGTGTGTTGGGTGAAATTTTTTATAATTTTATTTTCTTCTTTTAGGGGCTTCTATCCAGAATGATTGAATGAAATTTAGATGTATTTTTTACATGTTTGTTTTATTGCCTGATATACATACTGATTTTTGTGCAAGGGACATAGTAATTATCTTGGTTTTCTTTTCTTTTGTAGGGAGGTGATGATAACCTATATTGATCCTCACATAACGGTGGAACAACTCTGCCAGGAAATGAAAGACATGTGTCGATTTACTCAAGATCAAGTGTTTACAATGAAATGGGTGGATGAAGAAGGTGGGTTACTTTCCACTGTTATGAATGTTCAATGTGTCAAGTGTGGTGAAGTATGTGATAATGAGAGCAAAAGGAAATCATTACCAAAAATAATCTGATGTTTCATACATTAATGGAATGAATTGAACTTTTAATTTTTGTGGTTCTGAAATAGAATCATTAATTTGTTTGTACATAAAGATTTTAAACTATGTAAATGAACAGCAATAATGGCACTTATGTGAGAGGAACTAGGGTCTGATTAATGCAGTGTTTAATTTTGTACCAAATGATTTGGAATGTTGTAACTGTAAATGGGGAAATTGTCATGAGCAAAAACAGCAGATAGATATGACAGACATTTTAGTGTTTCAGAGGTGTCAGTATTTTGTTCCATTATGATGGTAAGCTGTTGTGAATCAACAAGTTTCAATCAGATATAAAGTTAATGTTAGATGTATGAATTGGATTGATATTAGTTAACAGAATGGAATTATGTTCCGTTATTGATGTTCAGAAAAGGTTTTCATAAAGTGATTGGTTCAAAATAATCTGATGTATAAATTGCATTATTTTTGTAGGGGATCCATGTACCATCTCATCTCAAATGGAATTAGATGAAGCTATTCGTCTGTATGAAGCGAATAAAGACTCAGAACTCACCATTCACGGTAGGTGTGATGGAACAATTTTTATTATTGTTAAATAAAATGTTATATTGAGAGTAGTTAATCTTCTTTACCATTTCAGTTTCAATAAAAATTTATTGTCGGGTGTTTCATTTTTGTAAAGTGTGTTTTCTTATTAAATGTACTGTAGGTACTCCCAAGTAGGTATATTTCCAAGATATTTTAATTGTAATTTTGTTCTTATGTTCCGTATTTTGAAAGCCAGAGGCCGTTTTTTTGGTTAATATTCTATTATGTGCATTGAATTATATTGAACACGCATATCTCAATAACATTGATGTTCAGAATACGTAAGTTTATGTATCACATTCTTAAAATAATGCTTCAACAAGTTCTTCCTTATTTTGATTTCAAGTACTCGGAGAAAGTTTAAGATTTAAAAATATAATGATTAATATAAGATTTGTGCCATGACAGAAGCATATGATGCAGATCGAAGTATCATATTTTTTCCTCGTTTATTTTCGTACCAAATATGTGTATTATACGTATACATTTTATTTTAAAAACTTTTGCTATCCTGTTTCTCAGAACAAACGTAAATGAAATTTTATAAGCATTAATATTGATATGATAGTTTTTCATTGAAATGCTTCTTTGTATCAAATTTGAATAAAAGGCAATGATTTAGAACTGTAGTTTGCAGGTATTGAATATTTTGGCATGTACAGAAATGTGAATGTACAAAATGAAACTAGTAATAAGAATGTGCATTTGGTTGAATATGAGCATATCTTATCTCAAATATTATGGATCATTATTTTGTTCAGAAATTTCATAAAACTTTCCTAAAACTATATATTAATCTGTTATAACATATTATTTTTGTCAACTAATTTTGTGTTTTTGTACACTTCTTCTGTCAGTGAACATTCTGAAATTGGATTTCACTTTTACATTTAAAGGCATTACATTAAAAACCTTACATATTCAGAACAACAGTTTTGAAATACAGTTTAAAAGGTGTAATGTACAAAAACTTTAATAGAAATATGAGAGAAGAGCAGTAGGAATTGAGCTCAGTTTGAGTTTCCCCTTTTAGCGAATTTTTGTTGAATTGTAAATTTTTCTCTCCAATACTTTGTACATGGGATGTTGTTAGTCCTCTTCTATTGTAGGTGCGCTTCATGACCATCTCAAAAAATGCAGTAAAAGCTGTTCATTGGGTGTTAACTATAGTTTCTCCCTTTTATTTTCCAATATACAGTACATTTTATACCATAAATGTGTGTAAATAAAGGTGCAGATAGGACGGAAGAGGGATGAACGTTCGCGGCGGGTGCCCGTTTGTTAGGTACTGCTCCGGCATTTTTAAAAAAAATTGTGGCGTCTTTCATTGACGCAAGGCGTCTCCAAGCCCCGCGGGGCGTTGAACGCTGTGCGCTTCCGGAGTAATCCTCCGTTAATACTTATACTTCATGTCATATCTGACAAGTCTCGTCGCAGTCAGTTTTCAAGAGGACCGCCAAGTAGCATCTCCGCGTACGCGCCCCTGCGTCACTACTCAGGGGCCAGAATTGGGAAGGAATTGGTATTGGGGTAGGGTTTACGATACTTCACAGAGGTTGGACTAGCCTCTGTGAAGCATGCAAACTCGTTTTGTCGTAACAAATTTCGCAAGAGGTTCTATGGGAATCGAACTCGGAACCTCAGTGGTGACAGGCAAGCGAGGCACGAGAGCAAAATTAATATATTTTTTAAAAAATTGTTGCGTCTTTCATCGACGCAACACGTCACTTGCCTGGTATTAATCGGAGAAACCTCGAAACACTGCCGATCAGTTCTTCCGACCCCTAGAAATCTCCTCTAGGAAGCGGCTGAATTCGATCTAGCTAGTGTCGAAAATCCTGCGGGCGTCGGGACTCGAGCCCTAGGTCCTCCCGGTCAGAGGCCTTTTTGGGCTTATTGCGTTCCTTTCGATGAGGGTTTTCCTGTGACGTTTTCTAATATTCCGAGCATTACAAAACAAGGATTTCTTACGAGTACAATGGTTAAGGTCATACAAAGTTAGACACAAGCGTGTTAGTGCTAGAGCGGGTTAGCAAAGTTAGACAAAGTTCGACCCAAGTGTTGGAATTGTGTTGTATTCGCCAGTGTGTAAGAGCTCTGCAATTCTTGCTGAAATTGCCAATGGGCAATATTTTGATTTCTATTCTTGAAGAGGACAAAATATATTTTTTAAGCACGCTTGAGCTGCTACGTTTAACTCACCCGGCTGGTAAGTTGCGTTTTTAAAACACCTTTCTGAAGATAACTATGTAGATCGTATCGTTCAATAATTGTATGACATAGCGGATCTAGAGCTTGGTCATATTTGGCGAATCTTTATTTTTAAAAGGGCAGTGCTTGTATTTGAATGTATCCGTATCCAGCCAAAATTGCAAGTTTTACAAGATTGTGCTTTGAGATTCCATTGTTGCCTACTTTTTTAATTTACGTTGCTGGTAGTTTTGTGTGTGTGTGCGCGCGAGTTTTTTGCAATTTGGAATGCCGTTAGTGTTCTAGTGAGAGTAGCAATGGGGTGAATGTTTCTTCAGGGTTTGAAATCTTTGGAACAATTCTAAAGCTAAAGCCACGAAGTTATTTCTTCAACTAAGGAATCAATGCGAAGCCACAAAGGTGTTGGGGAGTAGGTTCAGTTAGCGCAAAGAAAATCTGAAGAATTATGAAATTTCATATTTAACATCAACAATTTATTATCAATTTTAATGATACTTTATCTCCGTTTTCATCAACAGAAAATTATATTTTGCGTGAAAAAAATATTGCAAATATCGTAATATTTAGTTCGTACAGGACTCCTTCAAAAATATAGCTCTTTGCTGTTTTACTAATAAAATCACCTATAATTGTTTGTTTCGGCTTTGTTGTTGGGAACTATGGAGCTATTGGGATCAACGTAAATTATTACATTGTTAATTTATTAGCTATCATGAATTATGAATTTTTAATGATAAAAAATCATAAATAAGAAACCTGTAGCGAAACCATTTCATTTGGTTCGTATTTGTAGATATTGTTTTTGAGCCCAGGTAGCAGTATTTAAACCCGTAAGTCCGGTGGTTGGTACAGCTCTTCCCGGTTCCATGTTTTCTTCTCAAAGGTGGTCACTGGTTGTGTTCGAAAAATGAAGAGACAAACAGAGGTTGACCGGTTTGCTTTCTGGGAAAGGTAAGCGCCGGTAACGCCATCGTAGTCGTACAGAACAAGAATAACTTTTCACTTTGCTTGGATTCTGAACTTCCGATTTTCACGGTGATATGTGATGTCGCCTTTCGTTAAATTTGTGTTTTGTTTGGGACTAGCAAGTTTTAGCCTATGACCCCTCTTTAATGCGTGGAAGCCATCTTTGCGTTCAAAGCGGTCGTAGGAGAGTAAGAGCAGCGTCATATTGTAGACATTTCTGCGTTTCTGTCATTCGCGGAACTCCTGGTGTTGAATTTTTACTTTCTGATATACGTACATACGGATAAGTAGTAGAGAAAGTTTTGTAATGCTGCGGATTTCGAGATTTCAACAAAAATACCCTTTTTCGAGTCCCCTATTAGCGAAAACGTTTGTATTTATTTTCTTCAAAATTTCTGTCTGTGAACAACTCCAGCGTCTAAAGTATTTGTTTGCCCAAAATGAGTATTCGCCGGTAGATCTGACCCGACTGGAAGTTCTGCGATTTTGAAAAACATTCTTCAAAAGGATCTCGTGTTTGCGAGCCCTTTTCTCCGAAGTCGTAAGTGCCGAAGTAAGTGCTCTGTATTTCAATTCCACCCTTAAGGGGCCGGGAAAATTCGGAAAATGTGGAAAAAATGACATTTAGGCAGCAATAGATGGCAACTGCGAAATGGGCGGGGCAAAAAAAAAATCCTAGCACAGACTAAAGAGATAACAAAACTAATATGCGAAAGTCTGTGCCATTCTATAGCACCACCAGTTTGTGGTGCTATAGTTTGGTGTCCTTTCTGATTGCGAAGCACAGGCGTATGCGCTAATTCTGTTTCGCGGGCTAGCCCCTGCATCATATGGCGTCGCTCAGTGTGTAGAAGCGCGTTAAAAGTAGGCGTGGATTCAATTCACAAGCTAAGTACATTTGTATAGGTCTCTCGCTGAATAATTTTTAAGCACTTTTTAAATTCGTTTAAAACATTTTAATATTAACTTTTTAAATTGCAAGTATTATAGTTTATAATCATATTAATTTTGATTTCATAGTTGTATTTTGAATATTATTAGGGCTCTCGGCAGTTCGGTCGTGCTTAAAGCCCCTGTAAGTGTTAATCCTGCCCTGGATAATAGTGTAGACTTCTTTACTACGTCTAGGACGACGTGGTCCATGACTTTTACCTCCCTTACAACTGTTCTGCAAGAGTTCGTATTCTTCGAAAGCCTGTTGATGACGCTACGGTATTGTAGACCGTGTGACACGTTCAGTCTTTATACAACGTTGTTCCTATTTCGAAAACATCGTGACAACTCGCGCCACTTACACGAGGTTCTGTTGTCTTTGAATCTGCGCAGGTGCGAGATGTGGAAAGGAGTCTTATTTGCTCTGAAGTAAGGTAGGTATATAACTAAAGTAAATTATAAGGTAGTATAGATGAAGTTATGTTGCAGCGAAAATATACTAAACAACTCTAGAAGTACAATCAAGTGATTCCTATTGATAAAAGTCATAAAATCGTAACAATTATAAAAAGGCATTTTGCCAAATTTCTGGACTCCAATCATAAGCCACTATTTTAAGTTTTCCAAGGTGACCGTACATGTGGCAAGATTATTTCCGTGTATAGGTTTTTGTTTTCTAGCCGTGTGATGTCATAACATCTGACCGATTGTGTTGCTCTTCCATTCAGTTGCATGCGTTCGCCGAAGATTAATTGAGCTCTATCTCAAAGCTGCACGAGTGTGGCTTAAGATTCTCTTACTGAGTGCTTCAATTGTTAGCATTAGTACAATTGCTAGTGCCTGCAGGTGAATTGCCAAAGGCGATACGGCTGCACGGGTAGGAGAAGCCCGTCGGCGAAGGGGAACTGAAAGCGGGGGTGGGGTGAGGGATGACGGTGACAAATGACGACCGGCGGATCAAACAACGATCAAGCTTCCAGCTGCCTCGGAGGACGCATCGATCAAGGGCCCCTGTCCTTTGACAGCGCGTTGCGCACCCCTGGAGATGGGAGGGGCCGTGGTACATACCTTTTACTCCATGACCTTTTATTCTTTTTTACTGTATCGCTATCTACGTAGGTAGTATAGATGAAGTTACGTTGCAGAGAAAACCGACGATTTTTCGACAGAAAAAATTGTATTGTAGATTCTTCATACCGAAATAGTGGATAATTATTGTTCCTATGTGTAGTAAATTACTTCCTCCTACATGGTCAGAATCCACATTTTGTCAGTGTTTGTTATAAAAAAACTGGTTTACGGCAAAACGTCTTCGTGTCTGTCAGTCTGTGAATAACGCTGGGGGCTATACCATTTGTAGGATTTCCACCAAAATTGATATACCCCGAGAAATCTGGATTATGGCCCCATGTATTTGAAAGGGTTATTTTACATGTTGGTGGTATTTTACGCGAAGCCCAGGACATTTTAAAAAAATTCTCAGAAGGGGCTACAAGAGTTTTCTTTGAATTTTTTCTCAAATAGGGAGCTAAGTACATTTATAAAAGTCGTGCAAGTTAAATTTTGATTTAATTCTGTAAATGTTCAAAAATAGCAAAAACCTAAAAAAAAGTCAGAAATGGGCACCTTCCAACAACTAACAGTATTGGAAATAAAGATTTTTTTCTAAATAAAATCTTTCTTCAAAATTATATCATCATCGAAAGTAATGTACGATGAGTACTTTTTTCGTAATATTGCGGGAAATAGAGGCAGTCTTAAAAACGAGATTTTCTCCGAAACTTCTCAAAATGTTTTCGCTAGTAGAGCAAAGTAAGGTTATAAAAAACCGCATGTCCGATTTTGTAAAATTGTAAAAGCTTCAAATTTGTTTTGCCTCTTCCTACAACTACGTAATTACAAAAAGAAATATTTAAAAAAAAAATTAAGTGTTCTTCAAAATTAGATCATGAAATAGTGATATCTGAATTTTCCGAAAATTAAAAATGTTAACATTTGTTTTTAAATGGTCGTGATGGTTGTTTTATTTGTGGGTGGTGTGGGGGTAACGGCGTGCTTGAGAACGTGAGTTCGAATCCCAGCGTTGTGGGAAAATTGATGCCTGTTTTGCACATGCCAGTCACATAATTCTCTTAATTAGAGAAGGTTTGTTTTCTGTTGGTAAGCCCCCGAGGAAGTGACATATATCCTATTTGCGAATAGCTGTTCCACTCTACAGGAGTATTACACAAGGAATCTGATGACGATGATGATGTGCTATGTTTTGACTCGAGCGTAAATGGAAGAGGGTTCTGCCCTCCTCTCTTCCTGGGTGGTCTTGGCATTGCTTTCCACTGAATGGGTAATGGTAGAGGTGATCAAACGTGAAGAACGCTTATGAGATATGAATAAGGATAGGAAGGTGATCTAGGTATATGCTAGTGTGAGAAGCATACCACACGACTCTCATGGTGGAAACACCCACCCCTTATTCGCCGGGACTCGAAACCGCGGCTCTAGGTTCCGCGTACGTTGATGCCGCTTAAATGTAGTGTGGGGAGAGTAAAAACCCTGTATAAATGCTGTATAAACACTGCAAATGAATTATGAACGTTACACGAGTGCCAAAAAAGGCAGATCCAAATAACAACAAACAAACAAAAAAGAATTTCGACATACCGCAGTATTAGGGAAAAATATTTTTTATATCAAATTAGTTGGGTCAACGAGTCTATCGTTATATTTATTCCAGAATAATTAAGCTGGAATTAAATTGGTTTTAGGGTATATATTCAGGATAAAACCCTCCCTCTATCAACTTAAGCCGCAAGGCAGTAATTAATAAGAATTGTAAACTCCACACAGATTTCTCCCGCATTCAGAAATCGAGGGAGGAAGAGGGGTTGCTGTTCCAAAGACCGAGGACGGCGAAGGTCTGTACAACTTAAACATTTCCGTCGTTGGTGTTATTGATCGACCAGGGTACGAATTAAAGTTTTGCGTTTCGGGATCAGTCAAAATCACATTTCACCTCGCACCGTGAAGGTGAAAGACGCGTCTTTCACCTTTTCCCAAACGAGTTGTGGACTCGGCGCTGAAGCCCGCTAACCTGAGCGGAGGGAATGCCAGAACAGTTTCCTGAGTGAAATCCGAGTTGGAATCGCCCGGCGTTTCGTCATCTCTCGCCCGGCTCGCTTGGCAAACGCGGCAGCGGTCAAACGTAAAACTAATTTAATCCCGCGGGTCTCCCCTCGCTCATAAACAGACGGCGCTAAAAACGGTTATTCTAGCATTAAAAACCTCGTAAAATTCGCAGTCTGCGGCGTCGTTTTTTTTTCTGTAAAAATAACGCGCTGCCCGTAACGCGTTAGCTTTCGTAAATAAAAACAGATTCCCTTGTTCATAATGGCGGAAATTTAAAGTTTATGACAGAAGTGGAAAACTTACTTAGGAAGGTCGCGTTAATAAAAGCGAAGTATGTAGCATATACGGTTATGTCGGAACACACCGCTACGTTAATGTTGGTTTCTTAAACTTCATTTATTGCTTAGAAGGGAGCTTGAAATTGAACCCGTTATGATATGCATGTTAATGTAAAGTAAAGGGCTATTATTTGAATACGTTTTGTTTTTAACTATTGATCCCCTTTCTAAACATGTATAAAATAAAATTAAATTCACGCGGCTCAAAGTGATACAATAGAGATGCATTGTCCTAAATGGAAATGGGAAACACTTTTATAAATGTTCAACTCTAGTTATAGTTTTAGAAGTCGTGATTTGATTTATTTGCAAAAGAACGTAAACGTGTATTCCTGCTTTAGTCAGACCCCACTAGCCTTTTGCCCCGATCAACTTCCACCGCGGTGACATTTGAGGTCGCTTCACACTATCCTGAGTAGTGATGGCGAATTTTAGCAAAACATCGATACTTCGATACATCACCAAAAGGTTTTGATGACGATTAAAATATCAACTGAAATCATCGATGTTTTAATTACAATGACACATTTCGAAGAAAAATGTTCTGGTTCTAACGTGATAAAGAGAGACCTAATGTGATACATAATACAATGTCACTATTAGTTTAAAGTATATTCTGCCTTAAATTTGATTGTCATCTTAATTTTCTAATCAATGGTCTATGGAGCCAGGATTTAAATTGTAGTTTAACGATATTACCACGTACAAAATAATTAAAGAAGGTAACAACACTGGAGAAAGGTGAGGATTAGTAAACAGTTTTATGCCGTCTGGAGATCGACAACAGTGGTTGTTGATTTCGATCAATCCACAAATAAAATAGATACTGGAAATTTTATTTATGCCTTGATACTTTTATTTGAAAACTTCGGCGTTATAATATCGGTTTTAAAAGCATCTATTTTTTTTACCATCCCTAATTCTGCTGCGCTTGGGGAGTGCTATGAACTGTCGACGACAGCAGTCACACACCATCACAATTCTCTGTTGAAAACCAATCCCTCGTCGTCAGTTGGCCTTGCACTCTCACCCCCTCCACGCCCCGCTCTGTCCATCTGTCCTGCTCCAATCTAGCTTATTTCCTTGCCTCACTCCGCCACCTTCCTCGCCGTCCTTTTGCCGGCCCCATCCTCGTCGTACCTCCGTTCCGCCCCGCATCTGTGCCTTGAACCCGCCATCTACGCCTTCGTACCAGCACCTTCCCGCCATATATTTAGGTCTTGCTTCGCCACACCCTGTAACGTCTACCCCCGCCTCGACACGCCATCGTCTTCTAGTCCTGTTCTAACACGACTCCCCATCCCGCCCCGTTTTGTCACGTCTCCCCGTCCGCCCCTTCTGTCACGCCTCCTCTCCCGCCCCCTTCTATCAGGTATCCCCGTCCCATTCCGTTCAGGCCCAACTCAGTCCCGCGGTGTTCTGTCACGTCTCCCCGTTCCGCTCCGTTCCGTCACATTTCCTTGTCCCGACCCGTTCTGGAGGGCCTCCCCGGCCTCTCCATTACGTCACAACACCCTGTCCCGCTCCGTTCTGTCACGACTCCTGATTCCGCCCCGTTCTGTCACGTCTCCGTCCCGGTGCGCTCTGTCACAGCACCCCGCCCCGTTCTCTCGCGACTCCCCGTCTCAGCTCGTTGTGTCTCTTTACGTCCCGCTCCGTTATGTCGCAACACTCCGTCCCGTTATATCACGTGTCCCCGTCCCGACCCGTTTTATCACGTCTCCCCCGCCCGCCCCGGCCCGCCCCGCCCCGTTCTGTGGCGATTCCGCGCCCCGCCGCCACGCTACCTCCACGTCGCTCCCAGAGGATGGAAATGGCCCGTAAACGCACGAGCGTTAAATTGCAGCCCCCGCTGCGGGCAGCGCTGCCGCCGCCGGTCATCGCTTTCCGATAAACCGCTCGCTCCAAAAATAGCTTCTGTTCGCCTCCGCCCGCCCACCCCGCTCGCTAATTGTCTCCGGGGAGAAGAAGGGCTCGAAAGCGTGCCCTGGGCGGAGCTGGGGCCTCGGGTTTAGGGGGGTTGGCGTAATCCCAAGACCAAAACTCCGGCGCAAATACCAGCCTCTCTGAGATCGTCTTCGCCGTCGTACTTCGATTTTTTGAAGTACTTTCCTTATTTTTGGATAATGTAGAGGAGTTGCAGTGTAGTGGTCACATCACTCACCTTTCACGTCGGGGTACTTGCGTTCGATTCCTGATCACGTCATGTGAAATGTGTGGTGGACAAAATGGTCTCGCGGTAGGTTTCGCTGGGGTTCTCATGTCTCCTGGTCTCTTCTTACCATTGAGTATTCACGTATCATGTATAACCGTAATTTAGCTTTTCGCATAGATTACATATGCGCTGATTTCCAGATTATAAAAAGTGCTATCGATATAGAGTAGGACCGGGTGTCAAGTTGGTCGAACAAGTGCCTGTGACTGTAAACACATAAAGTCATGCAGTAAATGAATTCTAACATTGTTTAATTATTTTCAACCTGTCACAGTACAGTGGATTTAGATTGATTCATTCTTGCTCAATAGTTCACCTCTGCCTCTGCCACAATTGTTTCCCTAATGCTGCTTTCCTCACGTAATTTCCTTGAAATACAACGCAGTTCTTGACATCATTTCAGTTCTTATTTCTTGTCTATTATGTTATTTCTTTCTTTCTAAATTATTTACTTGAGTTACCTTTCTTAGAAAATCAATGTTGTTAAATACCTAAATTGAGCTGATTTCTTTTCTTGAAAACTTTGAATGAAGTTTCAAGATTTGTTGGTTAAACAAATAAATGTCCCTAAATTTCACGGTATTTTCATAACACAATTAGGTCCGTATCCAGCCGCTTAAAATCCCTTGTCCAACTAGACTGTTAAGTCTACTCGCAGATGGCAACACTGGACAAAGTGCGTCCCATCACTGCGGCGTCATGCTGGTATCACATTGGAAGTACGTATTACGTAACACATTCCTTGCGGGAACGCAATGGGCGTGGTTGCGATCGAAATAACATTCGAAAGTTCGTTCTGTTAGAACATGCCGGAGATATTTCGCAGGTCTCGATGGAGATCAGTGGTTGCTTTGCGGTCTAGCGTGATTGATAATGGGGGGGAGAACGCACCGAGGCGATCGCGGTCGTACAAGGAACAGATCCGTATCGTCGCTTCAGCGAACTGCCTACGTTCAGTCGTTTCTCGTACTCTGGGTACGGCGAAGTAACCTGCGACCTCGTGTTAACCAAACCGGTTGAGATGAGTCTGAGCGTCTGTTAGGCCTAAACGGCATGCCCTGGTTCTAGTCTCAACGGTGACGCATTTTCGAAATTATATTCGACGTATAGCTCAGACGAGTGGTCGCTGTCTGGGAAGACTTTTGGTGGACGGCTCCTCCGATCGGCAGTTTTCAGAGGTTTCTCCGATCGATGCCAGGCGGACGCCGGAGGTGTACCGTAACAAGACTCTCGGGCCGCGCGCGATCTTTCCTTCCTCTACCTTGTCTCCTCCTCCTCATTTGGCAGGCCGGGAAACGAATGTAATGCAGGGCGATGACATTGATAGTAATGAAGGCCATATACAACGGAGCTAACTGTGAACAAACACACTGCTAAAACAAGTGTCTGCAAGTAACTTGCAGATATATTGCCAGCAATAGCCAAACAGAAGGTATCAAAGCGTTCTCTCTATATCAGAGGACCAATCGGGAACTCGGTGCTTGTTCCATTTGGAGCGGGGTTCCGCTGGGAGTGGGGTGGGAGATAATTGGAGGGGGCAACATCACAATATGACGTGTAGCTCACTACAGGATCGCATGTGCCATCGAGCGAGGAGAACCGCAATCTCGCGGTTTTTACATGCATTACGGGTCTTTTGAGCAAACTAATTGACGCTCTAACTACCACACCTGCTGGGCGACCAGTACGGAGCTTAGAGCTTGTCCCGGCTGGGACGGTGCCCCTCTAGTAGGAGATACCTGGTTGAGGAAAATCCCCACCAACCGACGTGTAGTTCGGCTCTGGATATCTCCATCCAGCAGGGGAGGATCACTAGTACCACCACCACCACGACGTCCCGTGATGAAAACATGCACTACACTTCCGGGATTAAGATTTTGGCAGTTGCCGCGCCCGGAATGAACCAACCGCGCTGCGTCCAAGAGTCGTCGTCGTCGTCGGCCGCACTGCTGGAAGACACGCAATAGGACACAGGTCACCTTCGGCATGGAGGACGAGGAGCAGGTCGGCGTGAGCGTCCTCTCGAGAGGCATCGGGGGTGGGGGCGGGGAGCGGGGTCACGCGCGTCAAGCGGGAAAACGACCGCATGAATGTTTAATTCCCTCCGCCGCGGGGAGCGCGCGGGTCGCGTCGCGGTCCGACCCTGTCGCGCGTTTTGCTGCAGGTGGAGGAGCCGCTGTTGTTTCCTGGAGTTAGCTGTTGACATGAACCTCAAGCACGGTCTACGCACAATTGAAACGAGTGCAACGTGTGTGTGTGTCTGTAGAGGGGGTACTCGTGGGGAGTATACACCTTTCTCCTTTGAAATTCTTGCACTGTTTCATCATCATTATTATATTTATCTTCACTTACAAAAATTTCGGATCTGCGTATTTTTTAGGTAAAGGAAACATCTGTATCATAATGGTATTTACGGTGGTGCTTACCGCTATTGCGAGAAATGCAACCAGGAGAGCGCCATTGATTTACCTCCAAACTTCATTTTCCAGGCCCCTTAAATATGTGATTGTATTTCTAGATTTTGGATATGTACAAAAACTATCATTCAAACCATCATGTTTTCAAAACAGCGATGTTTCTATGAAAACACCGAATATTAAATCCGATGTTTCTTAACATTGATGCTTTGCGTTCGATGTTTTTAGATTTTCAATGTTTCGTTCGTGGATAAAAGATGCCCATACTCACAATTTTGTAAAAGTTAAAATAAACAATAACTCATGGTACCAATATCTGTTTGCATTCGATCGAAATTAACGTGGTTTGCTCTATCTTCATAGGGGAGACTACCATCCCTTGCTCGAGATGATCCTGATGGCCTGGTATTTCCTTCGTCTTTCTCATATTTCGCACATGGAGTGACGTTGTATAACTTTTTCAGTTACATTTTAGTTATAAATTAATAAGCACGACCATTATCAAGTTAAATTTTATTGCGCACAAATTTAATGCTAGAGGTTACTAAACCAACTTAAAACATCGATGATTTTTGGATGGTGGATGTATATTTAACTTCGATGTTTTGATTTCAAGCATCAATGTTGGGCAACCACATTTTCATGTAGATGTCTCATCACTAGTTTAACTGAAGGAGCGGTGTTGGAATGAAAGAGGGAGGAAATGGGGGAGCCTCGAGAAAACTTGTCCACAAACACCACGTGGGTCAACCGGAATTTGAATTCTCGGTAGCCAGGGCAGAGGGTGAGCGATCTCACCTCCACACTCTAGGTCGCCCCCATGTGCCCTGGTAGTTTCCCCTCGACATCCTCGTGCTGACCGGCTGTGCGGCCGGTCCTTGCTTTTCTACCTCTGCCCCTCCCTGCGTCCGAACGCCGCCTCCGCCTCCGTGCAGCCGCTTCGGGCCGTCCGTGGCTGTCAGTCACACGCTGCCCGTTGCTCCCCCCCCCCACCTTCCTGGCTCCGGTTCGGCCGCCTTGCAATATTCAGCCGAGTGACCCCGTCCGCGGCCGGCCCGGAAGGGCCTTTCTCGCTACCCCTCCCCCGTCATTTCCTGCCCCTGCCCTTCTCGTCCCTTCTCTCAGCTCTGCCCCTTCCGGCACCGCATCGCTTTGCTTCGTACCGTCTTGGCCAGTCATACAATCTCCACCTTGTCCATCCCTGCCTGTCACCGGTCCGCTCTGTTCCGCCCTTTCCCGTCCCGTATTAGCCTGGCTCGGCCCGGCTCACTCCGACCCGCTCTGCGCTGCCCTATCCTGTCGTGTCCCGCGTCGTCCCGTCTCGTCCCTCCCCTCCGCGTTCCGTCTCGCTTCATCCCGCCTTTTCCTTTACTGCTTCCTTACGTACCAGCCCTCTTCCGTTCCACCTTTCTTGGCTCCTTCACCCTTTTCTACCCTGACCATCGCTGCTCCCACTTTTCCCTCACAATATCGCCTAGCCTCCTCCTTTTTCTCCGTTTGGTCCTGCCCTGTCCCGCTATGCCCCGCCGCACCTCTATCCGCCTCTCACTCCCCGCCACGCCTCGCTCCTCCTCGCACCGCCCCGCACCCTGGTCTTCGTCTCCCCGGCTCGCTCTACCCACCCGTTCCTTGTCCGCGGCTCTGTGTTCTTCCTCGCTTATTTCTGCTTTGTCTCTCTACTCCCTACATCTTGCTTCTTTCCAATCTGCTCCGTCCTTTCGCACCGTCCACCGCTGTTCCCTATCCTTTAGCGCTTCGTATTTGGCCCTGCATGTGGCCTTCCCCGCGCCGACCCACCTCGCGCTGCCAGGACTTCGCCCCCCCCCCCCCTCCCAACCGTGCGTTACTATTTCAACAGCCGAACTCGCGGGTCGACCATCTGCCCGAATTAAATTGGGCAATTTTGTAATGCAACGAGGTCGCGGACGGTGTGTTGAAGTATCGATTGGCCAGTTGGCCGATAGGAATTTTCCGCGGGCTGTTGCAATTGTTAATATTATAGTGCTTGTGCGTCAGGGTGTCGTTCGAATGAAGTTGTTTTTTCTATTTAAAGTGGGAAAAGTGATTGACATTCGCTTATTCGAAAAATTGGGAAAATGTTGCATGTTCAATTGTATATTGATAATGTGTTTCCGTGAATCTAGATCATAACTACTTTTTTGGGTTCTTTCCTGATTTCAGCTTACCAAGTTGTTCCATGTTCACAGACCTAGGTGGTGTAGACGAGTCTTAATTATTTGGTGCGAAATTGTGGGTGTAAACATAGACTTTCATAATCACCTTTCGAAATCAAAGTCCCCTCCCAATCATCATTCAAGTGTCATTATATACACGCCAGAAATATATTACAAAACATCATTTGTGAATAACAAAATATGATCGGTACCCATGATTCATTTTTCGTTGGTCTTTTTCTTGAAATCGGGGAAGAGATTTGTAATATTGCGTATGGGAGTACAGTAAACTTTGCTCAATGTGGAATCTCAATGGACCACAATTGTTTCCGTATTAGACAAGATTCTGCATTATACAATGTAATACTGTAGAGTTCAGGTTTGCCCAGACCGTCATTGATGTTCACATTAGACATATTTCCGCATTATGCACGCCCCACATTGAGCAAGTTTTACTGTATTTGCCTTTTGAGGAAAAATGTAACGTATGTCTTTGTCCTGTTTGCCTAAAGCATAACATCAGAATTAGCGTACCGTCTCAAGAGCTGATGGCACTACATGGCATCTATTTTTTGATCTGTAGTTTTGTACCATAGTTTTACAGTAATAGTTTTTGCTTTTCTGTGGATCGATTGAACTTCTCGGTTGCTATTTCGCGTTTTGCAACGTACGTTTTCAAAATGAATAATGAATGGGGACTGTTCATTCGTTATATTCTTCATACTAAGTCTAGTTCAACGCTCCTCGAAATACATGCCGGAACGAGCTTTCCCTGATGTGCGCTACTGTTTATGCTAATCATGAATAACTTAACCTTCAAAGATCTTTGCGACGCTAAAACCAATTTGCATAAGTAAATACTCTTAATATATGATGGTAACGCTTCTTCAGCGCCTTGAATATTGTGAGAGTGATGTCCTTGTAATTTTAAGGCGACAGTGCCTTTGTCAGCGGTAACAATAGAAACACAAGCCAGAACGTACAATTTAAATATTGTGGTTACAAATTCCGCTAGTGATTGTCTGAAAATATGACATTTTTCATATTCTTATTGTATTTTGCGAGACTCAAAGCGTCATAATTTCGACAAAATATTAATTTATTCCTTTTATTTTTTTGCGTACTTTTATGCAATCTTCTGGTGAAAATTGAACATTGATTCATAGACTAAGAAGGATAGTTATAATTCTTAAACGTGGAAACTTTCAGGAGCCCAAAATTCAAAGAAAGAGACCCAATGTGCATTGGATTAGACAGGGAAATAATTAAACAGCGCAAAAGCTCCGTCGCGTTGACAAGTGCTCGCAGCTGTTTTCAATTTGAAAAACAATGACTAGCAAAGTGCGGAGTGTTTCACGGATGAAAACGAGTAACATTTAATCTCCGTTATCATTATTCACTATTCATTTATTAATGATTATTTCCTACTCATGGTCATCCACCTCTGCCATCCTCCATCTAGTGCAATGTCAAACCACAACTATGTTTACCTGCGTAGAAAAAAGGGGACACAAAGGCACGATCCGCCTCCCTCGCCTGCAAGCGTCTTAGGGTTGAGGTTAGCGATTCGTTATCGATAGCGAAACAACATTTTTTTAAGCATCGATGATCAAAATTAAGACCTCGAAGTTAATAATTCATCATCCCAAAAAACGTGTTTTTCAAACTCGATGGTGTTAATTTCCAACGTCGCGCAGAAAGAATTTAACTTGTAGTTGTCTTTTTCATTAATTTATAATTAAGAGGTAACAGAGTAAAAGTAGAAATATTGAGAACAAATAACAAAACTCAGTTTGAAGCCTGACCGCTCAGTTATCTCATTTGAACTGAGCTTCCGCATATGGCCGAAACAGTGTACTGGGAAGAGGAGGAGGAGGAGGAGGAAAAAACCCTACGTTTTCCGCCTGATCGCCTCTCCGCTTGCGTAATACGAGGAAAGACATTGGAAATACCAGGGAATCGGTGTCTCTCGGCCAAGAAAAGATGGTAACAGTGTTTGCTTCGTTGAAACACATGAATTTGCATTAGTTATTTCTGAGGAGCAGATTTTAATGAAATGTTATCTTTTTTCTTTTCACTTTGGAACCATACCGTTTGGTGTAAAAATTCATTTTATGTTATGACAAAAAAATGACCCATTTTTATTTGTAATTTTTTTGCATTTTTTGTCGATTTCGACTAATAAGTCATTTTTACCTTTTTACATCTTTTTTAATGCATTTTTTCGCTTATTTAATCGATTTTAATATATCAATGGAATTTGCTTCAAACAATATTTACGAGGTGTAACAAATGTTCACCACAGAACGCCTAAGTACCCTATTCGATTTCTTCGTTCATGTATTGTAATGTTAGTCATTGTGACAAAGGTAATCAAAGGTTTCTGTGACTCGTCACATTATTAATAACTGTTCTGTAATATAACACTATCTGAACCCGCAAACTAATTTCCAACCTGCAAAAATCTTTGCTCATGCTGGGATTCAAATTAAGGTACATAGTAAGTTTCGCAAGGAATGAACATAACCAAGTGGCAGAGTTGGCACTCCAATGTTCCAAAAAATAATAAAGTTGAACATTTACACCCTTTAAAAAGTTAGTTCAGAGGTTTTTCAGAAATTCAGGAGCCATTAAAAAAATGAAAATGTTGTAGTTTCCTGTATTACACACCCATATGCTATTGAATGAATATCATACCCCTGCCACTCCTTTCCCCGACCTGTAAAAATTGTATGAACTCAGTACACAGTCTTTTTAGTAGCTTAAAATGAAAATCAGTATTGACGTTGTAAACGGCATTCGCGCGACATGACTTGTGTCAGCTTTAATTCCTGTGGATATCGAGGGTCGGAGAGGATTCCGGGAATCTTGTAACAATATTTATTTATCTAACATCAAAAACAGGTAGAAACTGCGTAACGAGCGAAGAGGAGTAATGAATATGCCATGGCCTCTGATTTGGTACTAGAGCTGCTCACTCTATTTTAGTTTCATTTCTTGTAATGTGGCGGCGGATATGCAAGTGACCGAACGTTTAATTCTTTGAATTAATATAGCCTTCCCTGTCTGACCTTCCTGGAAGATCTGGAGCGGGAGAATATCAATGTCCGAAGTCAGGGAGGGAAAAACAACTTTTTCGGTATGATGGATTCACAATATGAGTTTTTCTCTCCCTCTCCTCTCCTCTCCTCTCCTCTCCTCTCCTCTCCTCTCCACTCCTCTCCTCTCCTCTCCTCTCCTCTCCTCTCCTCTCCTCTCCTCTCTCCTCTCCTCTCCTCTCTCCTCTCCTCTCCTCTCTCCTCTCCTCTGCTCTCTCTCTCCTCTGCTCTCTCTCTCCTCTGCTCTCTCTCTCTCCTCTGCTCTCTCTCTCTCCTCTGCTCTCTCTCTCGTTGTTATTCGCTGTAGCATTTCAATATTTTTTTCTGTTCTACTTAGTAGCATCTGTAGAACTCTTAGACTGTGAAGATGTCTTTGTATCATTATGGTCTCATCTACGTACTTTTGAGCTGCAGGTTGCGAATTGATAATATTCACCGGAAGGAAACGGAAATCCGGCGGTAGGACGAATCGAAAAATTAACGAGTGAATCTTCGCGTATAGACCACAGCAAAAATAATGAATACTGTTGGTAGTGTTTACTTGATAAATTTCCTTGATTTGGGTTCTTTGATTTGAACATTTCAAATTGTGGAAATTATAAATGAGGCACCTTTTGGGGATTAATTGCATAATGTACGAGACATCTAGCAAGGAGAAAGTACATTATTTATAAGAACTCGCTCGCCATTCTCTCAGTCATTTCGCTCCCCGGTGGGTCGACTTGTGCAGTGGGACGCCAACAAGAGGGCTCGCGTCCCTGGGTGTTTGCCGCGCGAGCGTCCGGGCGAACGAAGTGCGATGTTTTCCGCGCCTCGGGGGTGCGAGCAATTTGCATAAGTAAATACGCTAAATATATCTCGGGCCAAGGCAGGCGGCGCCGGCGGCGGCGGTGGAGCGGCTCCCGGGCGGCGTCGCGGCGCGGCGCGTAGCGGGAAGCTTTCGCCGCGCCGCTGCCGCCGCCGTTGCCACCTCTATCGCCGCTTCCATCGCCGCCATTACCATCGCCACCGCCGTTTCATCTGCCTCCAGCGCCTCATTTTCTTCCGCCTCCAACGCCACCGCTACCGCCGCCACCGCCGCCATCACCACCATCACTACCACTGCCAGTACCACTTCCACTTCCACCATCCACTTCAGTGCCACTGCCACTGCCAGTGCCACTCTCACCACCACTGCCATCACCATCACCACCGCAGCGTCCTCCACCACCATTGCTATCTCCACCGCTGCGACCGCTACATGTCACCTCCACCCCTACCATCACCAGCACCACCGCCATTGCTGTCACCCCAACCTCCCACCGCTAACGCCACCGCCACCGTCGTCGTCGCCACATCCACCATCATTGGTAACTCCACCGCCGCCGCCACCACCTCTGCCACCACCGTCACCATCTCCACCACTACCATCACCATCATCGCTAATTCCACTGCCATCGCCATCGCCGCCGCCGCCGCCGCCGCCGTCGCCGTCGCCGTCGTCTCCTTAGCCGCCGCCGTCTCCTGAGCGGCCGTCGGGGCTGATGCCCGTAATCTTGCTAATGGCGCTTCTCGCTTCGCGGAACCCTATTAGCGCCGCCCCGGCCTGGCTCGGCTCTGCCCGGCTCGGCCGAGGCGCTTTGGCTTGAAAGCGACGCGGTTTTTTATTGAATGTCACGGACCGCGCTGGAAGTTCTCCCGACCGCCCCGCTCGTTGTTGGCTAGGCGTTGTTTGAGTCATTTCTGGATCTGATGATGTGAGTCATTGCTAGGATGTGTCTGACCAGTTCCACTGGGTTCTGTATTTTTTTATGCGAGACTTTGCTGCGGCTGTTCATGTGAATCGACGCTCTGTCTGACGTTTAGACTACAGGGTAGTTTTTTGACCGTAACCGTCTGTGGATGGAGAATTGTTGTCATTTCTTGAAAACATTTGCTGCCGTTTTCGGAAGACCGCTGATGTCGTTGAAGATGTGGGATTATTTTCTTTTTTCGTCAGTTTCTATGGATATTTCGTTACTCGTTCTTCAGACATGAGACCCTCTGTTGATATGAATTGCTGCTGATTTCGTTTATACTTGGGTTTTTATTTCTTGGCTCGCGAGGTCTTCATAATGGAATACCTAACGGTATTTTGCGTCTTTCTCGGTTGTGCCGCTAGATGTGTTTTCTCTCCGATGTCTTAACTCTCTGTACGATCGTCTTTGCTGTCCATCTGTTCTTTAAAATCTGTTTTAACATTTTTTATATTTTGCTGTAATCGTCCAGGCTTTTGTTTTTGTTTGAAGTTTGCTAATGTTTATTCTCATTTGCGATATTTAATTATTTAAAAATTGATCAATTATTAATTAATAATAATGTAATTAAAATTATGGGAATGTCATCATACATTACATATATTCGGGGATCCAAGATAAAACTTGAAGTAAAAAGAGTAAATGGGAGGATTGGAAATCCAGGAATATTCGAAGTCCACACGATGGTGGGAAAGAGCTACTCATTGTTAGCTAGGCGAGCGCATCCGATGTTATCATCGCTGGGTTCTCTTTTAATGAAGGCGTGACTGTGAAAAAAACGGAATATTCTTTCGGTGGGAACTAGGCAGTTGAAAATGTGACATTGAGTGTGAAAGTAAGGTGGGTGAAGTCGTACGCTTATTGAAAGCGCAGACTCACAAACGTAAATGTGATGCAACGGCTGGACACTACGTACACTTCAAACACAGGTAAGGACCACATGAGTACTGCCGTGTTCTCAGGTGTAAATATGTTTTGTATGATGCTTTTTATCTCAAGTTTCATAGTGTGTGTAATGTGTGACATTGTCGGAAAATTATTTAAAAATTGTATAAAAATTGTTAATTGTTCACTGTTACAAAAGGCATTAAAGCCAATAAAAATATAGTAAAAAAATATTTGCATATCTATCTCTCTCATCTGTATAGGTCATTAGCCACTATTGCGTGTAAGGGTATGGTAACTGTGGGGATGACACGATATTGATAATGATAGAAGGTGAAAGGACGAACACAATACCACCATGCCCGAGGCGGGACTCGAACCCGCTATCCTTCGGTCCGAGATCGCTACGGCACTACTGCCTTAGCGATCTCGGCTCTCCGGACGGGCATTCTGTATATTGTGTATATTTTGTTCATTATAGTTATATTATAGTTCGCTTGTTACCATGCCTAGTCAAAGGCTGTTAGAGAGCTGTAATTTTTCAATTTTCTGGTGATAAAATTGATGTTGAGCTGAGTCTCGGACGTAGTTTACTTTTCCCTAGAAATTTCACATCGGAAGATAGACAGTTCTTGAAAGTATATTTAAAGCTTTTGGATCTGTAACATTGCGATGCTTAATGTTTAAGTCCTGGGAAAACGAGATAACTAGAAGCACACGGTTGATCTTCCGCGTAGAAATCAGGCTTCGTGGAAATTTCGAATCAGAGATTGAATACATTAACTGTTTCCTGTGAAACAGTCATTTGAATTGAGAAGCTACAATGGAATTAAACAATTATTTTTATAACTACTGCCTGTCACGCGATATTCGACCTATATGTTTTGAGTGCGGATTTAGTGTGAAACTTAAATCGAGAGATGCTGTCATCAAACCATCTCGTTATTTGTTGTTAATTTGTCAAACAGTACAACTTTTAATACTTCTCGTATTTGTTTTTCTTTTTAATAATAGAAAAAAATATGAGCACTTCTTCCTCATCATTTTGCCACATCTTCTGACGGGTAATAAACAGCAGTCGTCTGTTGAGATGTATTGACCTTTGAGTACAACGTGCTTTTGCTTTAGGCGATCCCAGTGGTGACACGTAACAGCGGGCAATTGTGTCTGGTCTAATGGTAATGAGACCGTCTGCCTTTACGTAATGCGACTTTTTACGACCACTCCTCCCGTGGCGGCAGGGGGGGGAGGTGGATGCCCTCCCCCTTCCAGGCAACGTGACCTTCGGAGCCCTTCCGGCGGAGGCGGAGCGCTACAAGCCGCTATAACTACGTAACGTTGTTTTACGTTTCACGCGCGAAGGAAAACGAGTGGTAGAAGCGAAAATAGAGTGCTTCTCTCTTGGAAAATGTTCTCAGATCCACAAACGAATATTGTTCAAGTACTGGGTATAATATAATGATATGGGTGGGTGAGCTTCGTAATGGTTTTTTGGTTCCAATTTACATTTTTTTTGCGACTCTCAATAAATCATGTTAGCGCTATTTGTCCCAGATGGCAGAGTTCTGTTTTTTTTTTTTTTTTTTTTTTTTTTTTTTTTTTTTTTTTTTTTGAGGCCGAATGTAAAGAGTTTCACTGGATACGTAGTATATAAACTGGAACCGCCGCAGTTCTGCCGAACGCGGGCCCACTGTGGCCGTGCCCTGAGTCAACAGACGTGTTGCGCGGCGCAGAGTTGACCTTTGGGCTGCGGTGTTGAGGGGCCTTGCCCCGCGCAGCGATTTCCTCGGCCGGTGCAATTTGCAACGCGTAGTTCCGGTCGTGGCGTGGAACGCACGCGTGCTCGCACTTCCGGGACGCGACCGGTTGAGGGGGGCCGGCTGGTGTGTGTTTGGTTATGAGGGCTTTTCGTGCCCTTGCGAGGCTGAGCTGGCGATCCCCCCCTCCCCCTGGGACTCCGAAGAACCCCTAAAAATTCGAAACATTAACATTTTAAGAAGTGAATTAACAGGTGAACTAAAGCCGTGAGTGGTGATAAAGTGTATTTGAAGTGAAGGAGCAGATCCTCTAGGTATAATAGAAGCTGTGGAAAAATTCGGCTGTTTTAAGAGTAAACTTTTGTTTCAAAAACATTCCGCTTAGTTAATACTTAATAACAATTGTTGACGTATTAAAAGTATTTTTTTTCCTCTCTAAAATACATTCCTCAACATTCAATTTGTTCTTCTCCATGTAATGTCTAGATACGTATATTGCTGGGATGAACTCTTATGTGTAATACTTCCGAATACTAAAATATGTACTAACATGTGAATTATATACCTTCTGACACTGCCAGTGGTTTGAAGGGTTGCCAGTATCTGGTTGATTGTTAGGGGTCTCATCCGTTCATGCAATTGTGTGTGTTTGTTGCACCGTATACTCCTTAATGAGGTAAATAATGTCACCTCTGCCGAATGCTTGGAGTGACGCAGTAGGCTGTGTTGTCTGCCTTCGGTATAGGAACGTATTTGCCTGGAGCGACCGAGTGTTTTTGTCCCGCCCGAATGGAGGGTTCGTGGCATTGTGAAGGTAGCTACGGCGTCACCACCTTCTCCATCGTCACGTACCCCTCCATCACCACGCGCCCGTCCCCACCACTCCAAGCTACCCCACCCCTCTCCATCCCCTCCCTCTCCAGCGTCATCTCCCCTTCCACCCCCCGCCCTGCCCCCTCCATCGCCCACCTTCTCCCTTTCGCTCCGCACCCCCTTCCATCCCCCTTCTCCCTTTCCCCCGGCACCACCCCCTCCATCGCCCACCTCCCTATCACCCCGCACCGCCCACTCCATCGCCCCTCCCGTTCCCTGAGCGCCCCTCCCATTCCACACCTCCCTTCTCCTAACCCAACTCGCCCCCTCCCCGCCTCCTCCAACGCCGTCGCAACCACCAAGCAGATGACAGGCGACACGCGCCGTCGCTCGACCGCAGCGTGGACCTCGCACGCGATGCTCCCCCCCCCCCCATCCCTTGTTCCTCCCCCTCTCTCACTTTCTCATTCACCGGCCGAGTTTAGGTTAGAGCCAACTTGGCCGCTAAGTGCAGCAACTCTGACCGGGAGATCCAGGGTTCGAGTCCCCACGGTGGCAGATTTACACTGCTCGGTCGAATTCAGCCGCTGCGTGGAGGAGAATTCTAGCGGCTGGCTGCTCTGAACGGTGGTTTTCCGTTGCTTCTCCGATCAGTACCACGCGAATGCCGGAGTACCTTAACAAATGCACCATGGACCGCGCACAATCTTTCCTTCCCTTTCCTTCCTTTTTCCTCACCCTTACACACATTTGCATTTACATGCACTACACTACCTTACTTGTCGGGAGACTGGTCAGGCCCTTAGGGCTTGTCTCGCGGGGATATTCCTGAGTGGGGAAAGATCGTGTACATAGGTCAGCGCCGGATCTCGCCATCTATTGGATGAGGAACACCGCCACCTCCCGGTATAAGATATTCAATACAGTAACGGGATGACACTAGCTGTTTCCATGGCCGGAAAGTTTTCAAGTTTTCCCTTTCTTTACTTTTTGCCGTCCGTCCTTTGATCGTCTTTCTTCCGTGCTGTTCATACGTACTGATGGTAGAATTTAGCACTTTCAATTTTAAGAAATCGCATTTTGAAAATAAGTCTATAGCATTTTATAGCATTAGAAATCTTTAGATTTACTATTCTGTAGCATTTGTTAAGAAAATTATTAAGGGAGAACTCTTTGAGATAATATTATTTTGATGGTTTCGAGATATTCCCAGGAGATAGGGGAAACGAATCTAATAGTACACCTTTTGTGAACTTCAACAAATACAAAAGCGTAAGAAGGAACTCGTGCGCCGTGGGCGTATGGTCCTCCTCTTCTTCGCGTGTCCCGCCAGTTCTCAGTACAGCGAACTCCGAACATTGGGGAAGCTGAAAATCCCTTGACAAGACCCTGAGCGCTCAGGCTTTGAGGGTCAGTTTTCTTTGATGATCTTATTATATTTTTTTACTTCGTTTCAACTGTTAAATCTTTAATTGATGAATGATTGATGATGAATGATTGAATCTTAAGTGATGTTAATGTCGTATCCCCACAGAGCGAACACAAAGGAAACCATAAAATGCAATTTAGCGGTAAATTACGTCCCATATTCAGGAACCATTTCGCTGTTTTTATGTCATTGTACATTTTGCAATCTATTGTGTGTTCTATCGCAGATTGGAAACCTTCAGAAATATTCTGCACCGACCGTCGAACATACAATGTGGTTAGATTTCGCATTTTTAGCAATTGCTAAAATCTACCATCTCTATTCATACGTTGATGTTCCTTCATCCCTCCCCCTCAGCCCGAATTCTTCCCTATTTCATTTCGTGGTCTTCCTTCTGGTATTTCTCGCCATCGGTTCCCACACACTTCCTTGTGCCTCGTGATCTTTTGTTTTCGCCTTACGACCATTTTCTGCAGTTTCTTCGTACGTTCACCCACCATGCGGTTCAAACCAGTGTAAGCATGGTAGGTTTCTTTTTCAACATGTTTCATAAGCGGTGTGTTAGTACGAAAGAAATGAATACCTGACTAAATTTGAGCTTATAATCATTAATCACTGCTATTTTGGGATAGAAATGCCGATTTTGGGATATAATTTAAAGAAGGAAATGAATTACTTGTATCGATGAATTATGTAATGAGTTTCATTTGTTAAAGTATTAGTCATATTACTCATGAATGTAGTCTTCCTCCTGCTTCTTTCGGGGGTCATTTTCTCACCTTTTCATCTTCCTTGTTGGGCCGTTTTTATTGTTCTTCCCTTACAGCCTTTTTCTCCTGTTCATTCTTTGACATGTCGTCTGTCTGCCCGTGTCTTCATACCTTCTTTTTCAGTCACTCTCTCCTTTGCTGCGTGGTGTTTTCGCATCTGCTTTCTGGCTCATCTTGATTTTCGTAACATCAATCTTCCACATCTTTTGCCTTCATTGATCCTTCATTAAGGTTTCATTTTTTTGTTCTTGTGTTTTATTGTTGCTTACACATTTCTTTCGTTTCCTTGTACTATACATTTTGTCTTTTGGCCGTGCACTATTATCCGCCTTCCTACCGCCTTCCAGACCTGTGTGCCAATTTATACTATGCCGTTGTCGTTTTTTGTTTTTCTGTGTGCAATTGAGATTAGGAATTGTCCAGGAAACGCAAAGGGGATAAAATACTCGTAGAAACTATTTCATTCTTAATGCTGCAGCCTATTATCCAAGGGAGGACGAGAACAATATCTGGTTTTTGCGCATAAACGTCGTGTTATTTGTCGAATTAGTTGAATATGCGTAGCTATGTAAGAAACATTCGTTAAGAAACGTGTGTACTATTAACAACGTTTGTGAAGTTTTTCAAAAGTTTTTGCATGGGGAGATTCACAAAAGTTTATATTAGTGCGTCATCTGGAGGCAATAGTAGTTTTTTTTTTTTTAAATCGCCGAACCGATCGTTCTGAGTGCTTGTGGCAACGGATATTTGTGAGGTTACAGCATACTGAAAATTTCAGAATGGCGCATTGACCTGCATTGTCATGTTCACCGAATTTCTTGTCGTGCCCTGTATTTAGCCGCGACCTTCTTGCTGGTTCCTCTGCAGGCGGAGACAGTTTTAGGCGCGGAGTCGGGCGCGTGTGGGCCTCTTAATTTTTATGGGCTATGCATTTTTGAGTGGCTCGTCGCTCCCGCGGGGCCGGCGCGTCGCGGTCGCATTTGGGGTCTGCGGTTTCAAGAGGCTCTTCTTCATCCTCACGGTTCCCTTACGTTCCGCGATTTACCGCATTCCTCTATCCTCGCTATCGTGTTTCCTATCCGTCTTCTCTCTCCCTTCCCTCTCTCTTCTCTTCCCTCTCTCTTCTCTTCCCTCTCTCTTCTCTTCCCTCTCTTTTCTCTTCCCTCTCTCTTCTCTTCCCTCTCTCTTCTCTTCCCTCTCTCTTCTCTTCCCTCTCTCTTCTCTTCCCTCTCTCTTCTCTTCCCTCTCTCTTCTCTTCCCTCTCTCTTCTCTTCCCTCTCTCTTCTCTTCCCTCTCTCTTCTCTTCCCTCTCTCTTCTCTTCCCTCTCTCTTCTCTTCCCTCTCTCTTCTCTTCCCTCTCTCTTCTCTTCCCTCTCTTCTCTTCCCTCTCTCTTCTCTTCCCTCTCTCTTCTCTTCCCTCTCTCTTCTCTTCCCTCTCTCTTCTCTTCCCTCTCTCTTCTCTTCCCTCTCTCTTCTCTTCCCTCTCTCTTCTCTTCCCTCTCTCTTCTCTTCCTTCTCTCTTCTCTTCCCTCTCTCTTCTCTTCCCTCTCTCTTCTCTTCCCTCTCTCTTCTCTTCCCTCTCTCTTCTCTTCCCTCTCTCTTCTCTTCCCTCTCTCTTCTCTTCCCTCTCTCTTCTCTTCCCTCTCTCTTCTCTCCTCTTCCCTCTCTCTTCTCTCCTCTTCCCTCTCTCTTCTCTCCTCTTCCCTCTCTCTTCTCTCCTCTTCCCTCTCTCTTCTCTCCTCTTCTCTCTCTTCTCTCCTCTTCTCTCTCTTCTCTCCTCTTCTCTCTCTTCTCTCCTCTTCTCTCTCTTCTCTCCTCTTCTCTCTCTTCTCTCCTCTTCTCTCTCTTCTCTCCTCTTCTCTCTCTTCTCTCCTCTTCTCTCTCTTCTCTCCTCTCCTCTCTCTCTCTCACACACACACACATTCCTGCCCTCCAGTCACTCCCTCTCAATTCCAGCACTCCTTCCCTCACACCACAATATATCTCGCGTACCTCATAACCACCTATCCTTCTCTCCTCCCCTTCTCTTCTTTTACCCCCTTCCCATCCTCTACATCACTCCTGTCCTTCTTCCAATACCAAATTCTCTATCCTTTTCGCCTACTACTCCTACTACCTACTCTACCTCCCTCCCTATTCGATGTTCGTTGTCCTGCCTTTCTTCCTCCTCTTCCCTCCTTCCTCCCTATTTTTTCGCTCTCCTGCGACGATGTGGTGATATCTTTGGAAACTGGGGTTCAAAATCCTAGTCGAATAGAATTTGAGGTGGATGAGGCGGGTTTGCGGTATTTTCTCAGGGTTCTCCCGTTTCCACTGCATTTCATTCACCATTGCTCCATCATCCGTCATATCACCCTTCATCCTTAATAAAAAAAACCATCAGAGATATTGCCAAAAAGGCCAAAGGACTTGTGTGCGAGAGTAATTATATGTTTTGAGAAACAGGGAGTGCAATAACCGCAATTTACTTTATTGGAAAAATATTGGTACAAAACGGATTTTATACCATCTCGCGACATAAATTTCGAAAGTGATATTGAGTTGCTTGCTGTGTGTTGAAGCACGTCGTTTTGGAGTTCTCGATTTCTCTGAACATAGAATGAAGTAAAATAAAAATGAATTGGAAACGCTATTGCTATTTCTTATAAATGTTTGCGGTTGTAGCTTGTACTTCAGAGTACGGAATTCAACTAAGCCGAGGGTTCTTTTATAAACGTTTTTCCTTGTGATATCATGAACAGCCTTGGGATGTCAGTGACTGTATTTATCCGGAGAGCTTTTTAGCGATTTTCCGCAAGCGATGCGTGCAACGACATACAAAAGAGAAAGTGGGCGGGCCAATTAGTTACGGAATTCTCCTCGGTGGTACTTCTTGTTTCTGTTCATTTGCATTGGTGCGGGGTCGCACACCGGAGTTATCCTAAGAGTGTTGCATTGCCTTCTTGTGCTGGTTGGTTAAAAGTTTTACAAAAATACAATATTCGGTGGATTCACTTAATTTTTAAGTATTTTCTCGCTAAATCTTGTTTGTTTTATCGAATCGATATTTACGATGACTCGCTTTATATTTGCTTTAGGGCCGCAATGTGCGGCAGTTGCACACAAAATGCCTTATTATGGAAAATACTTGCATTGATTCCGATTGGGAGTAGATATACTCGTAGATATTTAAAATATTTGCGAGATCATTTTTAATGTGGTGAACTATATTAAAATAATTAAATGTTAGTTGAAGTGAAGGTTATTTTATAAATGAATGAAAACGGGAAAAGTAGAGATACAATATGACAAGAAATCTGAAGAAATTGAAGTGAGAAAGATGCAATTGAGTGGTGATGACGGAATGTTGAATTGAATAGCTTAATATGAGAGCAGTGAATGAAAAAGAGGGACTGAAAAGGAAAGAGATGAACTTTTCCAGAAATATAAGGCCGTGTAAAAGAGGAACGACAATGCCGTAGAACTGGGATTCTCAATCAGTGACGCATGTTCTCTCAGGGTGGTTGTAGGGATGCATTAACAGCTGCCACTGGAAGATTTTAAGGAGGAATAAACCATTTAACTGCAAAGTGTAAATGTAATCTGGATTTTAAATTTCGAATGAAATTGATTTTTACTGTGCAACCGGATAGATGATCGGAACTGGGTAGGGGCAGTATAAACAAATATCTGGGGAACGGCGAGTTACTTTAGCCAATTGTGTTAAAATAATGTGGGGTTACTTTTTTCCTCAAGTTTGTTTTCCTTCATTCATATATTTCAATAAATATTTAAAAAGCCTGAATAGTTAAAGTAGTTAATATTTGACAACTCTTATATAAAATTGTGGTAATGTAATCGTAGGGGTACATTAAACATTGGATATCGCATGCGATGATAATATATTCGCCGATTAAAATACTGACTTTTGACATACGATCGGCTGGGTCGCGGTTATCCAATCGGGAGCTTCAGTTCCAAGAATTGAGTCGTTACGAGGCTCTGAATTAGATAACCGCGTTCAGCTGACCAGGTCACAATTCACTGTATTTATATCGAAGTATAATTAGAAATTTTCATAATTTCTGATATAGAAGAAGAATCCAATTGACTAACACACCTGGGCCCCGCGCCTATAGTTGTGCAGAGAGTAAATTCTCCTCAAACAGCAGTGGGTGTATTACTCGCGCAAGTTTTCTTGATACACGCGCTCCCTAGTCCTCACCCAGCGCTGAATGCCACCGCACGTTGAGATACTTCTACTCTCACGTTGAGATACTTCTACTCTCACGTTGAGATACTTCTACTACGTACCAATTTACAATGCTGGCAACAACCCCCTGGTACTTTCAAAACAATCGTAGCATTTCTCGTGGCACGCTTTGGCGAGTTAAGTTCAAAGTTGGTACGCCCTTTTAAGCCATGGCGTAGTCAGAGCCCTCCTCTCCCCGCATCTTCCGTTGTGGAATATCAAGAAAAATTGCGAGTATTGTAGACAGTTGCGGCTCTAGGTATGGGCAAAGCGGCGGATCCCCCGGGGCCTGATGATGGGACTGATGGGGTAAAAATGGTGAAAAAACGAAAAAGAAATTAAAACTTCACAAACTCGTGATTGTAATTTTATAAGTCGCGGTATAGTGGTCTGATATTTTATAAAGTTAGATTTTTACCATGAATGTCATTATAGTCATTCATTACTTACAAGCTAGGATTCTGTGAAATGAATCAAAAGATGCTAACATTAAAATAGGTTCTACCTTAAATTCATATTTATTATTTCATGTATTTAACAAGTAATTTTATTAGACACTAAACACATTTTTTTAGCGTTGTAAGCTTACCATGGAAATTGTATTATTTGAGCACTAAATACATTAATTTAAAACATATTTCCGAAAACGTTTTCTAGCTTAAACTTTATAATTTTTGTTATTTGTTGAAATAATATAACTCATACAGTTTCTTAATACAACTTTCATATTTTTATTTTTTTCGGGGGAAGGTAAGGGAGAGGGGGCTACGTTTCAGTATTGCCCCATACACAAAATTGTCCAACTCCGGTTCTGGGTGTAGAGAGCGCGTGTCAGCCCATCTCGTCTTCGTTGGCGCGCGCTCTTTGCCGTCTGCGTCGTCGGCAGCAGCAAGGGAAGGAAGGGGGGCGGGTCATGGCGTCAGCAATTGGCGCGGGCGGAAGCCGTGGGCGGAGGCGCGGGGGCGACGGCGGCGGCGCCAGCGCCGCATGGGTCGCGGGTTCGCCGCCCTGCCGTGGCCGAGGCCCCCCTGACCTCCGCCCTCGCCCGACCCAGCTGCTGCGGGCGTTGGCGCGTGGTGTGCGGCTGGCAGCGGCTTTTGTTTTCGGGAGAGCGCTCGGCGCGGAGACCGTGTTTCGGTGAGAGCCCCATTGTGCTGTGTAGAAGAGCGGCGGCTGCCGACCTTTCTGAGCATACGGGGCACTGCTGGTGTAATTTGAAATTGGTAGATTATAATCTGCCACTTTTATATTAATATTTATCTATTAGTTATTAATAATTATTATGTTTACTAATAATTAGTCATTAGTTTGTTAATAATTATTAATATGATTTTTTAAACATAATTGTATTTGTAAAATAATAAACACTGCATTTTCAATGAATTTTAAGAGTGTAATTGCTGTAGTGAACCCGTGCTGGTCGGGTTTTTATTTATCACATTTATGTGTTGACGAAAGGAATACATTATAGCGAGTGTGAAATATAAGTAATTTTATGTATTTTTTATAATACTAAAAGTAACCCCGTCTTGGTTTGCTGCGGCCCATTCCGCTCCATCCCCTCACCCCACTTCATATTACTTCACCCCGCCAGCTCCGTCCCTTCTAGCTGCACCATCCCCGCCAGCTGCACCGTCGCCGCCAGCTTCACTATCCTCATCACCTCCTATGCCGTTCTATCGAAAAACTAGTTTAAATTAGTAAGGTTTCAGCCGTGTCGTCTTGATTGGTCGTCACGGAGCACCAGACTGTGCTTGATGTGGAAAACAGACAAAAATAAAAATTGAGTTGCAATTAGTACGTGAAATTTTTGAAGTTTTCGTCCTCGGTAACATGGGTTCTCGTGATATGTTTGTAAATCAATGTGTCGTTGAGTGTGTATTCCAGTCCACTTTTATTTTTTTTTTCTTGCAAATGTTTTGCGTCTCGTTATTGCCTAGGTAGAAACGTAAATGAATATTATAAAATAATACAATAAATTACATATCGAATAAATATTTCATACCTCTTGATTCTGTGACTCCTTCCTTGAGGTTGTAAAATTTAAGAACATTTGCTTGTAATGCTGTCAGCATGATTAATTGCATTCTCCGCATTTCTCTTGTAAATGGCAGCCATATTTTCAGATAAAACCATGAATGGTTCGTATTGCCGAGGATTTTGTTGTGAACAATCGATCATAGTGTGCAAATTCTTCCCTTTCGGTGATTGTAAGGAACCGATACTAATTCTTCTGATTGTTAACCCACTGAATTTTTAAGAAATCTTAAATAATAAACTTTGTGTGATGTGAAAATGATTATATAAATGCATTTAAGCATTGTAATATTTAGGAGTGTAATGCATTTTATCTGTGTATTAATGTGAACCTTTTTTACTTCTCAGGTAAGTGAAAATGGTTTTCTCGTCTCTGCTGACTTCGGTCGTGGGTGAGTGTTCAAACATGTTTCAAGTTACCATCGCCTAATATCTGCATGGAATTGTGCGATGTCAAGTTATTGCTCTTTGTTTTGTTTTTTGATTATCGTTGAAAAATAAGAAAGCATTAATAAAGCTCCAGTGGTGAAAAACTTGAGTATGTCATTTGTCCGATGGAAAAAAAAAATTGCTTCTTTTATCTTTGCAGCACAGTCCTGGTAACATACGTAGGGAGAAGTGCTGCTTTGCATTTGTTATTGCATAACAAAGTTCCGTTTTTTCAAGGAAGCTATAAACGTGGTTAAATGAGCGTTGGGATTAGATTTTTGGTATATTTCTGATATTTAAGGCAATAAACGTGACATCATCTGCAGGCAGGCTTAAGACCCATAATGGTGCTTTTGATTCCCCTTTGTGCGGGCAACAACTTTCTTCTGTCTCTGCTAGATGGGACGATCTATTTACTTCACCAGCATTTCGCTCATTGTCGTCTTACCAAAGAATCGAACGAATACTATAAAATAAAACAATGTTATTAAAGATGATGATCCAGATCTGCCTAACATGTTTGGTCATAGAATCTTTGAAAACGCCCGCTGTATTCGAAGACGAAACTTCATCCTGCTCTGGAGTTTCGCTAACCAATGTGGATATGCAAGGTGAAAAGTGCAATTGAATGTTGCTGGAATTGGAGCTCTCTATTGTGGGCGAGAGGATAGTGGGAAACCATGTTCCACTGATTTTGCACGAAATGTTTAAAGAACTCTATGGCTAGATGCACGTTCTTGTTTGCTGCGTGAAAAGCCAACTTGCGCCTTAGCCGTGGTTGTACGCATTTTGCATTACTTGTTACATGTTTTAAAATGCATTTTTTAAATATACTTGGATCTAGAATACTTATCCGTAGAGTAGTAAGGAGTGATTCCCAGTGTGGGTTTCACGGTAATGCAACATTTTCCTAAGTATACACGAGGTTGTAGAAATCAATTACACAAAGTTTTCAGGTGGGTGTAAGCAAATTTGACCAGAGAATGCTTCTGTTAAAAATAACAAAAATGTAGCGACACAGAGAGCCGACTCTTCCTGTATAAGGGTCAATAACACCCACCCAACCAATGCAGAGATATTTTTCAACAGATAGACACAGAGTCATTGGTGTTGGTGAAGACAAAATAATCCCCCTTTACAATACACGCATTCACATCAAGTGTGTGTTTGTGTGTATGTGTGTGCGTGACAATTTTCGGCCTGTCAGTGACTTTTAATAATTCGGTGTCTGAACTGAAGTCCTTCATTATTTCCCTTTTACGTTAATGCGCGATGATGAACTTTAATTTAGGAACGAATTTCTTTCTCAACAAAATAACAAAAATTCGAAAATATAACTACAATTGTTTAAATCTACGTTTTCCTAAAGGGTGTGGATTATCGTGCATTATGAATAGCGAACTGATTTGGGGACTCTGAGTGATCAAATAACTGATTTAGCACGAGAGACTAAGCGAAAATTAGCCCCAGTTATGTATTACTCCAGTTCAGCGATTGTCAACTTCTCTGATCTTACCGACAAATAAACTCAAAAAATTAAATCACGCTAACGTGATCGCTAATAGGACAACTAATAAAATCAACGCAAAATGTAAAATATTGATTGGAGCATTTCCATTGTGTGCCCCTATGGAAGTTAATATCATTCAAAGTGGTGAATTAAATCGTAAATTCTTATATAATTGCAACAAAATGCTGGTTTAAATGTGACTTTTTATTAAAAGTGGTAATTATTGTTATAATTATTAATTAATAGTAAATAATTGAAACTTGTTACATTTTACTACACTTTGTTCTTGTTCGTTTAAAATGTTTATAAATGATTTATTTACCAACAAAAAAGACAAATGCGACCGGATTTTTCCGTGGACAATGTTCTCTGAACCATCTGTTGGTGATCGCTGCGCCAGTCTTCGCGGGAGGGCTACGTGCCGCCGAGAGTCGATCCCGCGACCTCGCTTGGCGGGGTGTGGGCGAGCGAGGCCAGCGCGACTGCCTCGCGCGCGACCCACGTGCCGCATCCAGCCCCGTCCCGCCCCGTCCCGCCCCTCCAGTGCCCCCCTCCCCGTGTTAAAAAACCAGCTTCCGCTTCCCTTCCCTCCCTTCTCCGGCGGCGGCGTAGGCCTCTCGCTGCGAGGGACGTCCCTGCACAGTGCGTGACGGCGACAATGCGGGCGACCAGCGCCTCCCACCGAGAGGAGGCGGCGGGTCTTGGACGCGTTAATCAATTCAATGATGCCTAATTTTTCGTGGCGATTCCTAGGCTCTCAGGCCTGCTCTTGCGCATGACCACGTAACTTTCGCTACGCTCCTTTCACCGACTAGCGGAAAAAGAAGGTATCACTAGGGTGACGAAACAGGAAATTAAAATTTCGCTCGCTGACTTCTTTTAGGCTTGAGGAGCTTTTACGTGCAGTAAATCTACAACATGGGACAGCCAGCTTTACTTTTCCCAAGGAAGGTACAAGAAGGGTTTTTTCGCCCTTAAAATTCCAATCAGATTTGAACTCGCAAAGTTGGATATATCAGTCCGATTCGCTAACCGTAGCACCGCTGAAGCCGCCAATAATGGAGATGCAGGAAAGATTTGTTTGGGGCAGGACATCCCGATCGAAACCCAAAACTTTACATTCGCAAATCCATTACTTATACCAATTCACTGTCAGCAGAATGAATTTGTTTTAAACTGTTCCAGACCAGCCCCCTGCGCTCGTTCCTTGGGCAAAGGGTATCCAAACCCCCATGGATGTACTGACGTAATATTTATTAAATTTCGTGACCGACTATTTTGATTGGATTTGAAGAATGGGGAAGCAAGGTTCGCGCGCGTTCCGTGTCCAGTGCTTTAGGGTACTGGTCCGGTGTTCGCCTCGTGTTCATCTGAGAAACCACGGAAAACTACCTATCAGACCAGATGGTGCAAGATTGCTTCCCCAGTGTTTGAATTCGGCCAATCTACGCCAATATGTCGAACAGAAATGAACAGTGATAGAAAACAAGTTTCGGCCCAAAAGTTTCTAATGCTACTGAGGTACGCGTTACACTCACTTCCATGGATAATGCCTCCATCCCGATTTCCGGGTACAAAGTTGCGTTTATCGTCTCTCTCGCACAAATAGCAGTAATAGCCGTTAATCTAACGAGTGTGCACAGTTGACAATAGAACCTTGAACACGTATTTTACAATGGAGACTAATTGTTTTTACCAATATTTTCCTCGTATACTTTTGAATATGGGATCAGGAGAGGTGACTCAGGGCATCAATTGATGTTATCTCGCCGTCCAGTGGGGGAAGATCACATCAATCTTCAGAAGGGAAAACATGTACTACACTTACGGGAGTAATGGCCTTGACGCGTCCGGTGTTAGTAATAATCAATCAATAGTGTACGGAGGACAAAGCAAACTACTACCTGTGGACGAGGCCAGTCCAACGCAGGGTGAATGGGCGAGCGTTGCGCGCTGTGGGCCGCGGTGGGCGTGGGCGCTCCGTTGCACGCTGCGCAGCGCAGCGCAGCCGCCCACGTGGCCGCAGCGCCAGCCAGGGCAGGGGCGCCCCCTGTGGCAGGCGGGCGGGCGAGCGCGCGAGGCCAGGGATGGCGTTGGCCTTCCGGGCGGGAAGCGGCGTGGGCGGCCGCGAGTGGGAGGACCGCTGGCGCTCGCAGATGGACGGCGCCGATGGCCTGGGCTTTCACGAGGAGGAAAACGGAGGTTTTGTTATCAAACGTACGTCGGGGAGCTTTCTCCTTTTGCGGTCGCATCTGTTGTACCTAATATTATTGTTACCGGTAGTTATAGTATTAAGCGCCTTTTGTTTAATGCGTGCAAATATTACATGTGAATAAATTATTCCCATAAATATTAAATTAAAAAAACAACAAATTATTATAAAAACTCCTTATATAAACATAGAGGGAAAAAAAGCTTCGCTGGACTGTGTCGTTGATCCGCTCTCATTTCTTTGCTACTGTTGACTTGGAATAGTTCGTCTCGAAGTTCCATTTAGTGATGCGATTCCGGGAGATTTGTTGAAAAAACGTGGCTGAATCGGGCAGGCGCAAATGCTACTCGCAACACACAATTCTCCTCTATGCCGATCGTGCAACCCTGGAAAACTGTGCGTTCTTGAGCCTTTTGTTTGCATCGTCATATTCGAAATGCGATCTTTTGGAACCTTCTGTTATGTCTTGTGGAGTTTGGGAACCCTCACATCCTGGTGATGCTGGCGCGTTGAATTCTAATTAAAAATCTGTGCGTTAATATGTTTTCTCCTCATGGAATGTGGGTGGAGAGGCAATCTAGTATCCATAAGCGTTATTTCTCGAACGAGGGAGTTGCGGGACTTCGTTTCATTTTATTTGATATTTAGAAGACAATTATGTTTGTGCATAATAGTTGATAATGGTAAATAAATACCCACGCAACGCCGGATTTGTACATCAATATGAAATAAGCAAGGGGTGAAGAATTATATATTCCGTATGTTGTACATTATTTTCTTCGCGTGGGTTGTTTTTGTGAGAGTAATAGGGAGGTACTTCTACAAAATAACGACCACAGCCCAACTCGCATATTCTCTTGCGGTGTAATGCGTCAATGATTTCTATTTACTCGTCTTTGAATTTCTTCTAATCGTTGATTCCTAGCCCTAGGAGCAATAATTTGGTATAAGCATTTCGAAGAGCTTTCCAGCGGTCTTTATTAGCCTACAGTGGATTTCTGCTCCGGAAACTAACGACTGTTAAATGTAGTTTCTACGTCATGAGGAATATTCATCGTATTATGGAAGGCGTCATTACGTAAACTAAAGATACAATAGGAAAGCTCTAAAAGAATCATATGTACTTTAGTTCTCGTTTTTTTAGTTACATTGGAGTATTCGTTTTGTATTTAGTGATCTCAATTTTAGCTTCCTCCAACGTAAATCGTAATTTCGGTGTTCTGAGTTAACCCAATCTCGCCTTTTTGTGTTCTCGGAAATAGTAGAACATTTCATTGTCCCTACGTCACGTCCAAAAGCGGTCGTTTTAAGTCCGTTTACGCGCATTTTCCAGTTATGTACATTTACGTGCGGAGCGTTCGTTGCGAACGCCTGTTAACTCCATTTGCGTGCGTGCTTCCTTCTTCGAAGCTTCCCGCTCCCAGCGTGCGCTCTCGTTCCCATCCCAAGGTTGGTTGTTGTTTTTTTTTCTCCCCCGCCTCCGCTTTGCCGACCTTGCCGCTAATCGCGGCGAGGGGCCTGTTTAAAGCGTCGTCGTCTGCGGAGTCATGCGACGAGCGGGCGGGCGGGCGGTGTACCGCGGGCCGCCGCGGCTTTTAAATTGAGTTGAGCGGCCGGAGCCTAGCCCCCCACCCCACCCCACCCGCCTGTGAGTCACGAGGCGTCGCCAAGACGCGCAGCTGTTTTCAAATTTTCAGCCCCGGCGGATGACCCGCTCGTTGCATGACTTTTAATTTTCTTTTTTCTTTTTTTTTTTTTTTTAATTTTAATTTTTACTTTCCCGTATATGTACGTATATACGGAGTAATATACGTTGTATAGGAAAACTTATGTAATGCTTCGGAAAATCGATTTCGAGTTGTCAACTGAAATACACGTATTTCAGTATCGTATCATATACTGGTACGATAAGGCCTAACTTAAACGTACTAACCTGTTTACTTATATTACCTTCAAAACTAATGGTAAAAGCAACTTTGGGCAATCCTAGGGTATAATTTTAATTTTCAGAAGTAAAAGTTCTTAAAAACTGTTCTTTGGTCTTCCTTTTAATTTTTTGCTCTCACACTTTCATTCATTTTTAATCCAATATTTTCAAACACTTTCACTCACTCAGGCATTCAACACTTTGCACTATTTTATTATATTCGTACGCCTTCCCCATGCTCCGCCGCCGTTTTGTACGGTGTATCCCGATTGCATTCCTTGTCCATCTTATCCTAAGCTCTTTATCTATCTCCCCATAGGGCGGATACCGACTGCTTCTCTCGGTCAACATTTCGTAAGCTGCTTATTTACCTCCCCCCAAATAGCATAGCCCGACAGCATCGCGTTTCGTTTTCCTCCTTAGGGTATAAAGAGATTACTACGAGAAGGGGCCGAGAGCTACTGCTTGGTCCTCGGTGGCAACATAACTGCAGGTTATGTCTATGCACTCATTTTGTTTGTGCGTTTATTTACAGTTAGTTCGTTTGTAAATGAATTCATGACAGTCTCCTGCAGTGTCATCGCCCGGCATGACGTTCATTTGTTTCTCGACCTGTTAGAGTTGTCCCTTCCTTAGAGTAACTCGTCTGGGAGACTAGATTTCTACGTTTACCGTATAGTTTCTTATTATTAGGCGTAAATTGATCCGTTATAATTCATCCACTTCTGTCGATTTTGAAGAAACACTTGCACGCACGTCTTTGTAGTGCACTGCCAAAGTTAAAAAAACGCACTTAAAAGTTTGCGGAATCCAAATTTGAAAGCACGTATCATGAAGATCATCTTAGCAGGCCGACTTACACAATTTTGCGATTCCCGACGGGCATTTTTCTGTGGGCCGCGGCTTTTAAATGAGTTGGGGGAGGGGGGGCAAAATTAGCCCCCGCGCGTGAGTAACAAGTAGTCGCCAATGCACGCAGCCGTTTTCAGATTCTCAACCCCTGCTGAAGACCCGCTCGTAACGTTTATTAAGACTTTTAGCTACCTCCCCAAAAAGTCTTACATAGTCCGATTGCATCCCGTTTGGTTTTCCACGTGAGAATAAGGAAGTGCTCGCCTCGTTTATTCCTTCCGCGTCCCAAAATACTGGTCGGGGTGCAATCGAACTATCCATTCCCATGTAGCCAAACGTGAAGGATGATTATTTGGAAAACTGTTGTGTAGGAATCCAATGTGTAGATAGGATCCAATCTGTCTTCACCTTTGTACGTCTCAACTCGCCACATGATATGGTTCCCCAGAAGTGATAGCCAATGAAGTAGCCAAAAATGTGTACCAATTTCGCAAGGTAATAATGGCGCACGTACGTGTTATTATTTGTGATTGAGAACGGTTCTTTTGTAAGACTATTTTCATGCATTAATATCATAGTATAGTAATATCACAGTAATATAGTTCGTTAACAAGATAAGTGTTTTTTTTTTATTTTTCTTCAGAAGCTAGTACTGGAAGGATAAACATTTCTACCTTCCCTAAAATTTTTGACAAACATATCTTGTATATCTCGCATGTTGTAACGTAAGCACGTATTAATCAATTAATTGTAGTGCATTCCCTGGAATTTAATACAATTTGTAATGAGTACATTTCTTTACTATATGATGTTGGTTTGCGTACCTTATTGAGATATTTGCGTATGTGGGGTGCCTGGATTTGAATATGAAGGCTATGAATGAAAGCTATTGGTTAATAGATGTTAACATGTCTTTGCGTGGAGCGTCTTTTTGGTGTTTTTCATGTGTGTCATGATTACTCACGAACTGCTTCTAATCCCATCTCCTCAAGACCTCAACTCACTACTTTCTTATTCGATCACGATCATGCCTCTATTGATCCCTGATCCTCTGGCTCTTCCCTGTTGCGGTCGTCCGTAGCGTTCCCGAACATTAGTTTTCATTTTAAGAGGATGCTCTAAAGTAATCAGAACCCATTTGTCTTTTTATAATATTAGATATTTAAGGCTATTGTTTGACATTTGTAGCTACCTTGCATATGGTAACAAGTGTTTAAACACATTAAAAACGTTCTCTGGTGATATAAAATTTCGTTGAGTTTCTCCTCAATTCTTTATACTTTATTTGGCGATTGGGGCTTCGGACGACCACGACAGGGACGGGGCAGAGGATCAGGAATCAGTAGAGGATGGCATTCTGTATAGGCGAAAAAAACAACTCTGTATTGTTTTCCAAGAACTTGTAGGCATGATACAATAACGTGCCTTTAAGAAGCATTCCACAAAAATTACACATTTAGATAGTTCTAAACAAAGGGTGCAGAACGAGCATTTTACTCGTACATTTCGAACTCATCACTTAGACTTCCTATTATTAGGCAAACGCCTGATTTACTCGTTCGATGGGGTTTCAAGAAATGAATTACGAATTCATGACTTTGACATTCGTAACAACAGCATTTTTTAGTGAAGAAAAATGTATATTTCCCTGATATTGTAAAAATGGCTCTCTGTCCCGAAAAAAAACCCATCATAGTTCAAATTCGGTGTAATTTCAACAGAACAAAATAAACTCGGAAGCGTTCATAGGTCTAGGGTGAAATCTGTATTTATTAAAATTCGCAAACTACTCTGCCTGAACTCTGCATCGAAAGACGAAAATACAATTAAACATTTTAAACTGTCTTTTTAAGAATGAATAGAGATAATTTTCGCCTTTTAAAGCTTATTTTAGGCGTTTAAAATAAGAGTTTTTTGAGAGTTTCGACCTCGAGAATTCGAGGTCTATTTATCACTATGTGACGTTCCCTTCAAACTTTTCCTCTTTTGTACACAGTCACAAGGAAGTGTCGCAGCGAAATGAGTGATATTTCGGTTAGCACTGCAGTCATGAATTTTCGCCTTGCACAAGGTCTTACACACTTACGCTTTTCCATGGTGATAATTGCCCAGCGAATTTGACTGTTTGTGTCAAGTGTTTTGCAAGCCATTGTTGACTCGGCACGAAGCCTGTGCAGAATGTTGTGAAAAACTGCATCGTACGTTGTGTAATAACATGCAAAGTACTCTGACTTTAAATAATGAGATGTACATACTTAGTACATGTGACCGAGAATTTAGTGATGCTTAGACCAAATGTACTTTATCGTATTATTTGTAATAGCTACATAGATTTGTAATATAGTTTGTATTCTTTCAATTCTACAATCATATTTTGTTAACTCTATTCACCAAACTTACTTAGGAAAACGAAATTCTTTAGTCGCAGGCGACTTGCCAGTCTCGATTCGAAGGGTCGAGGGTCCGAATCCCTACTCGGGCGTGATTATTTGATTTGTATTGTGGAATGATGAGGCTTTTTTATCCACCATGCCAGCACCACCACCGCCTTTCAAATTCAACCCTTTTCCTTCGATTCCTAGCCGGCTGGGTGACGCAGGTGTTTGGAACGTTTGCTCCTAAGTAACATCAGAGTTATGGGTTCGATACCTGCGAAAGGCATGGTTGTTGTGTGTTGTTGCTTTGTATACATTCCTTGCACACTCTTATATTTACATCATGGGATATTTTTTAAAACAATGTTGTTTCTGAACAAGTACATTAATATGAAGATAATATTGAAAGCAAAATATCGATGTTTCTGCTGGAAAATATATATGTTTTAAAAACGTCGATGTTTTGCCATCCCTGTAGTAGGCGTAGATGACTCATCCGCGCATGGGCATTGTCTCCTTTTTCGTGTGTCTCGCCCGCGCCTTAACGGTCGCGTAGTGCGTTGATATCTCGCGCGAGCTCTTAAAACAGGAATACGGCGTCTAATGCATCGTCTCTCCGAGGACCTATCAGTTGCCGAGTTGTTGCGTAACGCCGCCTTCCCGCAGCAGGTGGGTCGGGGAACCCTGATGCAGCGCGGCACGTTGCCCCGCCTGGGGCCATTCAACGCGCGGTTTGGAAGCCCGAAGACCGGCCATGGCCACTAGCCCGCGCAGCCTAGTTCGGAGCAGACTAGACAAAAGGGGGGGGGGATCCAACTTTTAAGGGTTCGAGGGCAACGTTGGAAACCTTAGGCGTGATTGTGGGTCTCTTTTATATTACTCTTCGAAGAAGAAGAAAAAAAAAAAAAAAAAAAAAAAAAAAAAAAAAAAAAAAAAAAAAAAAAAAAAAAAAAAAAAAAAAGAAAGAAAAAAAAGAAAAAAAAAACAAAACAAAAAAAAAACAACAACAACAAGTCGCAATTACATGATACGTTTCAATTACATGATACGTTTCATTTCATGCTAGTACCTCTATCTACGTGTAGAATATTACAAAAACTGGCATGCACTTCTATTTAACAGCAAGCCCCTTCACGGTCACAGAGGGGGACACTGTCGTCCCATCCGGAACTTAAATACCAAAAAATTTAAGTCGTAATGAAGCTCGCGATTGGATGACACTGTCGCCCCTTTCCTGCCAGCTCGAGACTGTGAAGAGGCTTGCTGTTTGAATCAAAATTAGGCCATTTTTGTAATACTCAGCAACTAGAAAAAATGCACTAGTATGAAATAACAACCATTGTTTAATTGAAAGAAAGGTTTAATCACGTTAATTGCTTAGTACACTAACAGTTGCCTTCTAGTGAAAAAAATTGAATTTTGAAGACTCACCGATGTCGGTTCATTGACATGTGACGATGTCGGTTTGACAGAAGGCAAAATAACAAAAGTAGCTTAGAGACAAACTAAAAATAATAATGTCAAATCAAAACTTAAAAAAGATCAAATTATGAGAGTACTGTACTCGATCAGCTACTTCCATCAATGAACTGTCGCTCCTAATGTCAAAAGATGAACAAGGAAGAATCTACAAGTGGAATTCTGAATTTATTTTTAGTAAATGTAATTAAAGGAAACACATTTTCACATGAATACAACAAGCTCCCAAACATTGAATTAATTTTTAAACCAAATGATTTTAAGTTTTGGTATGATATCTGGCTAGAAATTTTGATAAATGTTATCTCTTTTCTTTGTTGCTCTGCAGAATCGTATCGGTTTGTAAATTCAACAGCAGAAATTGTCGGTGTGGTTCTTGTCTACTCTAGCTTCATCTCGAGTATTAATTCTTTATCAATTTCATTTGCTAATTTTTGTCGTATTCAAATAAATACATTTTTTGAATGAGCTATAAATATATTTCACCCTTCCTTGAGATTTTTTTTTTCAAAAACGATTTGCGAACAACCAATTGGAATCTCCTGGACTAGACCGTGACACGATGTCATATGAGACCTTTACACGCATTACTCGCCATACGGTGGTAGAACTCAACGTCGTGCCCGAGGCCGTATAGATTTGCAGGACTTTCGTTTACGAGGCCATGTTAGACCACGGTTGGCCGGGCTCGTACACTTCGGAGGAGTGCAGTGAGAATCAGGCAGGAGTGTGCAGATTAGGTTCCTCTTTCAGATATCCATTTGCATGGGACGGAATCTTCGCTTTTGAAACGAAGTTAAAACCTAGTAGAACTTTCGTTTGGCAAAACGTTAAATTTTATGATTGTATCTTGTAATCTGAGTCAGAATCTTGACGAGTTATCGATGATTAATCACTTCGTGGAGAAGTGGAAATGAATCTAAAAGAATAAATGTCGGAATACTCATGCCCAGTTAATCCTTTCTCGTCTTTCTTTTCTCTCCGTGCTCAGTGAAAATTGAAACTGTTTTCCAGTTCTACGAGGGACATTCCGGCTATTAGCTCAAAGAGTCTCGTTTGCAGAGATGTAATCTGTTCACGTGTGGGCGCGACCATTTCCTTTGTGCATGAGTTACTCTCACGCGACTGGATCTCTGCGAAACGATACTGTTTACCCTTGTATTGCACAGTGTTCTGACAGGGACTGTACGAAATAAATTTTCGTTTGAGGCGTATATTTGTAGGAAAGTGATTTGAATCGTTCGTTGCGTTTCGTACTATAACACAGTATATTATTGTCTTTTTGTTAGCGTTTCCTCGTACCCGAATATTTCCACGTCCACGATAGATTTATGGGAATGAATAACGTAATGGCAGAGGTTATTACGGAGCTGATTAATGATTGAGTTACCTTGGAAGGTTTGGCAAGAGAAACGGGAAAATCTCATGTAAACGGTCTGGGAACCCGTTCGGCCGGCTGCAAATTCCAATGGAGTGCCCTGTATTCGAACCTTGGTGCAGTTGTAAAACAGCTTGTTTACTGGGCGCTTCTGCACACCTCGACCTTCAAGTAGGAACCAAAGAAGTCGCCCTCCCCCATCTTCCTGTCCTATGATCTGTCAATCTTCGGCAATTTTTTGGTTTCCAAGAGCAGTGTGGGGGGCGTTGAACACTTTTCATTTCACGTTTACTGTCGGCGCATTTTTTATTTTGTAGATGTTTTTGTCATGGCTGCAACATGAAAGCCTTTAAGTGCCTAAATGCCAAGCGAGTCGCATAATAAAACAATTGACAGGCAACAGCAATTCGCTAACTAATATTAATAACCTATAATAATAATAATAATAATAATAATAATAATAATAATAATAATAAAAGTCGAAGAAATCAAAGAAACAGATGATGTTTGGAAGAAGACTAAAAGAGAAAAAATTCTTGTTAATGCACATGAGAAAAAGATGAAACGTAATTAGATACGTATCCTGTATTGGACGGTTGTGTAGAGGGAAGAAATTGTAAGGTCAAGCTCAGGTTGGACCGAGAATCTGTAGATCGGCGGCATCGAAGAGATTGGCGGAAGACCAGAAAAGTTGGAAAACTTCTATCAACTCTTATTCTCTGTTCCTAGGCCAATGTCCGGGCAATCCCAGTACGTGCGCGCAGCTGGCCCTTGCGGGCATTGAAATTCCTCTGCCACGGGAGCAGAAAGGAGGGTAGATGCCTCCATGTTGCATTTTTAAGGCTGTCCCCTGTCGGTCATATTTTTCTTATGCCCTTTCCTCAATGATTTCTTTCTACAAAATACGTTTGTAATTTGGTAATGATCATAATAAATCTGTATTTTTGGTTTATTTTACTAAGCGATAATGGATTTAGATGACTTGACCTTTACAATTATGCCCCTGAAGCTTTCCCCTAATCACCAGCGTACTACAGTTATAGAGGGGGTCCGCGGCCGTGGATATGTAATCTCTCTGCCTCCTCGAGATCCAAAGCAAGCTTTTGTCTATGCGTGCGCGCGACAGCGACTTCCTGCACAAACATGCAAGACCGATAGCCGTCCCTGACTTTGGGGGTCTTCGATTGCATATGTAGCAGACCGGAGCGTCTCCAACGGCGTCGAGCTGCCCGCGTCGCTTTGCGTCACGTCGCATCGCTTTGCATCGTTTTGGATCGCGTCACTTTGCATCGCATTGCATGGCATCGTATCGCTTCTCGTCACGTCACGTAGCATCGCATGGCATCGTATCGGTTCGCATCACGTCGCGTAGCATTGCATGGCATCGTATCGGTTCGCATCACGTCGCGTCGCATCGCATGGCATCGTATCGGTTCGCATCACGTCGCGTCGCATCACGTCGCGTCGCATCGCATGGCATCGTATCGGTTCGCATCACGTCGCGTCGCATCACGTCGCGTCGCATCACGGCGCCATCGGACGGCCGTCAGCGCTCTGCTCCGCGCCGCGCCCGGCGCAGCGTCGGCGAAAGCGCGCCTACTCGCGGAAGCCGCGTCGGCGGCAGCGGCGGCGGTCACGTGGCCGGCGCCGCCGCCGCCGCCGTGGTGGTGGGTCCCGTTGTGGAGGCCGCCTCCGCCACCGCCGCCGACGCCGACGCCGCTGCTGTCAGTGTGCACGCCGGCCTGGAACTCGCGCGCTCGGCGTCGCCGCCGGACGCTTCGACGCCGCCGCCGCCGCCGCAGCACGCGCGTTGCCACGACGCTGGTGGTTGTTGTTGTTGTCGTTGTCGTTGTCGCCACAGGAGTCCGACAGTGGCGGTGGATGCTGTCAGCGGTCTGGAAGATTATCGTAGGGTGTTGGGAAGTGCTAAAGGCGACCAAACGTGTTGCTGATCTCGCGATTTGATTCACACTTTGACAGTTCAATCGCACGACAGTCTGCCGAGATACACGTCTTGACAGTGCAACGCTGCCTGGTGGCGGGTGTGTTGGGATTCGTAGGCTCAAGTGAGCGGCAGGAGATTGTGGATTGTTCGAAAGAGTTGATCCCGTTCGGACCTCGCGCTGTGAATCTCGACAATTGATTTCCCCGGATAATATACAGCGTGCATTGTGTTGGTTTCATCAGCTCATGTTAGCGGCAGAAGATAGTAGTGTTTTTTTCGGAAATACAGCTAACTTGTGGATCTCCCTCTGAGGTTATCGCGAGTTGTCCCTCGCGGGCAGTGCACTGCGGTCCGTATTTGTTGTTGGCGAGGCGTGTGTTTGCGTGGGAGTTACGCCGCGTGTGTCGCCGAACGCCGGCCGTCGACGGACGCATGACTCAGGTACTGGAGGCTCGGTGACGGATTATCCGTGTCGACAGGGCGGCTGCGGTCAGCGTCGGTGTTGAAGTTTGCCACTTGCGTGTTCAAGGAAGTGTGACTTTCAATTCCTGGCCAGCGTGTGAAGTATGGGTTGTTTTGAAAGGGAAAAGAGTGCTTGAGAGTTGTTGTCACAGAGTGTAAGAACTATTTTCTAACTGCGCCGGGGTGTATGTTGGAGAAAAAGTACCACTTGTTTGTGGCAAGTGTTCGGACGAAACGTCATCACGAGTGCTTCCTTGTTTACATAAATAATACAGGAAGAATCATCTTCGTGAGCTTCAGTGACTGTTGAAGCTTCCACTGCAAGATTGAGTCGTGTTTGAATTGGTAATGTTCTCAAAGAGTTTTTAACCGCCAGAAGATGCTTCCTTTTGAAGTAGATCAGAAGCACGAAGACGCGTAAGGCTTCGGGCGTACTGCTAAACGTGTTCGATCCGTATTCTGGGCTAGACGTGTGTTTCTATTGAGCTGTTTTCTTTTCCTTCAACGCGGGACCGCGCTTGTTGTGTGCCGTATAATTCACGCGAGCCGCCTCCGCAGTCTCTCCCGCCTGCGTCCGTCAGCACTCTTTCCGCCTGACGCCGCCGTCTCCGGTTGCTGACGCTGGCTCGCTCGCCCGCCCGCCCGGCTCGGTTCTCCCAGAAGGAGGCCCTGCGTTCAGCCCGCAGGGAATAGCCGCCTTCGCCCGCCTGGCTGCCTGCCGGCTGGTGACGAAGTGACGCAACTACTGCCCGCCGTGAATGAGCGCGGGCACGCGCTCGCTCCACGGAAGCACGTGGCCTGCGAGTCTCCGTCACGTGCGGTCGATTTACATACATCCGTTGTTTCGACCCTTCTTTTCTTTTTTTTCCCGCGTTGTGTTCGGTCGAGTGTCGTTCACGCGCCAGGCGAGGCGTACCTTGGCGGTTTGTGGAGCGTCGGCAGTGTGTCTAGTGTTATTGGCCACGACGGATGCGTGTTAGTGTTTACGCCCGTGAAGGTTAAACTCCGGTGATATAAGAAGTTCGTGTGCGCGTGTGGTTGTTTCGGCGCGTAGCGCCTGGGAATCGTCGACTGCCGAGCGTGAGCGTGTGCGTGTGGAGAGGAAGACGTGAGCGTGCGGCAGGTGAGGCGTCGATGATCCGTGCCGCTCCTTAAATGAAGAGCCGCCCTGGGGAGCGTTCCCGTGGGAGTGGGAGCGTGAGCGTGAGTGGGAGTGGCGGTCCGCAGCCGCCGGTAGCCGCCGTCGCCGCCGAGCGTGAACCCTCCTTGCACCCGAATCCCGAGTGGTGGCGCTCGGTCACCGACTTGATGACGTGCGGCCGGTTCTACTCGCCCGTCGCCTGGATCTCTAACGGTACGAGCGCGCTGGCGTGCGAACTCTGTCTCTCTTCCTCCCTCTGTGCATCTCTTTCTGTCTCGTCTCCCTCTCTGCATCTTTCTGTCTCGTCTCCCTCTCTGTATCTCTTTCTGTCTCGTCTCCCTCTCTGCATCTCGTTCCGTCTCTGAATCTCTTTTTGCCTCTTCTCCCTCACTGCATTTCGTTCTGTCTCCTCTCCCTCCCTCCCTCCCTCCCTCCCTGCATGTCGCCTTCTGAATTTCGATCTGTCTCCTCTCCCTCTTTCCTCTCTCCTGTCTCTCCTCTCTCACTCTGTGTGTATGTCTCTTTCTCTCTCCTGTCTGTCTTTTTGTCGCCATCTCTCTCTGTCTCCCACTCTTTCTCTCTCCCTTTCTCTCTATCTCTCTGCCTCTCCCTGTCTCACTCTTTATCTCCTTCTCTCTCCCTGTCTGTCTCCAGTTCTGTTTGTGTACCTTTCTCTCTCTCTCTGCTCCGGCCTCTTTCTCTCTGTGGGCTAAGTAAGCGATGCGCGCGGATTTTCACCCAGTCTCGCCCCGTTGCCTTGGCCAGACGGGTGAGCAAATGTTTGCTCTGGTTGTCGTTGATGTCGCTGTCGACGTCGCCACCGCTGGTACTGCTCTGTTGAAGAATGGAGAGCTAAACTGCCAGGAAAAAAATTAAGGTTATGGACGAAATTGGGGAAAACGCATAGTTTTTAACCCTTTTGTTCTAATCATTCTTGGATTGTCAAACAACTGTTTAAAATAAAATTGTTACGTTGTTTTTTTTAACGTCGGCAGAAGTATTTTCGTCGCCAGAAGTGTTGATTGCTCTTTTCGTAAAGATCATCAACTCTTGTTATAGGATTGTTACCATGTCATAAGATATGTGTATCGTTTTCCGCGATGGCCGTTTGTGCTGACGCAAGAACACTAGCATGTGGGCGTTTTAAGGAATATGTCACATGATTTTGCCTTGTTTGCTTTCCAGAACAAACCTACGTCCGCTCCGTTGCTAGAAGTGTTAATTGCTCGTTTTGTGAATGGAATGTTTATTATTGGTGTTAACCGACAACATAACCCCGAGTCATTTGATGTTTAAGGTTTGCAGTAATAGCCGTGTGTATTATCGTAAGAATACTCTTCGTTTAAGAAGGTAGACAATTAACGGGAATTTATGAGGTTAACTGACTTGATGGTCGTTCAAATGTTTGCCTTCATAGCCAAAAGCGTCTACGGTTCGATTTGTGAATGGAGTGCCAAATCGAGGGCGGATCAGGAGAACGGTGTGATGAAATGTGATGTTCGTTTTTGTGTGCATCGGTGGCCATTCCTGAGAACACTCTTTTGCATTGGCGTTATGTTTCAAGTGTTTGCGGATATGCCCGGCTAGATGAGCAGACGGACAAGCATACGTTTTTCCTCTCTGCCGCCGGATGTGTCTAAACGCGTTTCTCAACCTTGTAGTCATCGCTTTACGGTTGTCCTCGCTCGTCATATCGCGCATTGTTCTTGAGGAAACTACGCCCCTTAAAAAAATAAAAATATGAGAGAACTGAGGTACGCTGCTAGTACGAAAGGCATGGATTATGCAGCCGTTTAGTTCATTGCGTAATTTTCGTTGTAACAAACTGTGCTCCCATTATATGAAATTTGGCTATTAATATTAATATTATTATTAATATTATTATTAATATTATTATTATTATTATTATTATTATTATTATTATTATTATTATTATTCACGTACGGGACCACGCGAAGTAGAACATACAAGCCTTTCAGCGCTTCCTAATCTTATTTTGTGTCCATATCTCCTACATTACCTCATAGTGTTTTCTTTTTCTTTCCTCTGGCCAAGAGGTTCCAGATTTTTTGTTGTTTTTTTTCGCTTGGCCAACCCTGCAGTCACAAATTTTTGTGTCTAAAATCATTTCTATCGTGGATTTCCTTTTATCGTATCCCGGCGTATTTCAAGACGTCTTTAATTGCTGCGATCCATTTTATTGTTTCAATATTTGCTTTAGTTCGGTTTTCATAGAATTCTACTACTTTATTATTATTATTATTATTATTATTATTATTATTATTATTATTTCTGTTTGCATACCCATGGCATTACATACGCCTGTTTTTTTTTTTAGTAATGTCGCCAGACGAGAGGAGAGGAGGGTTGGTTATTTCGTCGACAGAACTGTAATCAAATCTGGAGCGCGTTTTTCAATGCAAAATATTTTGTATTACCAGAGAATGAGCATTTCTGGTCATCAGATTTTTTTCAACAATCATAGCTCTTTGCCATGTTTTATGATTACTTCAACTAATGCTAGTAAAGGAGTAGGGATAGGTATTCTGGGGCTTAGGAAATGTGAGAATATATTACCATTGAACTCGTAATAGGAATGGAAATTGTTGATCTAATACACACGTGGAGAACTCTGTGCTAAATCTGCGAGGGTTATTCGTGAAGGGCAATGTCATGTAAAATTATGTGAATGATTTATCCGTCTCGTTGTTTGTGGCCTTGAAGATGTCACTTGTGCAGGAGCGTCCAGAAGGGATGGCAGCTGGGGTAACTTGCCTCAGGCCCCGACTTAATTGGATGAAAAATATTATCTCTAGACCAGATTTAACGCTAAAAGTTATTTCTGATGCATGGAGAAATGAATTTTGTCTATGAATTGGGGGAGGAGTGAATGTTTTGTTTGAGGTAAGGGTCCCCCGAGGATCAACTGTTCCAGGCTCTCGGTTTTCTGTAGGCGCCCCTGCACTCACGAGTCGCATGATACATTATTATCGGATTTACCTCGGCAGCGGCAAGGCGTATGTACGACCACGTGTCTTCTTTTGGTTAGTGACTTCATGTTCTGTTGTTCGTCGGTGTGACATCTAGCATGACCGGTATTATCATGGAATGTTTTTGTGATGGCTTAATATCTTCAGATCCTTATTGGATACGGGCGACCCAGTTCTTTTTCCTTTCATGAAGTCTCTTCTTTCAAGTATGTGCTTCCTTACGATCTCGTGAGTTCGTGACTCGCGTTGTCTTAATATATTAACTGATTCACAGGCTGATCTTTACATAAGTTTCATTGCATTATATTCCTTCGAATATCCCTTGAAGTAATTGTAATATACATCAGTTCCCTGCATATGTAGTGCTATTTGGATGATTCTAATTAGTTCTTCGCCAGCACAAACATAAACTTTTCTTTCGAAGAGAAATGGATTGTTTTAAAATTGTTAAGAAAATCCAACGACTCATAAGTAACATCTCTGTCTGTTTTGCATTTAATTTGCTATCTTTTCGTATAATGTTACGTTTTGAAGCAATTTATGTACATTTCGTAAATTTGACAGGTAATTGGTTTACAGTTAGACTTTAAATCTGATTTTATTTTTTTAGACATGGCTATCGGCAATTACTCTTTCAATATTCGCGTATCACCACTTCTTTTTTGACACGTTGAATTTTCGGCGTTGGCACATACCTTCAAGGAAATTTGAGAACACTTTCGTGCTCGTGGCCTGTTTAATGTCATTGGTGGGTCCTGAAACAGGTTTGCCCTGCCTCCATTGGAATTGAAATCTGATATACATATACTGACATATATGAAATTGCTCAGCATGCATGCGTGATGCCATGACCTTGGCATGGAATACACAGGAATTTCAAAATATGAATGGGGGAACGATTCTTTATAAAATTCTCCACTTTAAAATATTTGTTCGACTAGGAGGAAGGTAATTCATTTCGCATATTTTTATGCAATACTAGTATTTGTAATTACAACGCTAGGTAGAAATCACATTCATCAGGAGTCGGTATCAACAGCTGACGACACGAAATTCACATATAATACGAGTATATACGAGAATATGAACATTTACGTTACGTTTCAACACATTGCCAGACGACATTACACAATTAAATTCAACAATTAAAATCGATTTTTCAAATTTAAATCGTAAAATCTTTACTACTGAGTAACTATTCGTGTAAAAGTAGATACTATCTTAACCAACAAGAACAAATAATATTAATTTTAACAGTGATGTATAATTAATTAATTTTCATTTATGTAATTAAAAAAGTACTTAATATTCCTGTAAGACGTATGTACTTCATCTTCTGGGTCAATAATCCCATCTCGATCGAGCTTTTGTTTAGTGTCTCTGATGCATTGAGCCATTGCTGCGATGTTGTGCTTCTTGGCATAAAGTTACGACACCATGGTGAATTTGTTCACTAGAGGCACGTTCAGTTGAACTTTCCTTCTGTTAGTTGTGGTAGTAGAACGAATATTTTTCTTCTTCAAATCAATATTTTTTATTGCATAAAAAATGTTTTGTCTTAAAAAAAATCCAAAAAGTATATTTTCCTAGTGAGTGTAATTTGGCAGAACACTTGCATGGGTGTGGGGTATCGTGAAAGTGATGTATATCTGTGCATCTCCGTACCGAATGACGTGCCGTCGTCCGCGCGATAGGCCGATCAGCGGCGGCGTGTGGCGGAGCGTCCAATGGCGTGGCAGGGCCGCGCCGTCGCGATCGTCGCGTCTGAGCAGGCGCTGTAGAAGTTCGTCGCCCGATTACTCCGCTTTGCGTTTTTCCGCTTCTCGACCCCCCTCCTGCCGGCCCCACTGCGCGACCTCGTGTTAATGGCCCCCTGTCGCCCGGTCGCGTGCTTTGGGCGGAGGTGTTGGTCGGTGCAGGATGTTGGGCTTCAACGTTCCCGAGGAGCACGCTTGTGAAAACGTAAAGGGGTGTGACACTCTTTTTTTTTTACTGTAAACATTTTCCTATTTTACAAAGTTCTATTCACACTCTAGATTTGTGTTGTTGGTTTTTAAAATACACTTATTTACATAATTCTAAAAATTACATTTTTGAGACAGGAATCCTTCATGGGAATTCAATTTCATTAGGCCTTATACTCCGTGGCGAGACCAAGGCCATCAGGTCTGCTCTTTTGTCTGACCACGCAAATTTCGCTACGCTCCTTTCACCACCTTGCGGAGAAATAAGGTATCACTCGAGCGACGAAACATGCGAATAGAATTACGCCCAGGCTTTATTTAGGGTTGAGAATCTTTTACATGCAGTAAATCTACAACACGGGAAAGCCAGTTTTACTCCCCCCCCCCCCGAAGGAAGGCGTGCGGAGGGTTTTTTTTGCTCTAAAATTCCGCGGCTTCGATTAGGTTTGAACCTGCAAACGTGAGTGTAGAAGCCTGATATGGTAACAGTTATACTGCCGAAGTCGCAAAAAGGGTTGTGACTTGCTCTGCTTTTTTTTATTATAAATATTTTCTTTTTTTATAGAGTATTGTTGATACTCTACAGTTATACTATTGGCTTCAGCTACACTTAATCTTAATTACTAATTCTAAAAATTATTTTTTTTCGAGTGTATTCCTTTATGATGATCCACATTTCGGAAAAATAATTGGAAGGTACTTAAAGGAATGTTTTTTAATGTGGAGTGAGGTGGGGATGATCGGTGGGGGCGTATTCTGGTTATTTCTGGTACATTATAGTAATATTCTGTGAAGAGAGATATTTTGGGTTGTTTTGAGATGGAATCCATCGAGAAAATGGTGGTTGGGAACAAACTATGGTGTATTTGTAATTGTTGGGAGAAACCGGGTTGCTATACCTATTGTTTATTTGATCTCGCGACATTTACCCAAAGGAGACAATGCCCTCAATTTACTTAATTCGGCCAGCTGGCAAGAAATATTGGAAACTCCTGATCTAGAAAAAACGAAAAAATAATACGATGTTTTTAGTACTTTCGAGTTCCAACTTGAAAAGTTGATTGTGGATGAATTTCAATTTTGCCAGTGACTGACATTTCTGCTTGTTTAATAGTTATAGCAATACTTTGTTTCCTGTAATGATTATACTCTGTCCGGGACGTTTGGTGGAGAGATATTTGCTAATGTAGTGTAACAAGTTTTTTCTTTCTTTAAAATAATTGAAGAAAACTCAGATTCATATTATTTTCCTTTCTGCCTTAGGGATGTATATTGCATGCTTATTTGCAGTACATGCTACAGTAAAGCTAAAAAGTCAATAATAGTGTTTTAAAATGAATGTGCTATACACACCAAATTCTTTTCTGTGGTAAAATATAGTTTTGTTTACTGCAAATAGTAGTTCGCCACTTCCTTGTGAATACCCATCCGATATTGTAATTAAATATTTATTTTTCCCGGCCCTTTTATCGTTTCGGTTTTCATGTGTTGTTGAAAGGAGCTAACCTTTTTGTTTTTGTCATTGATTTGAAAAGTATTGAGAATTCAAGAAATGTATTTGTGATTTGAGCTGATCTGCTGGCGTCTTAAACTGATGGTGAGTTGGCACAATTTCTTTTCCCATCGACCAAACCAATGATGCGAAAAATTCTCTTTTTTGGCTGCGTTTTCTGGTGGAGTTAGGGAATGTAACGGTTTTATCTCCACTTCGGCATTTTGAATAAAACCCCAAATAAGCAAAGTCACTCCAGTTAAATAACTAAAATTTCTTTCCCTCGTTTTTTATTTCTTTCTTATATGTATTCAAATGACATATGTCTGTCGTATATTTATGCTGTTCAGCTTCCGATGAGAATGATTAATTTTGACGGTGGAAGATAAAAGAATTGTATTTCCTAAAAAAAAATTAAAAAGAAAATTTGAAACGTTTTTTACATACGAGTTCGTATCTTCTTCGGCTTCTTCGGGATACTTCTTGGAACAGAGAATTATAATAATTTGAACAGAACATTTGCTGCTGAAAAAAGAATAGATCTTAAATTTGATTGTTGGGGAAGGTTTATAAATTAATATTATAATTATATCTTAAATAGAAGGCGTATATTATTTTTAGATGTTATTTGGAAGTTCTGATTTTTTTAACTGTCTCCGAAATTGTTTTGTTGAAATCTGCAGATCATTTGAGGAAATGGGGTAAGACGTTCTCAATTGGTTGATACGGTCCTAATTCTTGCGTTTATTAACGCGTTCTTGCGCAGAACGCATTAATAAACTCGTGTCACATGAATGACACATAACGAACATATGCGAACCCCTATATCCCAATATGTGGGAACACAAATATCACTTTTTTCTGAAATAAGAGTCCAGAGATGGCGATATTGATGACATACAATTTTAATTTTCTTAAAAATGATTTCATCGACGTCCATTGCAATGTCCTAATTGGGATCTTCTGCTTTGGACCCCCAAGAAAGTGACTACAATACCTCTGAAGATGGGCGATTATGGCTTTGTAAGGTGTTCCAAGATTCACTATCGCCCGAGAAGCTTTGTGCTGCGCAAGAGGCGTGTAAACTCTGGGCTACTTGCATATGCATGTACACGTCAGCACACGTGTAGGAGGCTAGCAAGTTCATCGGGATAAGCTACCGCCGCCAGTACAAAGTCTATTTTTGTTCATTTCTTTGTGATGAACTAGGTGTTTTGCAACGTCATGCTAATGTTTTTGAAGTTGCGAAATATTATTGTTGTTCGAATTTGAGAGAGAATGGGTAAGGAGAGTTAGTAGGTTCGCATATATTATTTCTATTGTGAATAAAGCGAAATAAGAAAAGTGACAGTGTTTACTGGTCTATAAGAATGATGATCTCAATTGTACTATTAAAATTGAGTTTCTACATTATATGTGATAGTGTTCTAGTGTTTATCTTTCTGTCTGTCCCTGCCTGCCTTTCTCTTTCTTCTCTATCACTCCCTCTCTCACGCCACTCCTCTTCTCTGTCCATTTCCCCCTCATCTCTCGTCCTGTCCTCTGCTTCCTCTCCCGTTCTTCCCCCTTGTCTTCTCTCGCTCGCGCTCTTCATATCCTCTCGTAGCGCAGATAACTTTATAGACCATGAGCGATTCACGAAGTGTTGTGGAAGGTTATCATTTAAGGCGCCCGGCTGTAAGGATGGGAGTGGGTCAAGATTTGGAAGCGATCTGCTACCCAGTAGAGTATTACTTTGAGAAATTGTTGGAAATAAAGGGAGGGAAGCGTAGAAATGAATGACTACACTGCCTGTCCTCTATAATTATCTCCTAGTTCGTGGTCTGCTGCGAACCATTTTTTTTGCTGGTGTCGAAAATCCGCCCCTTCCGAGATACTAGGACCTCCCGGTCTACGAAATAGGGATGCGACATACATGTCGATGTTTTCAAAACATCGATGTTTGAAAGCATTTTTGGGGGTGATGCATTATTCACATCGATATTTTCATTTCGAACATCGATGTTTTGTTGATGTCGCACGTATCTACGAAGTAAAAGCGCACATTTTCAGGCAATACGTATCAGCTTTGATGTACGGGGTTAATGAGGGCTGACACGACAACCGCTGGCCGAGCGCGGATGTCGAAAGCGGCGTGTTAGTACCCGTGATTCGCACGCGCGTGCCAAACGGCCTCAGCTGTGCGTGCGCGTGCGTCCTTGGCGCTGCGGGCGAAGGCACAACGCACCGTTTCTCTTATCTCCTCTAATAACCCCGGTTATCGCGCCTCGCGACTGGTGTAAGGTGGAGCAGTTGGGTGAGAGCGCTTTTGTTTTTGTCGCATTTGTGTTCTGATCCTTGGATCTTTCTGATCACCCAAGAACAACACCAGCTGAGAGAGCGCAGCGGCAACACAATTTTCTCTGCGACATCGAGTGTTGATGGTGGAGGAGTTCGACTCAAACTACCTTGGTGTGAGGAATTCAGGAGAAGTTATATATTATACCGTTCTTTGGAGAAGAGTTTTCGGAGAGGTTGCGTAGATCGTAGTGATCAGAGGTTTCTCCGATCCATACCAAGCGAATGCTGGAGGCGTACCCGGACTAACAGGCCGTGAATCGTGCGGGATAATTACTGCCTTATCCTTGCTCCTTGTTACACGTTCACTCAGATTTGCACTTACTTGATCTTATGTCTACACATGTTGGAAGACTAATGGGGAGCTTAGTGCTTGTCTCGGTGAATGCGTTACGCCTCTCATGGGGGGGGGGAGCGCAAGCTGGCATGTAGGTCAGCGCCGGATTTCACTTTCTAGCGAGGGCGGACCATCGCCAGGATTGTGCCAAACAATTTCGTTTTAGCGAAGGCGCGCATGCGCACTGAGACTTCTGAGACGGCAGATCCGGTGTGCGCATGAGCGCTAAGACTCCCGAGATCTGCAACATCGTTGACTGATAGGTCTTAGGGTTTCATTACCAACGATGGCGGACTTTCGGCACAAGCTACGTAGCAGGATGGATATCGGACATTGTTTCGTGGAGATTTCTACGGGGCAAGCTCTGTCAGTAGTTTTTTCGTGGTTTTCCTGTTCAACACCAGGCGAATGCTGGAGCTTTACCCTAAAGGCGCGTTTACACGGAGAGAGTTTCCTCTCCTAACTTTCCGGAACTGGTTACGAGACACGTGTAAACTCTAGGGAGAGCGATCTTCTCCCCGGGGACATGACGTCACAAGAGATTTTCGAAGTGTCCGCAAGAGAGCAGTGTAAAGGCTCCGGAATCGACGAGAAATCGTGTCTCGTAGGAGATAAACAGTTTTCCAAGGAAGTTGGAAGAGTTTGTGCTCTCTTGGCGTGTGTCCACGTGCTCAAGAAGCTTTTCTGCGTGTTGTGTCTGCGAGTCGTTCCAATTGAATTTTGAATATCTGTTTACGATATCGTGTTTACGATTTGTGAAATTGAAGCTACGCAAGCTATTGCAAGCACAGGAGAGACGTGAGTACATGCTATATAATTTTATACAATTTTAAAATAAATTTTACGAGGAACATTGTACACAATGTGCATTGTATACGTTCAACGTAGTATACAGTATACTAATAAGTAATGTAGTATAATAGATAATAAATAATAAGTAATGTAGTAAATTTGGTATAATAGTAAATGCAGTGTATAAAATATTGATTTCGGAAATAATATACGGATTATTCTATAGGTTTTGGAGGATGATTCTTGTACATTTTGCTTGTAATAATTTTTTTTTAACTTGCATATCCTATTATTATAATTTTGAATAATTATTGAACTGTGATTATGACTGACTGATAATTATTGAACCTATAATTATTGAACTGTGATTTTATTACAGGAGATGGTCGAAGGAGAACATTACAAAACTAATCGAATTGCTGGAGTTAAGGGAATGTTTATGGAGGTAAAATACATTAAACTAAAAATCGGCGTTTACAAATTCTAGAAATTAAAGCAGTTCGTCCAAGTATAATTTTTTACTAATATTATATATATATATATATATATATATATATATATATATGTGTGTGTGTGTGTGTGTGTATATATATATATGTGTGTGTGTGTGTGTGTGTATATATACATATATATATATATATATATATATATGTATATACACACATATATATATATGTATATACACACATATATATATATGTATATACACACATATATATATATGTATATACACACATATATATATATGTATATACACACACATATATATATATGTATATACACACACATATATATATATGTATATACACACACACATATATATATATATATATGTATATGTATATACACATATAGACGCACTAATAATATGCATATACTTATAATAATATGCAAGTATAATTTTCTTAAAATTATCATCCTGAACCAAGTGGTCTGTTAATACCTGAAAATACCCTGCATTAATAATAGGCTTGTGGACAATGGTTGTAAAAAGTATTATACTTAGTTGAAAATTATAATTGCTTATAACAGTACTTTGAGTACAAATGCATTATAACAAGCATACAGTAATCGTCAGTGTTTTAATTAAATACATTTATTCAAAATATTTTCACATGTGCAAATTTTATTATTAATGTTGATTGTTGGAATATTATTTTAATTAATTGGCAATTCAGTTACTATAAATGCACCTCTTCATTTCAGGAAGTCCCATTCCTTTTATAAAGATAGGGTGAAGCGGAATGCTGCCCTTTCTGAAATGTCGGAACAGTTGGCAAGAACCCCAAAGGAAATAGAAAATAAAATTCATAATTTGAGATGCCAGTATCGAAATGAAGTAAAAAAGGAGAGAACAAGGAATAGTGGAGCAGGAGCTAAAGACGTTTATACGTCGAAGTGGGAGTTTTTTAAATCCCTCAATTTTTTATATGGAGGTGGAGAGGCAGAAAAAGGAAATGCATTTGATTCAATGGTAAGTCAATATTTTATTATATACATTTATATTGCCAAGGAACTTCACCTTCTGCTACAAAATATTCTTTAAATTCATTTCTAATGACTCTGGCATTTGTTGAATAGTTTCTTCCTTGCGTTGGTTGAAGGTCAAGGAATGGAATATTCGTACCATTCCTCCAACTTCCTGGTTCAAATATTCCATTGACATCTCTGTCACACGTTCCAGGCGGGGCATACACTGTGCCGGAGGTGGACAGCAAAAAATTGTGTAATACACAAATAGTGCCCACTATCAATTTCACTTTCTCAGGTGGAAGTTCGATGCTTCTACGTAAAATTCTAAACTGGGCAGCAGCCATTCCAAAGGCATTTTCAACAATGCGTCGAGCCCGAGATAATCTATAATTATAGACACGTTCAATGCCATTTAACGTTTGGTGCTTGAATGGCTTCATTAAATTCGCTTGTAAAGCAAATGCATCATCAGCGACTATAACATATGGAATTTTCATATGTCGCCCTGGCAGTGGCCTGGCATTCGGTATATTTAATTTTTTCTGTTCGATGGCTTGATTTAGATTGCTGGTAGCAAAAATACCACCATCAGCATGGTGTCCTGGTGCACCAATGTTGGTATACAAAAACTTATAATTGGCATCCACCAATGCCAAAAGTACAATGCTAAATGTTCCCTTATAATTGAAATACAGACTTCCGGTCTTGGCAGGGGCTTGAATGTGTATGTGTTTCCCATCTAGTGCACCAATACAATTTGGGAAATCCCATTGGGATGAAAATTCCCCTGCGATCTTCAACCATTCATCTTCAGTAGTAGGTACCTAGAAAATAGAATGTCAGTTAAATGTATTTTTCTTTTCCAGAGCAAATCCTCGACTGAATTAGAGCTTGACATGGAGTCCCAAGAAACATTACTAGAGAGCCAGTTGGCACCAAGTGTGTGTCATTATGCAGTGCCATCAACATCTGCGGCATCTGTGACGTGTGTGTATGGCTCCCAAAAAAAAAAAAAAAGAGAGAGAGACTTCTGAAGACGAAGTCTTAAAAAAATGCATGTCTGTATTAGACACATTGACGAACATCAAGTGTTCGGAGAGCACGTGGCAAGTGCTCTCAGAGAGCTGCCGGAGAGACTACAATGTAAACTAAAAATTGATATATCAGAACTAATAGTAAATGCTCGGAAAGAGCATTATAATTCAATGCAATAAAAATTGTTAAGCTTAAAATAAGTGTTTTTATTTAAACCACCATGCATATTACAAATAAAGTTATTGGGATGAAATGGTGATAACCAGGGCTAGGATTTGTGGAAAACAAAGAGCCTAAACGAAGACTTACTTATATCAAGAGTAATTTAATTAATATAGCTGTCCACCTGAACCGAAAAAATTCTAAAATTTTCTTTATTTCTTGTACAATAGATCTTTTATGCTCAAAAATCAAATTATAAAAATAAAAAGTTGAGTTATGTCAATTAGCATATTTTGATAACTAATATATAATGGCAATAAAAAAAAATAATCACAATTGTCTATTCTAGTGGATGAACAAGGAATTAGAGGTACTGTAAAAACTAAAGAGACAAGATTTGATTGTTTGGGAAAAAATTGTTCATAAATGTATTCTTGACATTTCAATTTAATCGGTTCAACCGAAACTTTTCATGATACATTAGCTATTCTAGTTCATATGCTATTTCTCAGCATGGAATCCGATTTTTTTCTAATTAAAGTTTGATTTGTTTGACATGCATGAATGATTGAAAATTCCGAATTCGAGAAAATGCATCTTCAATTCAGTTGGCCCTAGCTTGAGATTTTCAAAAACAAAAAAATTGTTTGAAGCATTTAAAAGAATTACACAGCATACAACTTAATAAAATTTGAAATTTCAGTATTTTTTATTGAAGGTAGGCAGCTACCTCAAAATTGTTGACTAGAACGTTTAAGTTTACATTTAATAAAACAAACTGAATTTTCAATTCCAGCTATATATGATATATCCAGATATATATGATATATGATTCCAGCTATATTCCAGATGTTTAGTACATCTAAATTCACCACTTTCTCTGCAAATTAAAGTTATATTTATCTTCCAACAATGATTTGTAAGATCATAATATGAAACTTGAATACTGAAATATGCAAATACATTTTCCAATGTTAAAATATATGTTCTCTGCCTCCAAATATGGAAAAATAATTGAAAACAGGAGGTGGGAATGGTTAAATTTATTACTACATATTGCCCTCGCCTCTTTCAACATATTTAATCATATAGTTACTTTTCAAAAAGGTACATACCTTCATATAATCCTTTAAGCATTCCAATATGGCACTACAAACTTCAGGGATTATTTTAGAAATTGTACATATTGGAATCCTAAACAAATACGACAGAGAACTGTATGTGTCTCCTGTGGCCAAAAACACGCATGACCGTGTCTTGCTTCTTTATTGCTTGGGAAATTTTTCCCAATAATAAATCGAAGCCTTCGGGAGTGACACGAACAAAGTTTTTGTACATGGCTTCATCTTCTTCCCGCAATTCCGCCATCAAAACTTTATATATACTTTGCTCTTCTCTTCTCAGGAAAACATTTTTTACCCACACTTGTCTCTTTCGTCTCCTTCGCTTCTTCAAAATTATTAAGGCCGCACATGCAGCTGCAAGCGTCGACACCGTAGACATTGCTAACCTCAAACTCCTAGCCGCCGCTCATCAGCTGTTTATTCAACATGGCTGCGACAAAGTACGTCCAGAGACATTCGTATCAAGTGTAAACACCTAGGAGACACTTTTCCGGAGATATGTCAGGAAACGACTCTCCCGTGAGTGAGGAGACTCGCGTTTCGGGAGATATTTCGAACCGTGTAAAGTCGTCAGAGAGTGTTTATCTTCATGAAGTTAGGAGACTTTGTTTCTCCGTGTAAACGCACCTTAAGAAACTGGCCATAGACCGTTCGGGGTATTTATTTTCTTATCCTTGCTCTCTGTTCTCCCTTTACATGCTCTCTCGGAGTTTCACGTACATACCCTAAACTCAACATATTTTGCGAGACAAATGGGGAGTTTAAGAGTACATTTCAAGGGAGGCGTTACTCCTCGTGGAGGGAATAAAATCCGTAACCGAGTGTAGGTCAGCGCCGAATTTTACATTCTAGCAGTGGCGGAACATCCGCCGAAATATGACGAACCATTTAGTTTTAGCGAAAGCGTCCGGTGACTTGAGATCCGCTGTGCGCATGCAAAACGCCCGAAATTGTTCGTCAAGAAGTGTGTAAATTGGGATATCGAGAGGAAGGCAACCGCTGCACCCCGCCGCTCGGCTCCCACCTCCCACCATTCTCAGCCCAGCCCGTCCCGGCGTGCCCGCCCCACCCTGCTTCTCCCCACCTCACCCCGTCCAACCTCTTCTAACCCTACCCACCCAATACACCACGCCCCGCCTCGCCCCACCCCGCCCCACCCCGCCCCACCCCGCCCCTCTCCCGTCCCATCCCATTAGGTGTTATGTCCCATTCCGTTCCCTCCCATTTCAGCCCCTCCCGCCCATATAAACCCAATTCACCCCGCTCCGCCCCGCCCACCCCACTCGCTCACCATGACACGTCCATAGCTGCCCACGCTTCTCCTCTTGCCCCCTCGCTGTCCCGCCTCATCATCCCATTCGTCTAGCGCTCTTTCCAACGCTCACTCTCTCTCTCTCTCTCAGCCATTCCCCGTCAATTACTCCCCTCCCGGCGCCGGCTGCATATTTCACATCGCTACTATTTTCGCGTCCGCCGCCCGCGCATCCTCTTTGGCCGCGAACGGTGGGCGACCCGTCGCCCACTTCCCGCCCATCGCCGCCCGCCGCCACCGCCCACCGCTTGTCCCCGCTCCAGCCCCACGCCCGCCGCCTGCCCCCGCCACCCGCTGCTGCTTGTCACCGTCGCCCGTCACCGTCCGCCACCGTCCGCCACCGTCCGCCACCGTCCGCCACCATCCGCCACCGTCCGCCATCGTCCGCCACCGCCCGCCACCGCCCGCCACCGCCCGCCACCGCCCGCCACCGCCCGCCACCGCCCGCCACCGCCCGCTACCGCCCGCCACCGCCCGCCACCGCCCGCCACCGCCCGCCGCCGCCCGCCACCGCCCGCCACCGCCCGCCACCGCCCGCCACCGCCCGCCACCGCCCGCCACCGCCCGCCACCGCCCGCCACCGCCCGCCACCCCCTGCCACCGCCCGCCACCGCCCGCCACCGTCCGCCACCGTCCGCCACCGCCCGCCACCGTCCGCCACCGCCCGCCACCGCCCGCCACCGCCCGCCACCGTCCGCCACCGCCCGCCACCGCCCGCCACCGCCCGCCACCGTCCGCCACCGTCCGCCACCGTCCGCCACCGTCCGCCACCGTCCGCCACCGCCCGCCACCGCCCGCCACCGCCCGCCACCCCCTGCCACCGCCCGCCACCGCCCGCCACCGTCCGCCACCGTCCGCCACTGCCCGCCACCGCCCGCCACCGCCCGCCACCGCCCGCCACCGCCCGCCACCGCCCGCCACCGCCCGCCACCGCCCGCCACCGCCCGCCACCGCCCGCCACCGTCCGCCACCGCCCGCCACCGTCCGCCACCGCCCGCCACCGCCCGCCACCCCCTGCCACCGCCCGCCACCGTCCGCCACCGTCCGCCACTGCCCGCCACCGCCCGCCACCGCCCGCCACCGCCCGCCACCGCCCGCCACCGTCCGCCACCGTCCGCCACCGCCCGCCACCGCCCGCCACCGCCCGCCACCGCCCGCCACCGCCTGCCACGGCCGTCCTCCGTGCTCTATCATCCTCCACTACCCGCCGCGTCCATGGGCTCGCGTGGGTGACGCCGCGCGGGACGATCGCGTATGGAAGGCCCCGCCCACGGGGGCGACCCGCGCGGATGACTCATCGGGTTAGGGGGACGGCGCCGCGCCGCGGTGAAAGGAGCCCGTTGCTTGCGGCCACGCGGAAGAACTCAGCGCAGCGCAATCATTTATAAGAATACTAATTGTAATGGGACAAGACGGAGAGCTGAGTTGCGGTTAAAAGGAAGGTTATCCGACAATGATTTACGACTCGCACAGTTACGGAGAAAAATACAGAAGGGGCCAAGTCCTGAATGCTCTTATCGATGTGTGGAGTAACAGTGGGGAATAGATGAGGAATAATTCGTGGAGAAGGGATCAATTGGTATAAAGACGCCCGTGAATGCGATGATTTGGCAACTACAAACGAAGACATGTCTGAAGATGTATTGGTCACGTTTTATTCAGAAGTGACTAAAACTTCAAGTTAAAGGAGAGTTGGTGTTAGGTTTTGAAGAAGAGAGGATGGGTGAGAGAAGAAGGGGAGATATCACGAATAGAGAAGCAGTGTGAAGCATTAAGGATTGTAATGTTCAATGTAGGTAAGGGAAAAGACGGAGAGAAAGGTGAAGTTGTTTTAAGAAACAAAATAACTCCCGTTGTTTTAACTTTTCGTGTCGTTACTTTACAGTTAACTTTTGTTGTAAACAAGGATACGATTTTTTAATCAATCGCTCTTGTTTGTCATTAGGAAGTGGAATTTGATATTTTAATCCTTTTTTTCGCCCACTACCTTTTTTAGAAACATTTGAACATTCTTGATACATATTTACTGTCGTAACTTCCTCAATTTTATTTTTACTTGTGTTATTGAATGATACACATCCCAGTGTTTCCTTGCACAAGTTCTTGAAATATCTACTGAGAATAGGCATTGAACGATGGAGGCAAAAAGTCTACGACCTTGTCACGGTTGATTGTAATCGAGAAGGCAAATCGTAAACTGCTGACCATTCAAAGCTCTTTACATTGGTGAACCATTCGTGAACGGAACCTGTTTCGTCTGTAAAGGTAAATTGTATATTGAAGCAGAGGCTAGATGAAAAATAATATTGGAGGATGGTTCAGGAAAATTGGGTTGTACATACTATATCCTGAGATTGGAGTATATTTGAGACTTTCTAATGAGTTTTGGATTGCGCAAAATTGTGATAATGTTATCCCTTGTTCGTGGGCAAAGAATTCAGCAGGGACATCTAAAAGGAACATTTGGATAATATGTCTTTAAGTGTTGTATCAGTTCCATTTCTCGCTACAACAATTGTATTAAAAGAGGATGAATGTTTAAACGTCATACATTTAACAGACTGGTATATCTCTGATATGGGACAGGAAAGTAAGTCCAAAGCTTCCAGCTTCATGTAATGTACATGACATTTCCGATAATGCTATGGGATATGGTGAGACTACCGAGAGGAAATAAAGGTAGGGTCAATAGCGAATGAGTTCAAACCACGGGAAAGTTTGTTCTGGTGTAAAGGAGATGAAAACTGTTCGGTCAGAGTTCGGACGACTCATGGCTTGGTCATGATAACACATACTCATAATTAATTATTTAAATTATTAATAATGAATGAAATATGTGCATAATTAAAGAAATTAATTAAAATAATTTTCAATGAAGTAAGATGCTCAATAATAATTAAATTGAATTGAAAATTTTAAGTTGGAAGAAATAAATATGAATTTGCTTTAGATCTTTAACTTTTGTAAAAAGTTCTAGCAATTTGATATTTATAAGTGTGTTCATATTTCATCTTATTGACATTCACTAAAATGTTCTCCGTGTTATTTCAATCTCTTCTTTGTGGTAAAGTATGTGGGTATGTGAAATGCATATATCAAAGTAATAAAATGATCATAAAATTAACGTATACGTGTTACATTAAATAATTAATTAATTTTACATAATTTCAAACTAAAAATAGCATTGTCATTCGTTCGTCACATGCTGTCATTTCACTCGGCGAATGCGAGCACCAATAGCGCGTTGGCATTTGATCAAATGCGTGGGCTCTGTAATTAGTTTTTGTTTCGTGTAACATCCTCTAGCGCTTTTACTGAGTTGTAGGCGAGTCGTAATATGCAAACATGAATCAATATCTTTTTTTTTAATTGGATGAGCTTTTTATGATGGGTTAGTTCATGGACGCCTACGGACTGTATCTGTAGACGTGCACTCGGGAGTTTTGCAGATGGTTTATTGACCAGGAGCCAAAAAAAAAAAAAAAAGAATCATTGGCGCATAGGCCACTGACCATGCTACACGATTAACATGTGTAATTTTTCCAGGATCAGATATTCAGCTGTATCCCTCAGTACGGCAAGGTTGCTACGCCTTGAAGTGTGAATTATGAGATGATAGGATGATGAGGAGTGAAGGGACTATCACAAATACAACCATGTCTACACAGGACTCGAACCTCGGCTGGCGCAACCGTCTGCGCCACGAAGACGACTTATTATTATTTATTATTATTTATTATTATTTATTATTATTTATTATTATTTATTATTATTTATTATTATTTATTATTATTTATTATTATTTATTATTATTTATTATTATTTATTATTATTTATTATTATTTATTATTATTTATTATTATTTATTATTATTTATTATTATTTATTATTATTTATTATTATTTATTATTATTTATTATTATGGAATTGATGCTCCCGAATGGTTGACACTGCCCCCCCCCCCCGCCATCTTTCAGCTCGTGACCTTGAAGGGTCACTGATCGGCACTTAATAGAAGTGTAAGTGCAAGTCCGCGCATCGCGTTTTTGTGTGTGCTTGGCCCACGGTTAAGCTCCGTCTTCCCCTGTGCTGCTCGTGACGTGACGTCTTTCGTTAGATCCCCATTTCCTCGGGAGCGACCGCTCGTCTTTCTTCCAGGCGCTCCGCTGTCGCGACGTTGGCCGCATGCTTTCAAAAAAATAAAAAAAACAACAACAACAGCCTTTTCCCGCCGTCCCGCTCCGCTCTCGCCGCGTAGCTCAAGCAGAAGACGTCACCGGTCGAGCTTTTTCAGCCGGTGGATGTGTTTCGTTTCGGAGATAGTCTGCTATAGTCATTAGTCCCGTTGGTTATAGCGGGATGTGGCGGTGTTCGTCTTCAATGGTGAGATCCGGCGTTGACCTACACGTCGGCATGGGGGAATTCTCTTCTCCAGGTATCTCCCTCAGCCAGGTTCAGCTCCAAGCTCACGACTGTCTCCCAACATGTGTGGTAGTGTAGTGCATGTGTGTGTATGCGTGCGTGTGTGTCTGAAAGTAAGGGGTGAGGATAAGACAAGGAAAAGGAAATATCGCGCGCGTTCCATGGCCCGTTTGTTTGGATATTGCTGGTATTGATTGGTGAAACCACGGAAAACTACCGATCAGAGAAGCTGAGCGCTAGAATTTCCCCCCAGATAGTGGCTGAATAACCTAGCTACACAGCTGGTATCGGATACCAGCGGACGGATACCAGCTGGTATCAGCTGGTATCTGTCGGGACCCCAAACCTAGAACTTTCCATTTCGTCTTTATCTCTACGTTTTCGACATGCGATACATATCATCGCTTTGCCTGGGTCCAGACGTTCATCCTAAGTCGCCAGATGAATCCTGAGAAATTTGTTGAAGTAATTGTAGATTCAGGATGTGGATCAACAACTAACTTCCCGGTGCGTAGTTTCTCTGTGATTTGTACCTTTAGCTCGTGGAAAACTTCCATTTTGCTTACATCAGATTCGAAGTTGAAACCTGAACTGCTACCGACAGATGATACCTGGTCAGCGTGGAACCTGAATTCAGTTATTGAGAAATGGTTGCTTATTCTTGGTGTTTGATGTCAGAGTAATGTGAAGTCAGTGCCAAGTACCCGCAGGAGGAATGGTCGTTCCACAGTGATGATCTAGGTATCACGCTGTTCCGTTTTCTAAAACCGTCGTTTTTTTAATACCTGAGTATTATGACATATTACTATAATACTATACCAGCACTTGGTTATGGAATTCTATCGTTGCACCTTTGATCATCAAAATTGATTTTGCATTCCAGATTTTGAAAGCTACGTTTTCGGAATCAGAGAAACGTATATCAGTTGTATATCTTCGATTTGAACGTTTGACTCATTTCATTAACATAAGTTTTTCAATGTTGCACATTATAAACTTGAAAGTAAACATTGGACAATTGTTTTATTCTTTATATGGAAACGCTATGTCACTACTGTAGCTTGTGACGCGACCAAACAACTAGAGATGCAATATCGATGTAGTCAAAACTTGAATATTTTTGTGTAATCATCGATTTTTTGAAGCCGATGTTTTAACATCGATGTTTTATGTTCAATAATTTGAAGTGGTTGATATTTTATTTGTGAATGAAAAACGCCCCGTCATAATAAATACTTGTAATAATTTTGTGACCAACGGGGAAAATATTTAAAATAGAGATTTAACCTATAAATAAAGTCTACGTTGTTTTTGAGTTGCCCAAGCAGATAAATGTTTTGTTAATTGTCCCGATAATTTTTCACTTGATTTTGTCAGCTACATCTCAATGAAAAATTATAAACGCGGCCACCGTCAAGTTACCTCCCTGTGTGAGAATTAATGGTTACTAATGCTATTATAAAAACATCGATGGTTTTGGGACGATGTTTTATCAACATCGACACTTTAATTTTGAACATTGTTTTGTTAATTGTCCCGATCATTTTTCACTTGATTTTGTCAGCTACATCTCAATGAAAATTATAAACGCAGCCACCGTCAAGTTACCTCCCTGTGTGAGAATTAATGGTTACTAATGCTATTATAAAAACATCGATGGTTTTGGGACGATGTTTTATCAACATCGACACTTTAATTTTGAACATCGATGTTTCGTTGTCGATGTCTCACCCCTACACCCAACGCGACGGTTCGCTGCTGGTACCTTGTCGGCCGGCTGCTGCCTGTCACAGCAGCGGGATGTGTCCGCGGAAGCCTCGAGAGAGAGAGCGAGCGTCTCCAAAAAAGCCGGGCCGGATTCGCGCTTGGCTCGCGACCTCCCCCCCCCCCCCCCCCGCGCTGCGGTCACTGTCCACGAGTCGCGACTTCTGCTTGCGCAGCATGGCACACCCCTCCCTAGTGGGTATTATCAGTGGCGAAACCTGGGTATTTTTCTATTGAAGGCCTTTGTGTGCGGTGTCCAGCCGGTTTGGCATTTTCTTTTAAAGAATGTTTCATTTATGTTGAATTTAACATGTATTTTAAATATAGTTTTCTGTATTGTAAAGGTACTAAATTATTTAGTAGTAGTCAGCTATGTATGGTAGGGTAGGTATTCTGGGTCTCAAGAAAGCAAGGGTACGCTAGTTCTTTCCCATACGTCACACAGCTTTTTACTGTTCTTTGAGGAAAGCAAATGAAATTAATATTCTTTGTGTTTTATAATGTATTCAATTGAAGTATTGAACGATTTTGTTACTCTAGAATATTAGTAAAACTACCGGTATTAGTCAATTTGTCTCTCTGAGCTTGGGGGGGGGGAGGTAAAGCCCCTTGAGCAGTTCCCTCCTCCTGACTGAGCTACTGGTTATTATGATTAGTTTTTCGATTTTATTTCATTTTGAGATATTTTGTATGTAATGAATGTTGCACGCAATTGTCGATTTAATTATTTCCAGTCCAAATACTATGTAGGTTCCGTACAATTGCGAGATTGTCCTTTGTGGTGCCCGAGAGGCTCTCACGCACGAGCGTGCGCGTAAGCTCAGGGAAACTCCATGATCAGGTCGTTGCCACCCTTCAAACTAAGACACTGAGCCGCTTCTTGCTGTAGTTGCCACATAGGGTCGGATAATAAGCTGATAATTAAAGGGAAAAAATAATTAATTTTAGAAAATTAGCGGTGATGGACGTCAATATAGTCTGGAAAGAACTCCGAATTGTCAGGGCAGAATTTTCGTTGTGCACTTCAAAATACAAGATGATTGTATGAACCACTTAAAAAATACCTTAACCAAACTACGTAGTGATAAGAAATAATGTAAAAAAATATCTGCTAATACCATGGAATATCGAAGGATTTTGAGTGGGAATTTATTTCGCATGTTGAATGCATTACAATAATTTTATGTTCAAATCTTGTTTGTGATTGATTTAGGTGTGATAGAATATCATTCGTCGTCATGCTTTGCGAGCTTCTGAGGTACATCTTAGCGCATTTCTTTTGATCGTTTTCATTGTTCTCGCCGGCGTTATCGTTGTCAATACCCCCAAACTCTCGCGCCTACAACTGGTGTATCTTTTCCGCGGTTTTCGCCAGTCCGTCCGTCGCGAACAATCGAACAACGGCGCCGAGCGGGGGAGAAAGCGGCCGAATCCGCCGACCAGCCGCGTGCGTCTATTGAGCCGCCCCCCCCTCCGACGACCTCCCGCCCGAGTCCCGTGTTCGACGCCGGAAGCCGCCACGTTTCTCGGCGAGACTGCGTCACTCGCGGCGGCCCCGTTCGCGGTGACGAGGAACGCGCACGGCATGGACGATGGGCGATGGACGATGGACGATGGGCGATGGACGATGGGCGATGGGCGATGCACAATGCACGATAGGCGAGGGCGCGGTAAGGTCTTCTGACGCTCAGGGATCGCTGCCCATCGCGGCCTCGCTTTTCTTTTTTTCTACTTTCTCCGATAGAAGAACAGTGGCGGGTGGCGGCTGTATGGAGGGAGCAGGAGGAAGAAACTGAGAAGGGGGTTGTGCGACTTTTAGTTGACCTCTTGTTGACCTCTTGGGGCGATGTTAGTTGCTGAGTTATGGTTGGAATTGTTGTGTACTGCAAGGATAACCACATACATATTAGCAAACAATTATTTATTTATGAATACTAATGACTGAAATAGCCATTCCAAATGCTCTGGTATACATAATTCATGCAAGGTCAGTTGATTGCTATCATTCGAACTAAACAACATTAGTTATTGTATGAAAATCCAACGAACAATTCAAATGTCAAAAGAAGCCATGAAGTGTATGCACGTTTCAGGAAGTACCCAAGAGTGTGATGTCGCCAAAGAACAGTAACGTCCAATGCCTGGGCTCTGGAAATTTGGCCCCCAATACACGATGTGTTGAAGAGAATTTTCGAATTTAACACCACTTATTCTCCTCCAACTACTTTTCACGTCCCACACTCGCCAGTAGGGACCGCCATTAAAGAAGTGTCATTTTCTATCATATTTTCTTCGTTCCGTGGCTGAAGGAATAGAGGACTTAATTAGGATTGGAATTGTCGGAGGATTTCATTTTGGAAGCGATTTTAATCAGTCGACACATAACAAGCCTGACATGACACACTGAAGATATGCTCCCTTTGAGCATTCACCGATCTCTACCGATTTGAATCTGCGAATTCAAGTTTTCGAAGGCAGAGTTCTGGCTACATTAGAAATTCGACCTCTCATACTAACCTCCTCTATCAATAATACGCTGAGAAAAGCTAACGGTTTTAATGCTAACTTTTATAAGAAATCTGCCCAAAATTTCACAAGGGTGCTACTATCCTCGGGAGATGCACCAAACATTTAAAATCAAAGCACAAGTTTGCAGAGTATGATATAGAGGGAAAGCGGATGAACACGAAACCTGTAACACATGTTACCATCACGTTAACTCGGAAAAGATGCGTACCAAGTTCTTATTTTTTTATTGTGGTTGAGGAGTTGTGTCGTATACCATTATCTACTAAATAAGACTCTTTCGGTCGTTCCATTGCATTTTTTGAAGGATCCCCCATTCCGAAGCATGGGTTGCCAGGGATGTTCGAATTACTGTTCCGCAATGAAGCTATTTTCACTTTTAAAACAATGATATACAAGTACGGAAAGTTCGTACTGGTCTAACTACTTATTATTTTTTAGTAATACAGATAATTAAAACAAAATGGTTCCTAAAGCATGGTGTCATCGTGCGTACCGACGTTGCTGGCAGTGGCGGCGTCGTCGGCGCCCTGGCGCGAGACATGCTCTGCGTCCGGGTTTTTCGCGCCGCCCGTGGCGCGATGCGCTAAGTGGGACATAACTCGCGGGACGCGCAGGGCGTCCGGCGCTTGTAAGTCACAAAAAAGAAAGTTGTCGCTAATGTGGGTTAATTCGCGGCGCGCTTTTATTGTTTTATGTGCGTTGTCGTCCAACTCGACTGCAGAGTTGGTCGAACTTTTCAGCTAATTTCCTGCGCTGACCTTCCTCGACGACCCGCTCGATGTCGCTGAGGATTTCGCGTGCTCGGTCGCGAAATCGAGACCGCCCTGGGCGGTAAAAATGCGTAGTACTTTTGCTGTGTTGGGGTATGACGTATTTGTTGGTGCACTACGTACCATACTGGCTACGTAACTACGTACGGTCGAGCGGTTATCTGAGTGGTCGGATATTATGCACTGCCACTACCATGGGCAAACTTGATTTGTTGAGCCGAATTAACAGTTTATGTAATTTGTATTGTGAGAATGAGTTGGATATTTTAATCGAATGAAATTCTAATGGATAATTCAATTTTCTGGGGGGGGTTCTTCCTAGTTGCAACAAATTCCTTTGCGTTCACATTTTCTCTTCGTATCACTTATTAACCTTCACCTTCTGTTTAAATGTGTTCTGACATTGACTTTTTGAAAAACCAACATTTCGTTCAAAGTTCTGTAAAAATCTGCCCATTAATGTTCCTATTTTAGACGTTCAGATGTGTTTTGATAATATTTTCTTCAGCTCTAGAAATTCTCGTTTTATGTAACTATTCCCCAAGCGGAGGAAAAACGATCAGATCTCTAATAGTATAGTATTGGGCGAATCACCCCAAAGTCGGTTAAGAAGCAAATCCTGGCTAACGTGCTAATCACGCGTTAAGAGCCGCGGCCGTTAGGTCGGCTGTAATCAGCGCCAGCGGCAATAAGCTGAACTTGAGCGGCTCCCGAGCGCGTCCGGGGATTGGCCCTTGAGGGACACCCGCTTTAAGAGGCCACCTCGGGCCAGTCGTTTTCCACGAGAGAGCGAGGAGTTGCGTCGTCCAGAGGGGGCGCTAGCTGCCTCCCTTGAGCGTCTCCACCACCCCCGCAAACCCGCCCACCCTCTGGGGACGTCCTCATGCGGCGTTAATGAGGTCGCGCCCCCGCGCCGCGCCGGGCGTCGAGGGGGCGGGGCGGGGCGGGGCTGGCGCGGTGCGACGGCTGGCCGGGTTCCCGCGCGCAGTGTGCTAATCCCGTCGCGTCCCCCCCAAGAGGCAGCAGGCGCCGGGTGGCGGAGCTCACGCCGCCCACCCGCCCATACGCCCACCCACCCTGATGTTCACCTGGTGCAGGTGGATGGGTGGCGCTGAGCCGGTAACTAGGGACAGAGATCGCCAACTAGCGCGCTCGGCCCTAAAATCGGGACAGTTTTCCGTTTGTTTGATAACGCCGTATGTTAACTCCCTAAGTTCTATATTACACGAAATTACACTCAAGTGGTATTACTTAATTACTTCAAATATTTTGTAATTATTAAATTAACATGAAAAATAATGCTATTCTTAAGCACTCACGTCACTTTTTAACAACGTCGTCATACTGTGATTATTTTAACTGAAGGGAGATCTGAAGGAAGAACATGTAAGGACAACACAAACTCCCACAAACATCTATGCTCGATACAGGTATCGACTCAGCGACCCTTCGAACCGAGGTATCTACGGCCCTTCAGCTTTAGCGCCGGCCTATCGAGGCCGGCGTTCATTGTTACAATTAAATTAACACATTGAGGTTTTTAATGAAATGAACATTAATTTTTTTGGTTTATTAAATAGGTGCATTTTATTGCAGTAGTATTAAAGTATTAAAATTCTTCTATTGTTTACTGTGCAGATGTGTTTATCATTAAAAAAATTGTGGCCCACCGAATTAAACTCTGATACGGGTCCGGTAGGCTTGGAATGCTGGGCACCGCGGACGTGGGACACCCACGAGACAATATAAAGCCAAGGAAGGCTGTCTTTATTAACATTCCGAGGTGGATTACCGAATCACAATTTGTCACTAAATGGCTTGTTATTAATATTTTATTATTTAGGCTTTTTATAACACTTTTATTTTATTGTGATTTGGAGGAATTATTGTTTTGAGTAAATGTATTACTAAAAAAAAAAAAGAGAAAAGAATGAAGATTGTAAAACGTGCTGTACATGTATGCGTATCTATCTAAAGGTATGAATGAAAAATTAAGCATAAAAAAATCTAATCCGTCTCAATGTTCATTTGTTAATTTCACTTGACATAGTTTATTGAGAATGTGTCTGAAACTTTCCTATTTTCGTAGTTCAAGCTAATGCAGAAACCGTGTTTCATAGGTCAAAACGTTAACAAGTCTGCGTAGTAATAAAAATCCGATGTACATTTATGGATTCGTTGTTCTCATAATATCGTGACCGATAAATTTTCGACATTATCGGTTGGTCTGTGGCAGATTTATGGCAGAGACTAATATTAAGTGCGCGCGTGACGGTGTCGATGTGTGAACGAGAATTTATGTCGTTGGAGCAAATTAAATTAGCTCGTTAATGCCTAAAGAAAGAAGTGTGCGTTTTGGGATCGATGAATCCAATTCGTTATCTTGAAGGAACTTGCGGATAATAAATGTATGCAATGACGTAGTAAAAGGCGCGTTATGCAGCATATTGTGCCAATGTTGACAGCATCTTATTTTTAACCATTGGGTGGCGTGAGTATTGAAGTCAAGTTATTGCTCTTAAGACGAGATATATTTTTCATTATACGATCATGTTTGGAATGTTATCTCAGCAAATGTGCTTCATAGCCTACGTAATAATTCCTTGTGGGGAGTAAGATAGTAGCTTACTTTGGATATGTTGCACAATAGTGTATCATAACATATTATGTTTGAAAATTATAGAATTATTACAATAAGTGTGACGAAACGTATGTTAATGTATCAATGCAGTAACTTAGATATGTAAGTTCCGTATGTGTAAGAAATGTGATTCATTTTGATTTCATCACTATGGTCTTGGAAATCAAATAGAATGGTAAAAGCTTTGAGTTTCAGAGCTTTATAGATAAAAGCAAATCGTCTTGCTCAATTCATATAATTAATTCTGGAATAAAAATTTCAATTTTCAAAATTTCAAAAATTCCAACTTTTCACGTACAAAAACTCCTGTTGAAACGTTAGCTTGACAAAAAACTAAATTATTATTATATATTTATTTCTTACTGTCAGCTGTAGCACCATTGGACTGAGTTCCTTTATTGTGTGGTTCCAAAGGAGTTCTTAAACTTCTCTGGGTGCCCATCATTTGTTTATTGAGTTTTACCAATGTCAGTCACGGGTAAGCGACAATGCGGAATGGAAGTTATTGATGGAGTTATGATGAATTTGGGGGCTTGGGAAAATGGAGAGGAGCCTGAATTCCGCATCATTACAAATGTTTATATGAATACACTATTTGCAGACTGTTAATTAGCGAGTTTTCATTTTACAGATCAGTACGTAGACATATTTGTTTTCAAATTTTAGACAGCACACGTTGGAGCCGAGTACGATAGGTCAGCGACAAAACTGTTTACCAGGACTTCCTGGAGTTCCAGTCCCGACTGTGACGTATATTCTGCAATAACTATATTTTGGGCCGAATTTAGCCATTGTCTGGAGGAGAATTCAAGCGGCCGATTGCTCTGATTTGTAGTTTCTATGATTTCTACCATCACACCAGGATAATGCTGATGCAGTACCATAATGAACGGACGCGGATCACGTGCAATTTTTCCTTTCTCATTCCCACACCTCTCTTCTTAAACAGACCCTTACATGCCCTACATTACATGCACTACACTACAGACACACTTAAATGCATTAAACTACCACACATTTCCGGAGTCCACACCGGCTTAGGTACCTTAGGTCATCATTTGTCACTGCAGTTTGTCTGACCGGGAGGTCCTACGGATCGAATGGCGAATGTGGCAGGATTTTCAACACCAGCTTGTCAACTAAATCGAATTCAATCGCTGCCTGGAGGAGAATTTTAGCAGCCGACGACCCGGATCGGCTGTTTTCCGTGATTTCTCCGATCAACACGCAAATGCCGGAGCAGTACACTGATAAACGGGCCACGGACGCGCGATCTTTCCTTTCTCTTCCTTGTTCAATCCTCAACCCTTACTTACACACACACACACACATCCACTACACTGTTACACATGTTGGAAGACTATTCCGGAGCTTGGAGCTAATCTCGGTCAGGGTGGTGTCCCGCTGGTGGGAGATACCTGGTTAGGGAAAATTCCCGCAAGCCGACGGGTAGGTCTGCGCCGGATCTCTCCATTCAGGGGAGGAAGATCATTGCCACCTTCCATGATAAAACAAACACTACACATACGGGACTAATAACCTTAGAAGTTGATGCTCTAATAACTAGATTGAGAGATCAGTCATGAATTTCAGTCTGTCGCTGTAAATAGGTGCCAGATATCATGTGCCATTCGGGGAGGAATACTGCCAACCTGGACTAAATCACCCCTACACTCAGAGGACTAATGGCCTGCGTTGCCAAAATCAGTACTCACTATTTCGACCACTATTCGAACTGCTTTACCAGCAGAGGTATTAGTATAATCAAACTAACCAGTTCTCCTTGGGGGTGTTTGGGAGCGGTCATCATAGCCCACGCAACGCAGCGTCTGGTCGAAGAGGCCGGCAGATAGCGCAGGCACGACTCAGCCACGCCCCCCGCGGGACACATCGCTCACTGCGACGCTGCTGCCGACGACGCCGGGTCCCGAACCCTGGACTCCGGGGACGCGTGCGTGGCTCTTATCTGCGTCCCCCGCACGGGAGGGGGGTCCGCGCGTTGTGCGTTAGCGGACGGTGTCCCCCAGGGGGAGAATTCGCGCAAGCGGTAATCTGTGGGAGCAACGGTGGGGGTGGGGGAGACGAAAGGAAGCAAACAAGCTTTACTTGTTCAGTTTCGTGTTTGTCGTTGCTGGTGGGAGCGGTCTTTTTGCGTCAGATCGCCGCCTTCTAGATCCTCACGTGTCTGTATGTAGAGTAGGATGCAGTGTCAAGGATCTAAGGAACGAGCCGAAAATGTAATAAAACTATGTAAAAATTAATTAATTGATTAGTGATTACGGGCGCGTCAACTACTCTTTAAGTGTAAGTCCTGTAAGTGTAATGCATTCTTTCTTGGAAGGTGCCGGTGAGCTTTGCGGGCTTGGTGCACGTCGCACGTCGGTTAGCGTATTTTCCCCTAGCGAGATATGTACCACCAGCAGGGCACCAGCCGGGAAACGTCTTAGCAACCGACTCCTGCCACGAGGTGTAGTGTAGTGTAGTGTAATGCGTGTGGTGTAGTTTAGTGTAGTGTAATGCGTGTCAGTGTAAGGGGTGAGGATAATAAGATGAAGGAAAGACCGCGCTTGGTCCTTTTGTGAGGGTACTGCTCCGGTATTCGGTGGCAATGTCAATCGGGGAAACCACCGATCAGAGCAGTCAGTCGCTAGAATTCTCCTCCAGACAGCGGCTGAACTCGATCTGACCAGCTAGTATCGAAAATCCCTGCCACCGTCTGTGGCTCGCACCCTAGGACCTCCCTGTCCGAGGCACTGCAGTGACCTGAGTTGATACCCTAAGCCACCTACGCCGTTCAAGTTCTTTGACATGCCAGGAAAAAGTGCTAGGGGAGAAAGAAACAAAACGATTAAAAAAAATATTTAAATGTGCGCAGCCCGTCGTATTTTTTGATTGGCACATAGTGTCGACTTGGAAATCTTCGATTTCTCTCCGAAGTGTGTTCTCTAGGAGGTGGAGTGGGTGGGGACCCCCTGGAGGAGACGACTGCGCCACCTTCTTTAATGATTCATTGGCAGCCTTTATGGGACGCCTACTCCGGTTGATCAATACTGCGAAGAGTCTCCACGCCTGACACGTGAAGGCGTTGTGTGAAGTCGGTGAAGTAGATGATGCATCGCAAGGGAGACTCACCCTCATTTCCATCATGACCTATCTCCAGAGCCACAATTGGTTGTTGAAATTCTTTGAACTTATATTCTCCTTCGCGGTTTGCCGATCTCTTACGAAACGAGGGAAATTGCGTTCAAATCTGTGTCAGACACTGCTTATCAAAGCTCTCAACATATTTAGTTGTCGGTCTATGATGTGAAAGTGGATCATTCATTACTTGAAGTCCCATACTACCTGAGAATGTGGTATTTCAAATTACTGTTTTATGGGTTTATTATTTGATTCACATTCAGTGTTTATAAATTTCGCTTTCAGGCCTTTTAAGTTTAGTTATTGCACTACGTCTCGCCTCTATATCGAAGTGTCACGTCCTTCGCATTTGGACTCAGGATTGTTACGGAATGCGATATTTGTATTTGTAGAACTGTGAACGACAGTTCGTCATGAGTAATACTAATGGATCCAGCAATGCTTTTAATGGATGATGATGATGAAACTAATGATTCTAATAGATGAAACACTTGCACGCATTTGTTTATTCTAAGTTCTGGATTGGACATGGTTGTCAAGTTCCTATTGTTAAAAGATTCTCCCTCAAATTTGAGCATGCGTTCGCTATAACACTGTCTTGGTGCAATTTGACCATTCCCATTAATAATAAGAACAAAGTGTGAAAATATCAGCGAAATCTGTCGACACACATACGCACATTCCCTTTTATTTATATGTAGATTTTACTGTGTATCAGAAAATCTTATTCCGACGCCCCCTTCCCACCTCAGCGTGCATCAGTAGCGTGACGGCAGGATATTTAATGTACCCGCAAAGTGAGACACCTATTCGTCATTTCGGAGGCGCCCGCCCGCGTGGAAACTGTGCCAGTCAGCACTGCCGCAGCCGTCGCTTCGTGGCGCCAACGCGAGGAGGAGATGCGTTCCCACGCGGATTTCACGACTGGCGGCGCCCCGCACCGCGTGATTTAGACGCGCCCAGTCCACCTCCGACTAAAGAACTGCTCGACACACTGGATTCTCAGCTAGGTCGAATTCAGTCGCTGTCTGGAGGAGGATTCTGGCGACCGGCTGTTCTGATCGGCAGTTTTCCGTGGTTTCTCCTGTCAACACCAGGCGAATGCCGGAGCAGTACCCTAACAAACGGGCTACAGAGCGTGCCATCTTTCCTTCCTCTTCCTTGATCTATCCTCTCCTTTACTTACAATTAATTATATGCACTACACTACCACTCATGACGGGAGACCAGAGCTTGACTGTTTGAGGGGATGCGCCACTGGTGGAAACACTGGAGGGGGATATCGACCCAAGCCGACGTGAGTCAAAGGATCTCGCTGTGGGGGAAGGAACACCGTTATAATACCAGTACACACCATAATACCAATATACACCAATAATAATAATAATAATAATAATAATAATAATAATAATACCTCCCGAAATTTAAAAATAAGAAAGATTATTTATTAACTCGGGAGATACCCGGAGGTCGGAAGTTTGCAATGTAACGTGTAGGGCGGCGCCTGATCGCACGTTTTGCGCGAAAGGAATACCGTCACATCTCAGGATGCATTATACTTACGGGTCTAATGCCCTCAGTAATTGGCACACTCGCACTTAATTCACACATATACAATTAATGCGTTATTTAAGGCGGAATTCGCGGTGCTCAGTTATGATTTGGGGAACGACGCTAACGATTGAGGATAATATATAACACAATAGTTTACGCCGAATACGCAACACCTCATTCGGCTACGAAAAGATACACTTGAAACATACTTGGGTGTTCTATTGGAGGGGTATTACGATCTCGAAAGCGTGTTAGTGATACTAGACACTGTTTTGTACGAAAAATACAATGTGTGAACTATTCGAAGCCACTCTTTCACGAATTTCATATTTACTGATCGTTTTTTTTCTTTACTGGTATTTTAGTGCGTATGTATCCATTCACCAGCGTTCAATGACATCACCAGCATCGAAAACGAAAACCATACTAACTTTACGAAACACATTTGTGTTCGTGTGTTGTATACTCGGTGATACACGATTCAGGTATACAAAGTTGCATCTCCCAATTGAGCGACCGTTAAGCCCTCATGGACAACAGTATTCCGTCATTTGACTCATCTTCCTCCGTATTATTGTTCACTGAAAGTACGTTAGGGCGAAATAGCTGTTTTAGTCACGTGACTGATGTTTTATGTGGACTCAAAGCGCAACTCTTCATTTTTGTCTCGGCCGGGAATTGAAACTGGGGCAAACTCCATAGCTTCAAAAAATGTATGTAGATGATTTCATAAAAGCGTTGATGTTTTCTAAATATCGATATCGATGTGACATCCCTTTGCCTAAGTCCAATTTCTATAGACAAAATATAGGACACTCGGTGACATAACGGGAGACACAGCTATCGATCCTAGTGCCCCAACCTGTCACATATAACTACTGATATGAAGTATGAAGCGTATAAGTTCGAAAGTTTTTTTTGTTCACGTACGATTATGTTTAATTTCGCAGAATGACTCGAAAGTTATTGTATATGTATTGAAATTTGAATCAGTTGCCGATTTGCCAGGTCGCGTCACTAGGTTCGCTAGTGAACAGTTGTCTCCCATTAAAAGTATGGAGATTCAGTGTCCTGTATTTCTAAATAGTATTTGCTACTCCGCTCCTTGCTCGGCGTTCGGGGATCGCGCGGTGACGACAGGCTTTCACCGTGGGATAGCGCGGGGACCCCACCCGGTACCGTCCCGTGCGCGCCCGTGCTCTGGTGCCGATTGTTGTGTGGGATATCGCGCCCATCTCGCGCTCGCGAGCAGCTTATCTGCGCTTCGTCTTCGTCGGTGGTTTACGACTGGCAGGCAGCGCGTGTTACAAGATACACGCACGGGAGATTTTTTCCGTAAACAATAGCAGTTGCTAGGAGAGAGTTGTTGAGTACTAATGAAGTTAGTCAGTATTGTAATGTTGTGGCGTATGCAATGGGCATCTGAACACTTGTCTCGATGTTTCTTGTATTTAAGTGATGTGACGTCGCAAATCTGGTGTGTGTATTGCACCTGTTGTAAACATAACTGTTTGAGAGTGTATTGAAAAACCTCTATCTTTGTCTCTCGCTGTCTCGTTGTCTCTTTCTGTCTCTCTGCCTCTCCCTGTCTCTGTCTCTCTTTTAATTTTTCTCTCCTGTCCCTTCTCCCTCTTCTATATTCTTCTATTTACATGCATGCTCGCGTCCAGATCAAGAGAAAATGCCACGTTTTTATGCATTACCTTCAAAATACATTCAGATTTCGACAATTCTCTCACAGGCCTCGAGGCAAGAACTTTCAAATACATTGGCGCGATTTTTAAAAACGCTGTTAAAGAAAATACAGCATTCCATCTTAATTTTAATATATTACTCGATAATATCCACTCTTTAATTTTCGTTTATCCCTTAAGAGTTTCTGCTCTTCCTTCAAATTCTGTTTTATTTTAAGTGTCATTCAGTAGCGAATGTAGATCATAGAAATTTGTGATAGAATCAGATAACTCCTCGACATCTCTCGACCTATCATCTTCCCGTGTCAAACTCGGTTATCGAGCCTATCTCACGACATCGCGAGAGACTGTGACTGCGTGAGTGTTCCGTTCCCCGTCTCTCTCTCTCTCTCTCTCTCTTTTTCCCGCCCTCTTGCTCGTCTCAGCTAATCCGGCGCGATCTTCATGCATATTTTAGAAAAGTTGCTCGGTTTGGTGGAAATAATCTTGCTCCGAAGTCAGAAGTTACTCTTCGACGAACTTGATATGCTTGCCGTGAGGCATCCCAACTAAACAGAATTATTTATTAGTTGCGAGAGCGCGATATTAATTTGGGATGAACGTGATCTTTGCGTGGGGGCGGAAGGGGATGGGGAAGGAAAGGAGAGGAGGAAGGGGAAGTTGGTTGATGAGAAATTGAAAATGAGATGCCAGTTGCGGTCCCCGGAATCGAGAGAGTGGATGCGGCTTATATATGGGGGGATGAGATATGGTGGATGAGGATGTAGACTGTCAACAGCAGAGTGAGCGGAGGCAGCACATATTGGGCTCCGCAGTGTAGAGGTGCCAAAATAAATTAGTTCCCCTTAAAAAAGAACCGCCAAGCAATTTGGGTGAATTGACAGATATGGAATTTTTTTGCGAATACACATTGTTTGTCGTTACTGGTAAATCCAGGTGGTCTTCAAACACTTCGTAATTTCTAGTGTCCTTATTTTGTGATCGTGGTTCATGACGACGTGTGCACGTTAGTACGTTATTTTCCACTTCACCTTCAAATTTATTTAAGCAAATTTAATGATAAATGAACGGTATTTATGTGAGGAACGTTGTAAATGCTAGGGTTTAACTTGTTTTCATCAGTAATATTCAAAGTCTTACAAGAAAACCATTGCAATATTTGGTAATAAGCAAGAAGTAACGGTTTATGTGTATTTGTTTACATTATTTTATGATTTTAAATTTTGCCAATAATAACTTTCTATTGACAGGGTAAGATTAATGCTTAATTATATTAAGAAAGTTTTTATTTTTATTTTTGTATAATTTCTTTATTCATGTCTGCTTCTTAAAGTATTCGATCTGTCAGAGGTGTATTGAGAGAAATGTAATGAAAAAACTGCCTAAAATACAACTTCATTTGCGAAAGCAGTAACATATTTACAAGTACCTTCTTTACCTGCTGCTAAGGAGTTTCCCTTCATTGTTCATTGCAGTGTTGCCACGCGTTTGGTGTCGATGATAGTGGATGCTTTTCGAGCACGATTGTTCCACAAGCACAGGGCGCCAATCGCATGGCATCAATTGACTGTTGCGTAGCTCCTATCGCCCTCTCATCCGCCCGACAAATAACAATTTTATTTACGTGTGAAGAGGTCACTGACCGTTACCAGGGAATGCTTTCCCTATGCTTCACGAGACAAGCTCTGCCCTGGCGGCTTCTCACTGTGCTTACATAACTAGCCCTAATGTGAACGTCACGCCGCGCCAGTAGCACTGCTTCTAACGTCACCCCTCTTACTGTAGAGGAGTTTCTTTAAGAAGGGACCAGTATGACAAGGCTTGAGACAAATGAACGTCATGTAGGGCGATGGCTTTGCAAGAACCAGTGTGGAAGCATTTGCAAATGAGCTAACTGTAAATGAAATCATTGACGAATTGAATGCATGGACATAAACCGCAGTTATGTTGCCAGCAGTGGCCATGCAGTAGCTGTCAATGCGGCCCTTTTTATATAGCAAACTCTCTATACATCTAGTCTCGAAACCCTCTTTTTGTGCCAGCACCGCCGTCTCTTACCAGCTGCCACCACCACACTGCCCTCGAGATAAAGTGCTTAGTACGGTCGGGGCATCTCCATCGCCCACAGCCCACCATCACCGACACCGTCAGTCTCTTTGACCGCCTCCACCACCGTCTTTGCCACCGCCACCCCCGTCTCCGCCATCGTCATCGTGTCCGTCACAGTCGCCGTGTACGTTACTGTCACCACTGATACCATCACCTCCACCGCCACCGCCACCACCTTCACCACTACCACTATCACTACCACTACCACTACAACTACCACTAATACTACCACTACCACTACCACTACTACTACTACTACTACTACTATCACTACTACTACCTCTACTACTACCACTACTACTACCACTACTACTACCACTACTACTACCTCTACTACTACCACTACTACTACCACTACTACTACCACTACTACTACCACTACCACTACCACTACCACTACTACTGCCACTACTACTGCCACTACTACTACCACTACTACTACCACTACTACCACTACTACTACCACTACTCGTCACTTTCACTGTGTAGTTGGTCGATACACGCCTAACCTCCACGCTACTCCTGCCTTCTCACACCGTCCACCGCCGCCGCTACCACTACCAGCACCGTTACCACCACCGCCAGCGCTACCGTCACCATCACCACTATTGCCATCATTGCACCGCCGCCCTCCACCCTCCGCCCTCCACCCTCCGCCTTCGGCTCTTGTCCGCCGTCTCCGCCGCCACTTCCTCACTGCCTCCACCGCTGCCGCAGTTTCGGCGTCACACTAATTTGCGGCTGGCGGAACTTCCCTCGATGTCTGGATGGAGGTCGAGGCTGCGGCGGTTGCAGCGGGTGTGCAGACACGCGGAGGCTGATGCTAGCGCACGGAAGGGATGCGGGAGATAGTAATCTCGTACGGGGGAGTTGCAGACGAAGGAAGTCCCATGTGAAAGAACAAGCTGAAAATGACCACTTCGCAGAGTGAAGAACATCGACGACCTTCTGCTAGTGAGAAATGTAAATTGCTCCAAAAGAAGCAATCCACGTAAAAGTATTCATTCAAAAAGTTCCTAACGTTATTCTTGCCATTTATTCTTTTCAAGTTTTAATAGCTGTAACTGAGTGTGGCAGAAGCACATACCGTAAGTTCTAAATGTAGTAAACAAACCGGTTAAATGTACTCGCTGTTTCTGGTGATAAGGAAGTTAGTTAAGAAATTCTACGATAACGTTGATAATGGAGCCAAATATAAACAATTTAATTTTTTTCATATTTGAAGTGAGATGTGAATACATTCAAGTGCAGGTATTTTACCGTCCAAAATTTGATATCAGATCTTCGTCATAATGGGACTAAGCATAGGAAGCAAAAGAGAAGGCGGATACCAAATTCGAAGATGGTGAAGTGTGTAGACTAGGAAAACGGGAACGTCGTGTGGGTGGGGGAGGAAGCAATTCGAGCGGGTTTCGAAAGCCGCCACGGAAACCACAGGAGTGTGGTGTGTGTATGCGGGGAAGGCGGTTGCGTGGCCGGAGGAGGTAATATGGCTGCCGCAGACGCCGAACTCCGTAGGCGTGGCCCGCCCTCTCCCCCCCCCCGTCTCCTTGAGTCTCGGGCACGCTCTCGCGCCCCCACCCCCGCGTCGCCCGACCTCCAGACCGAACTGCCCCGCTTCCACACCCATCTCCTCTCCTGCCCGGACCACCATTCCGCTTCCACACGCCCCATCTCCTGCCCCGGGCGGCTATACCCGCCCCCGCGCCCGGCACACCACACCCTTGCCGCCATTCCCTATCCCACTCCCGCCTCCACTCACCATCTCCGCCATCCCCGCCCTGCCGCGCCCTTCACCCTTTTGCCATCCCCGCTTTCCACCCCGTCCCGCCTCACCCTTACCGACATTCACGCTTCCACGCTCGTTCCGACTCACTCTTTCCACCTGCCTTGCACAACCACTACACCACGATGACATCGCCATCTCCTCGCCGGCTTCTCCCGAACTGCGGGCTCGCTCGAACTCTCGCCCGAACTGCGGGCCGGACTGGCATCCCCACTTCCACCCCGCCTCGCCTCCCCAGGTCGCCGGCCTTGCCCAGCTTCTATGCCACCTCCATGTCGACTCCTCCTGGCTCCCCCGTCTGCACTGCCTCCTCTTCCACGCTCGCCCCGCGCCGTTTCACCTCACGCATCTCCCACGCCCCGACCCTCCGCCGTTCCCACTCCATCGTTAACCCTGCCTCGCCTTCACGTCTTTATCTATGCGTCTGCCTTCCCTCCCTCCCTCCAACTCCCTTCCCTCCCTCCCTCCAACTCCCTTCCCTCCCTCCCTCCCAACTCCCTTCCCTCCCTCCCTCCCTCCCAACTCCCTTCCCTCCCAACTCCCTTCCCTCCCTCCCTCCCTCCCAACTCCCTTCCCTCCCTCCCTTCCCAACTCCCTTCCCTCCTTCCCTCCCAACTCCCTTCCCTCCCTCCCTCCCAACTCCCTTCCCTCCCTCCTCCCTCCCTCCTTCCCAACTCCCTTCCCTCCCTCCAACTCCCTTCCATCCCTCCCTCCAACTCCCTTCCCTCCGCCATCGGCATAGTTTCCACCCGTGTTCGGGATGCCGGCCCCGCCCCCTTCCCGCTTCCGCGCGGTCCCCGCGGCGCTCTCGCTGCAATAACATCTGACGCGGTTGCCGCCCGACGGCGCCGCAAGCCGCTTGGATTAATTTGCGCGCGCGGCTTGAACGCGTCCATTTTGAGGACATCATAGCTGCTCGGATGGTTAGTGCGGCTAATAGTTGCGGTTGTTATCGCTTTGAGCTCTATGCTGGTATTGCGTATCTTATCACAGTGAGTTAGGAGGTTAGTACTTGGTGGTTCGGTTAGCGCATATTACCCACAAATCTATCACTCCGAGCATCCCTTCTTATTACTGTGATTCATTTTTTAATTATTGTGTCTTTTTTGTTTCAGGTAAGTCTAGAAGGTGTCCTTGAGCCCTGGCGCGGAGCCCAGGGTGAGTAAATTCAGTTTCTCTTTCGTTCTGTCGTAGAGTGTTTCCGATGTTTAATTTTTCGTGATTGGAGACCAACATTATGTTTCATGCTTTCGTTTCTGAGTTGGTGCCGATACAGCACATTTGCAGACAAGCGTTAATGAAGTAGGCATGGTGAATATTTTACTATGTAGATGGTTACCATGAACAAGAAATCAATGAATGGTGGAATAATAAAGGTAATGATTAGTTATTTGTTGATTTTCTTCAATTAATTTGTATCATATTCCATCTTATAATTAGATGACTTTTCTAAGCAATATAGACATCTAGAAGCATTAAGAAAATACTCTTTATAAGCTTGTATATTTACTTGTAATCTTGTTAAAATGGTGCGTAATAATATTGAGCATTATACTCCACAAAAATAATTTAAACTTAATGCATTTACTTTTTTATTTTTTTGAAAAATGTTACGGAGGCCCTGAAGTTCTTTGCGAGGTCTCTTGGCTGCATGCGAGTGACATTGTTACCTAATATTAAGAACGAGGGTGCACTTCCACAGTACTGATGTATTGTGACCGTAAACCTTTACTCGTGTGTATGTGCTCCGCGGCATACGGTCGACCGCGACGTGGTGTCGCTTCGACCCCGCGAGATATCGATTCCAGTCTGCTCGGGCCGGGCCGGGCCGGGCCGGGCTCTGCGGGAAGAAAGCCCGATTCGGGGCTTTAATAGACCGAGGCGAGGTGGGTTGATGCAGGAAGGGAAGGGGAGGGAAGGGGCGGGGCGCCGCCGCCCTGGGTTTATTGGTGGGCGGCGGCTGAGTCTTCCTCGAAGCCCCTACGTCTTCATTTGCTCCCTCGACTCCTCCTTTTACAGACGACTTCGCTCTCCACTGCCGTGGGGAGGTGGTTCTCTATAGCAGGTGCAGGATCACGCAACACACAGAGGAAGCATGATTCGAAAGAGGCTTGCACATAATAATCCAGTTTTTTACGCTACTTTTTCAATTTTCCATGTCAGTGTTTATCTGATACTAAGGTAACATTTGCATTTCCGAAGAATCGCTCTTCTCTATGATAAAATGTAACACGTGACGTCGTCTTTGTAGTTTCTTTAGGTAATTCAAGCCGTTCGGGTTTTCATATTGACGTTTGGAGACAGTAGACGTTTTTCTCAATGTATTAGGTTAGCTTTCAATGGTTTAGCTCTCATGCCATTTGAATCTGGGCGAGGGATGTATAAGTAGTTATTTCGAATCAGGAAGTACTTCAGTTCTTTACTGTTCGCGTGGATTTGGTAGTCCTAGAAAAGCGAAGAAGTAAATGAAGTGAAAAGCGTGACGTAATGTAGTTCCCTTGAATTTTCTTTCGGAACCTATTGGGATAGTTGAGAGCATAATCTTTGTCACTGTAACGACTCTAACCGGGAGGTTCTAGGGTTTGAGTCCCGACGCCTCGGTGGCGGAATTCCGACACTAGCTTTGTAGCCAGGTCGAATTCAGCCTCAGTCTGGTAGTTTTCCTTGGTTTCTCATATAAATACTAGGCGAATGCTAGAGTGGTACCCTAATAAACGGGACACTAAGCACACGCAGTCTCACCTTCTTCTTCCTTGGCCTTTACTCTCCCTTTACTTACACACACACACACACACACACACACACTACATGACCACACATGTCGGGAGACCAGAGCTTATCCCAGTGGGGGCGGGGGCTCGGTGTGGATAGATATCTGGAGGTAGATATCACCTGCAAGCCGATCTGTAGGTCGGCGCCGGATATCACTAGCCATCAGGAGGAACACAAGCACTCCCTGGAATTAAAAAAAAAAAAATATCACGCGACTAATATTCGTAGCAGTTGACGTGCCCCGATACAATCAATCAATCCCCTCGAAGATGTTCGAATCTAGACCACATTTCTGAAGTATACTTACCGCTAACACTGTCCTTTCCAAAACACTAATTATATATTTTATTCTTTAATGTCACTTGTTTCCAGTTGTTTTTAAACATCTTTCGATATGCTCATCCGTTTGTGGACTGAACTATTTTAATTTAAAATTTAAATTCTTATGTATCTGTCGCATCATTACCCTCCGTTCGCATTATTTCTCTCTTAGAACGTGGGCAAACGTTTATTATTTATAATGAATATTAATTTAATAATTAATTTCGCAATTAATAATTCAGCCTTCTGAATTCTATTTTGAAAATATCTTACACCATCGTGAATGCTGCATTTTGAATTAGGTTTTTATTTCTAAGTGACTCAATGCCGTTCATTGTGGATTCATGTGTGTTCGTTGTGGATATTCACGTACGACATACTTTCAAGTTATCGGGCGAACACGTAAACTCTGCATGGGCGTTTAATGCTCCTTATCTCGAATTACTTTCCTGTTGCTGCAAGACGTTTGTTTCAATACTTGCGGAGGCGTCTTATCTTGCGATGTTGCAAGAGCTCTTTGTTGGTACATTTGCTTTACCTAATTGTGTCAAATGAAGGCAATCTTTTGACGTTGAGTTTACTTTGAGGTTTGTAGAGACTCGTTTGTTCAATGAAATTGTAATTGGAATTGTCAGTTTACGGAGGGAAGTTATAAGGGCACGTTTGATTTTGTAATGGGTAAGTATACGATTAGTGGAGCATATATAGGCCTATTCATGGAACATTGACTTGTGTAAAATGATTGAATGGGCAGATGTTGGGAAGACTTTAGCAGATTTAATCGAAGAGAAAATTTGGGCCTCAGAAAATATTTTCGATCTCAGTTTGGTCCTAATGTATTGCATTTTTTATACGAAGTTACTGTAGCATCGCCATTACAACTTCCTCGTGAATACGTATACTTATATTATCAAAAAATATCACTTTCCTAACATCGTGAAATGAACATGTGTACAAATTACGAATAATGTCGTGTTTTTGAAAAGTCATTAGCAATTTTTCTAATATATAAAGCAGATCTTAAATCATTAGTGAGCGTTTTATTTTCTTTCTCACATGGGGTATCCGACTCCGCTAAACGGAATCCGCTCTAGCGAGAAGAGATTGCTGGGCACCAGACTGGGCAACACACGTTCAGAGTAAAGCAGAAAAAATAGGGTTCTTGATGGCTTCGATCTGCGCGCACGGCTTTGCCTTTTGGAGCGTTGTTTTGGAGAGTTGCCTCCCCCTCGCCTCGTTTAGTTTTTCCTCTCCATGTCTCGGCCAGTTTCCGTCTGCCTCTCCCCGCCTATTTCTACCTCTCATCGCCTCTCCCCACCTAATCCTCACACTGCCCGCCTCTCCACCTATTCCCTCGTATCCCCGCCACTCTTCACCATTCTTTCCTCTCCGTGCCTCTCCACCTATTGGTTCTTCTCCCTGCCACTCCCCACGTATTCCTTCCTCTCCCCGCCTCCTTGCCCCATCCCAACTTCTCCCTAACAGTCTCCTCGTCTCTCCACACTTCTCCCCGCCTCGACGCGACCCACCTCGCACCGCCTTACGTTCCCTGCCTCGCCACTCTTTCCCTCGCCCCGTCTCGCCCTGCTTGTCACGGCTCCCTCTCCTTGTTTCGACCCACTTCGCTCAGTCTTGCCCTCCCGGTCTTCCCCGCGCAGCGCCGTCTCTCCCCATTTTATGTATTCTCGTCCATCCCCGCTAAACCCCTCTTCCAGTCGTGCTCTACCACGACCCGTGCCGTCACGCCTGGCCCCGTCTCTACCCGCCACGCCCCGGCTTGCCCCGCCCCGCCTCGTTTCGCCCCCGCATCGCCTCGCCTCGCTTCGCCTCGCCTCGCCTCGCCTCGCCTCGCCTCGCTTCGCCTCGCCTCGCCTCACTCCACCTCGCCCCACTCCACCTCGCCCCCACCTCGCCCCCACCTCGCCCCCACCTCGCCCCCACCTCGCCCCCACCTCGCCTCCACCTCGCCCCCACCTCGCCCCCACCTCGCCCCACCTCGCCCCGACTCGCTCAGTCGCGCTTCTCATCTAGCTCCGTTGCATTTCGCCTCGCCTTTTTTTCGTCTCTCCCCCACCCCCCGTCTGTCTCGCCGAGCCCCACCACGCCCAGATTTCCCAGGCCCCGACTCCCTCCATCCCGGCGCTCCACTCTGGACCGCTCGTGAATCTTCATCTCATTCAGCTCCCGAACGCGGAAACCATCTCATGCTTGCACGTGGCGCTTACCTCCTCCGCTCCGCTCCACTCCGCTCTCCGCCTCCTGCGGATAACATACTGCAAATCGGTGGCCGTCCTCTGCCCTGCGCCCGCGCTCCTCTCGACCGGATTTTGCCACTTCCCCCACGCTGACGTCTTTCCTGCGAGCGGATTTGCGGGGGCCGAGCATAACCGACGGGACTTGTTTGCCCTGGAAGGGGATAAACCCTCTTCAGATTTGAATGGAGGATCGGGGACGAATGAAATGTGTGAAGTAGCAATTGGAGGAAATTCATTACCATGGCGGTCTCCCTCAGGTGATTTGCTGGGATTGCATTTTACCCTGCAACACTGATTTATGATCATACGTGATGGATGTAAATGAAACTTAAATTTTCTGAAATTATTCACTTCAAACAATTTTAGACAACTAATCTCAAACAATAGATGAATAATACAAATAATAGATGAAATATTAAAGATTGCAGTATTTTTAACGTCGAAAGTTCCAGTATGTATTTTTTCTTGTGTTAAAGCAGAAGTTTTACTGGAAGAGGATAGTGTGACGTTAGTCGATATGATAGAGCAAATTAAAAGTTGTGGTCGTATTGTATTTGAAAACAGGAGACACAAGTGGATACATGTAGAGATATTACTATAAGAAGGGACCGCTTTGACAGCTACTGCTTGGCCAATGCTTGCAACATAACAGCAGGTTATATCCACGCATTCATTTTGTTAGTGCGTTCATTTACAGTTAGCTCGTTTATTAATGCCTTCGTCACTATCACTGGCAGTGTCATCGCCCTGCGGCACGTTCATTTGTTTCCCTACCGGTCAAAGTGGTGTCTTCTTAGAGTATATCATCTATATACTTCTACACATTGTGTAGCTCTACTAGGTGGAGGATGACCCCCCGCCTAGCATCGAGATTAAAGCGTGAATGCGATCGCTAACGTTCCTCCCAACACTTACGTCTTTCCGCTTAGAAACTTGAGATTAGTGCTCACATGGCTAAGAGCTGCCAGATCAGATTTGTGAAGTGCAAAGTTGTTCTTTACTATTCCGACGTTCGGATGTTTCCCTAGTTATTTTCCTTCGAGTAAGGGTCTACAAATCAGGACCCGAATGTTGAACTATGTTATTCACCACGAGTGCCGAGGTCTTGTGGCTAGGGGGTGGGAATCAGGATTCCCCACGTCTTTCCTCACTAACGATGTGGGTATCGTGGAGAAATTGCTCACTGGGCGGGCACTTTCAGTCCCCGCCAGGATTTATCGATGGTGGACACAATTTCCAATCCTACCACCGGCGGGAGCCAGTAAGGCCCTTCCGAATGAATGGTTCCAACTGGCAAAATAGACGAAAATGAGATGTTAGTGTGATAAGGTGCTACCTAATTTCTGTTACAAGTAGAACATACTTGTGTTGTAAAAATAGGGTTGAAAAAATGTTTTAAGAAACGGGTATTATGCGTTTATGTGCATTTTCTTGGGATATCTTTCTTTTTAAAATCAGTTTGCATAAAGTATTTTCTTCACTCGAAAAGTCAAATTGAAGTACATTCGGTAGTTGTTTGGTACATCCAAACATTAATCCCTTTCCTCGTTTCTAGATTTCAAACTCGTATAATCAATACCTGTAACATAAAACACTTGATAATTGGAATAATTAAATTTTATTTTTTGCAAATACATTCTGTTGTAGGCGGTGTACCTAAATCATGGAAATATTAAATAATTACTTAATTCTTAAAGCGATTTAGCAATTTATAATGGGTTTTTGAAAATATCTGAAGAGATATCTTGAGCAATGCCTGAAAGAATTGAAGTGATACAGCAACTATTAAGGTTCATTCCCCAGAGAAAACAATAATGAACTATTAACGAAAAGAAACATTCAATAATTATCTCACATACTTTTGAAGTTATAACGTTTTAGCTGCAACGTTGCGATTGAAAATGTCATTTGTTGAGAAGGCCATGAAAGGCGATAAAAGGTCATAAAAGTTAGGAAAACTAAATTTCTCAAATAGGATAGCAGGTAGAAAAAACGGATTGAAGCATTAAAAAAATCAGAATATAGAAACGGACAAAGAAAGAAAGAAACAGATAAAAAGTTTACTGTGTTTCTTAATTGTCATATGTAGAGCTACTTTAAGCTCTCTGGCTCTCGGCCCGCCTTCTAGACCGAGGCACTCGTCTGTACCCTTGATGAAGCTGTTTTTGCCACCGCGGTCGACCGACAGCTAGGCCACCGGGTGCCAAATTTTGCTTCCTTTTGTACTACCGGATTTTTTCTCCAAGTCCAACGCCCACAGAAATCTTCATAAGTACTGTCGACCGACTTTTTCAGAGTTCTTTTGCATGTGTCTGATAAAACACACTTATGCGGAGCGCGCCGGTAGAGCAAAGAACCCTTGAGTGGCAAATAGGCCTACAACGAGGTGGCAAGAGCAATTCGGAATCAGAACAGAGAGAGAGGCGGTTATAACTGAAAAATACAATACGATATAGATAACAAACTGTATTAACATTTAAAATTACAGATGTTATAAAATCATTTTAATTGGAATCGTTACATTAAATGACGTTGTTCATGTTTTCGTTCGCCCATCTATTGAAGCATTTTCGCGCTGCGAATAAAAGTTAGTTGACAATGACAAACGTTCGTTTAGTGGACGGGCGCTGTAAAATTTTTATAACCTTACTATTTAACCACCAACGTAAACATACAATTTACGAGCTATGGATATTTACTTAGGTCATTTATGTCCCTTTCCTCATAGCAGTAACAACTTCGTCTGTAAAGTTACTCGTCGATTTTATTGAAAATAACTATTTTTTTTCACATAAAAAACACAAAATAACAGTGGAGGCAACATGTGCGTAATGCAATTATCTGCGTTTACTATGAGAAATTAACACTCAAGTTTATTGGCTGTGATCAATGGACTATATTCGTCTTTGCTCAGTGTTGTTACCAGATTGTGTGGAAAGAGGAAGATTGTGTATGGTATATGTGTATGTATTTGTGTATTGTGGACGTTTCACATTAATGGAATATCCTAGAGTTACAGATTTACCTTTGAGAAATAGGCTGTCATTGGGAGATCGGTCTTTAGTATTACCTTGAGAATAAATTTCCTTGTCCTTGTATATTCATATTTTTTTGAAGAAATATCTCTATGTTGGTAGAAAAACTCACTAATAGTTATTTACATAACTAGTACAAACAGTTACCAACAGAACAAGTATTAGCATCCATGTTTTCGGTACGAGGTAACGATAGGAGCTGAATCCGGTGTTTCGCAAAGAATATGCCAAAGACGATTTCGTACGAATGGCGTTCAATACTTCCTTTAGCACGAATGTGACGGAAATGTTCTTCATAGTTAATTATTATTACTATACTTTATAGTGTATAATACTATATAGTTAAATAAGTCTTGGGTTCATTTACAATATGCGAAAAAATATGCGCCATAGGGCTTCTGTGCTTTGTTTACTTCCTTGTATACTATTTTATTTACTTCCCGATATGTGTCCCCCACCAACTACTTCTTTACTCTTCGTATACAGCAAAGTAACCCTTTCCTACGAATCACCAGTGAACGGGACGTACGTCTCTCTGCACGAGTGCTAAGAAAGATATATGTTTTTTCTCTTCAACTGCTTCTTGGCAGCGCTGCCGCGTGAGCTGCGCGTAGCGTGCCAACCCCGTCGCAGCCACTCGCGCGCGCGAGAGCAGCCCAGTGACCCACATGCGGTTGCGTGGAAGAGGGCGCTTTGGCGCGTGTTCGTCGCTTTTAGCCCGGCGCCGCGCCGCCCGGGGACCAATCGAAGCCCCTGTCGCCCACCCCGCGCGCTACCGCTGTCGCAACCGGCATCGACGCCGCCACCGCCACCGCCACCGCCACCGCCACCGCCACCGCCACCGCCACCGCCACCGCCACCGCCACCGCCACTACCGCCACCGCCACTACCGCCACCGCCACTACCGCCACTGCCGCCACCGCCACCGCCACTGCCGCCACCGCCACTGCCGCCACCGCCACTGCCGCCACCGCCACTGCCGCCACCGCCACTGCCGCCACCGCCACCGCCACTGCCGCCACCGCCACTGCCGCCACCGCCACTACCACCACTACCACCACTACCATCACCACCGCACCCGCTGCCGGCACGTCCCCCCTTTCCCCTTACTCCATCCTCGCCCCCATTGACCGGCAAAGGTGGTTCAGGGCGTCAACTGATGTCATTGCAGTGCCTCTGTCTAGGAGGTTCGTGTCCCGACGGTGGCAGGATTTTCCACATTAGCTAGTCAGTTAGGTCGGATTTCATCCCTGTCTGGAGGAGAATTCTAGCGGCCGGCTCTGATCGGTATTTTTCCGTTGTTTTTCCGATCAACTCCTGGCGAATTCCGGAGCAGAACTCTAACAAACGGGCACGGACCACGCACGATGTTTTCTTCCTCTTCCTTGTCCTATCTTCACCCCTTATTTATGCACACTTCACCGAAAAAAAAGAACCGTTGGAGTATACCAGATCCATGATACTGTAACACGTTTTCTTGTTACAGTATCATGGATCCGGTATACTCCAACGGTTCTTTTTTTACGTGATACATACATACATACACTACACTACCATTCTTATTGGGATATCAGTCGGGAGCTTACAGCTTATTTCAGCTGGGGCGGTGCCCCGCTGGTGGGAGATACTTGGTTGGGGAAAACTCCGCAGGTGGACGTAGGATGGCCGCAGATCTCACCATCCAGCAAGGGTAGATCACCGCCATCTCCCGCGATGAAAACATACCCTACACTTACGAGACTACTGACCTAATCCTTTGACGCTCCCGTAATCACTAGTCAATCAATCAGTCGCCGCCATTGCTCTCAAATGCCGCCACCACGGCTACCGTCGCCCCACCAACCCCTTTCCCACTTACCCTTTCCGGGAGTTGCTCTCTCTGCTCCCACCGCCAACGCCGCCACAGCATCGTCCCTCTCGCTCTCTTTTGCCACCATCCTCCCCGACGTCACCGCCATCACTGTCGGCGGTAACCCTTTCATGCCACGCCCACCCTCCACCGTAGCTACCACTTGTACTAACATCTCTCCACCAAAGACGCCGCATTCACCGCCGCGAGTTATATGCCACCTCCGCCGTTGCTGCCACCGCCAATGTTATGGTTTCCACAATTGTTACTATCCACATGCAGTCACTGTTTCTGTCTCTGGCATCGCTCCTCAGCGGCCACCTTCACGCGAGCTTCTTTACCGCCGTCACCTCACCAATCCCGTCTGCTACCGCTTCTGTTGCCGCCACCGCCACCGCCACCCCCACCGCCACCGCCACCGCCGGCGCGCGTCGTCCTGCCACAACCACCGCGTCCGCTGCCAGCAGGGGCCGCCCAGGCACCGCAGGGCTTTGACGCCTACGCCCCGTGCTGGAGTGCTCCCAGAGCGCTGTGAAGCCGACCTCCTCCTCCTCCTCCTGCGCTGCTCGCTTCCTCCGTTCGGCCCTGCGCTTGCCGACGCTCTCTTTTCGCCCCCCGCGGGAGGCCGGCGGCGGGGGCTCTTGGGACGTGGCTGCCCGCTTTGGGGACGCCGCTCCGCGTCGTGAAACCGGAGAGGTTCGAGAGGAGTGTGCGTCTTCGAGGCTTCGGAGTGTGTCCTCGGGTTCGTTGTGAATCGCAGACGGTCGGAGTGGAAAGTGTCAATAAGGATGGTTTGGAATAAACGATGCAAACTTCTATGGTGTATGTGTGGGTTTTTTGTGTGGGAAAATGAGATGAATTTTTATGAATATGTGGCGATAAATATTATTTAATGAAGAGTCGTGCGAGATATTCAAAGTAAAACTGTTTCATTGGTTTGGGATTTTTCCCAAGATTCTAGATACTTGACGAAACCATAATCACCACATAAAAAATGTTTCTCCTCTTCACTAACGGATATCTATTTTCTGAATTACTCTGTTCGTTATTCTTAAATAATACACAATACAACATTTGACGAGGACTACCCAGGGGAATTAAACTAAAACTGAATTCTACCTTCCAACCTGATATCTTAGTACCTGGTGATAACAATAAACCATTGTCGAAACGTTGTGCAATATAGAACATTAAAATGTGTGATGTGCTATTCTTGTGTTTTTTTCTTGAAAAAAAAAAGTATCTAGAATAAAATACGATCAAACTAAACAATACTGTAAGAATAATATCAACAGACAATTAATTTATAATTGAATACGATCCTTCTTAAAACTTAGTTCACGCGCGCATTTGCTGTTGGGTTGAACACAAGGTACACAAAGACGGACGGGTTAAGCTCGTACGTACCCCGAACGTCTGTGTACCCATTTACAACTCCTTCACTCGTATTTCCTGTAAAAATAAAAAAAATATATAAAAAAAGGAAGGGAACGGCCGCGCGATTCGCGTGCCGCTATTCGGTTCTCTGCCAGCGTGGCCGGAGCGGACCGAATCGACGGTGTGTGGACGGGAGGGGAGGAGGTGGGCGGGGTTTTACGAGCGCCGGATTTTCCGCTCGTCTGCGCTGCAACAGGGTCGTGTGTGCTGCGACGGCACCAGCGAAGAAGCCCGCTTGCGAGACTCGACTCTCTTGGCAGACGACGAGCAGGCGACGTGCGTGCAGGCAAAGCGATTGGTCACCTCTGCGTTGAAGCCTGTATCCGCGCTGGGGGGGGGGGGGGGGGGGGGGCATCTGAAATCGGGTCCAACTTGTTCCCTCAGGTGCTGCCAGGGAGAACTACTGTCGCTCAGTGAAGAAGAGGGGTAATAAAGAACTACGCACTTCGCTGATGGGAAGAAATGATTACTATAGGTACAATTTGTCAGTAAACTGTAAATTTTCCAAAACTCATAGCAGTGAACATGTGGTGGGAAATCTCATTTTCCAAAGTTACACGTGAGACAGTTAAAATAAAACTGTTTCATTAAAATTTCCTCCTCAAGATGCTCGGTATCTTACGAAACCATAGTTAACTCCCACAAGGGTGAGATTGATTTCTTCCAATTTCTGCACTCATTGGAAATTAGTAACAAGTTCGTGACTTCAACTGCCGACCTTAATGCTCGTAATGGAGGTCGAGACTTGCAACATGTAGAAGTATGTAGAAAACTTTAAAATCGAGTTTTCGAAACACCGTAGGATGAGCTGATTTTGAAGACTTGTTGAAGCCAGACACAGACGGACGCATATGTCGCGCGCGCAGCAACCGGCAGGAAAAGAGAACCGGGACTGGGATGGTGCGATGAGGTCGGGGGCGGGGACGCGTGTGACGCGTGCGCGGTAGTCTGCATCGACCGACGCAGTCTCGACGTCACCAACTCCCTCCTCCCTGCAGTCTCCTGGTGAAGACGAACCCTCCTATTGTTACCCCTTTGGTGGTCAGGTGGATCAGCTGGCCTCTGTCTTACCGCCTAAATAAAGGTAATTTTATTCTCATTATATTATCGCCGCTGCTCCCCGCCCCGTTCTTCATCCCTTCCCTCAACATACGTTACGCCATCGCTCTCGCCTCGCCAACTTCCTTCATCTTAATTCCGTCCCCCGCGTCCATCGACTCCGATCACCTCGCCGCCTCCGCTATCAACATCGCCTTCGTCATCACCATCACCATCATCACCCTCGCCTCAATCATCACCATGGCCATTGTCTCTGCCATCACCATGGCCATTGTCTCCGCCGCCATCACCATGGCCATTGTCTCCGCCGCCATCACCAAGGCCATTGTCTCCGCCGCCATCACCAAGGCCATTGTCTCCGCCGCCATCACCAAGGCCATTGTCTCCGCCGCCATCACCATGGCCATTGTCTCCGACGCCATCACCATGGCCATTGTCTCTGTCGTCATCACCATGGCATTGTCTCCGTCGCCATCACCATGGCCATTGTCTCCGCCGCCATCACCATCGACATTGTCGTATAACCATCGCCATTGCCCTATCACACTCTCTTCTGATATCACACTCGGCTCCGGCAGCATCTTCTCTTCCGCCATCACCATCTCCTTTGTCTCCGCCATCACCATCGCTCTTGCCTTCGCCATCTGTATCGCCATTGTCTCCACCATCACCATCCTTTCCGACATCACTGTCACCGTTACGCTATCGTCGGCACCATCGCCGCCTGCACCTCCACCTGCTTTAGTATGTGCCTCCTCCTCGTCGCTGCCGCCGCCTCTGCTTCCACCGCCGACGCTGCTGTCAGCTCCTCCACCTCCTCCTCCGTAACCAGACGCAATTTCGTGTGAGTGGCCCCCATCGAACGCTCGCTGCGGAGGTCTCTGTCACTGGGGGCTGCCGGGCGGTGCGAGGGCGGTGTCCGATTGCCATGGACCTTGCTCAATGACCTTGGCAGTTAAAGAACTATTGATTGATTTTTATTGACTAATGTTCCCGGGCGCGTCAGCCCGTAAGGTCATTGGTCCCAAAGGTGTATGATTTTATGACGGGAGGGGCGGTAATCTTCCCCCACTGGATGGTGAGACCCCGGCCCCAACCTACATGTCGGCTTGCTGGATTACGCCATCCAGGTATCTCCCTCCAACTGAGCACCGCCCCAGCCGCGGCAAGCTCAAAACTGCCGACTGGTCTCCCGTCGTGTGTGGTAGTGTAGTGCATGTCAGTATAATTGTGTGTGAATAAGGGGTGAAGATAGGACAAAGAAGAGGAAGACAAGATCGTGAGCGGTCCGCGCATTCGTGTTTGAAGGGCCCCTAAATTGAAATAAATAAATACCCTTAAGATCTGTGCGCGCATCCCTGTTCTGAGGACGGTCCACCCTAATTGGCAAGGAAGATCGCGCCTGCGTCCATGTAAAAGCGACGCTGACAAGCAATGAGTGGAATAGTTCTTTACTTGAGAAAACAAGACGTGCAAAACCGTACAGGAACGGTGAAAACTGGTCGTATGTGTGTGCCTACGAATAACGGGGACGCGAACGGGTAAAACTATTAGTATCCCGAGCGAGAGTATGCCCATTTAAAAATCCTTCACTGTTATTACAAAAAAGAACAACAAAACAAAAACTGAATTGACCCGCGGGAGATGTGCAGTGGCTGTTGCGGTGGTGGCGGCGTGGCGGGGTGGCAGCGGTTTTTTTCGTGAAATACTGGGCGCTCCTTGGTAGTGGAATCAAGATAATATTTTGCTTTGGTTCTGGATGAAGAAATGTTTTCGGGCGTGACACGCGAGTGTAAAGAATTCCTTTTTTATACGTGAACTTTTTTTCCACCGAAAAAACTTTTTTCATCAATGATATAATGAAAAGATACCACATGAATCGCTGTACACGTTTTCATTCACTTCTATTACCGTCTTTAGAAAATACTCTTTTTCTCTGTTTTCGCTCAAGTGCAAACACGTGCGCGGGTAATCAGTTACTGGTGAAATATAACACACTTGGTTATTACTTCGAAATGCGATGCTGTCACTCACCGAATTCGCGATTCCTTGGCTCGAGTCGCCGGGTTCTGTTTTACGTGTCGGACTTCTAATTTCATTCTCTTCACCTGCTTCCGGAAGTGTCAGAGAAGAGAAAATAGATATAGGAAAGGAAATAAATTTGTATTCCGTTTCCGTCACCATTACCCTGCTTTCTTGGGAGAGGCTGTTGATAACAAAAGACTAAATTTTTCGACTATTAAATAATATCAAAATTATTTTCTCTACTATAATAGTGAATTAGTGAGCACAATACTGAAATAAAACTTTTCTAAACGTGTGTATTAGTAACATTGCCAGTAGTGGCGTACTCAATTGTTTGATTTCATGAAGATATACTTGTAGGAAATTTAATAAATAAAAATCCATGTCCCCCCCGTATATTATGCGCAGTACCATTCATCCGATTGTACAAAACATTTGTTAACTTATTCCTTGCACTTACGCGAATAATCTAGACATGGTACAATGGGAAAGTTCCTATGTTTCTCGCATATAGACGCACGTTCATGATTTTATGTGTTTGTGGTGACTCATGCGCCCCTGAACAGAAGCTTCTCGCAACCCTCCGCACCCGCGTGTCGTCGCTGCATATTCTGCCCCTGCGATAGTGAAATATCGGCTGGAATTACTACGTGGCCGTTATCTCGGACAAGTAAATCAGATTTCTCCAAGACAGTTATAGTGAATGCACACCTAAACTTGTTATAAATATTAATCGGAATTCCCTTGAATATTTCTCGTGATTGAGATTAAGTTTTCATTTTGTAGTAAATATTCTCGCGTAGACGTAGTTATAATATCCCTCATATTTTCAGGTATATATTCTCGATACTTATAATCATGAAATTGTGTTTACAAAATCTTGTTTTTGTAGAGGTCTGAAATGTTTACTCTTGAGACTTCTGCGTTGGAGTCCTCTCAGCCCATCCCTTAATCCAGTCTGGTGTGCCGATCGACCAGACGGCGAGTGCAAGGGTTGGGGAGTGGGAGCGGGTAGCAGGATGTTCCCACCCCCCCTTCGCAGGGAATGCGCTCGATATCCTGCCTTTATTAGGACTCCCCGCCCCCCTTTTCTCCCTTCTCCCTCCTCCTCCTCCTCTCCCATGCAGATGCCGGAAAACGCCGTCCCTGACTGGCTGCGCCGCGCTGCGCTGGGTGGGTCGGCGCCAGCCCCGTCCTTGACCCACAGCGGCGGCGGCGATGGTGGGCGAAAAGAAGACCAAAATACCCCCGCCCGCCCGCCCGCCTTCGTTGGTGGGGACGAGGGGCGAGAGGTGGGGTCGTTGCGAAGAGTGTGGGGAAGGACGAGGGATTTTCGAGAGCGCCTTTAATTTCTGGTCTTGGTATTCGGGTTGCTGCCGCCGCTGTTGTTGCGTGATGGATCTGATATGCAAATGGGAGGGATCGGATTGGATCAGATTTGTTGTTCGCGCTACTTCGTTCCTCCGTTGCCTTTGCTCGACGTTGAAGAGTAGGTCTGGAAAGCCACCTAATTTTTAGCCCAGGATGATCACATTTTGACGTATCTGAAAGTAACTAAGCAATTTCTGACTGTCAGTCGTACGTAACGGTGCCACCCCTTTCAGACCACCAATCCCAAGGCAAACAAGGTGGAGCGCCTGGTGCTCCTTTTCCAACCGGATTATTCTAAGAAATTTCTTTTAAAACTTTTTTTTTGGTAAACAAATTAATGCGTTTTATTACAGTACTTACAGTACCTGCAGGGGTGATGAAAAGCTCATTCGATTTCTCTCGTCGACATAAATCTATAGACATAATTCTTAATCGCTTCCGTCTAGAATATTTTGAAAGAAGTTTAGAAAGAACATGTGTTTTGTATGCATTCAGTGCACATAAGATAATATTGGTGAACGCTGCGAATTACTACTATACTCTTTCTAGGCTTTTACACGAATAAAAATTGCCAACATGGAAGTACCCGCCGCTGGGGAGCGACACAGGAAAACCCAGCTGACGTGGCGCAGGGCATCAATTGATGTCATTGCGGTGGCCTCAGTCCCGGAGGTCCTAGGGTTCGAGAGGCCATTGTGGCAGGATTTTTGATACTAGCTACGTAGCTAGGTCGAATTCAGCATCTGTGGGTATCTCTCGCCTGTGGCAATGCCCCACAGCGACAAGCTCAAAGTTCACTACCGGCCTCCCGATATCTCTGGTATTGTAGTTCATGGAAGTGTGTAAGTCAGGAGTGAGGATAGAGAAGGAAGATGAACGAAATATCGAGCGCGGTTTGTGGCCCTTTTGTTGGAGTACTGCTCCGGTATTCGGCTGGTGTTGATAGGAGAAACGGCGGAAAACTACTGATGATAGCAGCCGGAATTCTCCTACAGACGCATTTCTCGTAACCTGGAAGGGAAGTGAACCATTTGTCCTGACGGTAGTATATTAAAAAATGTTCTGTGCAGAGGCAGCAGAACTGACATTCACGGCCTCTGCGTCAAGGCAACAGCATTTACTCTCATGGTTCATGTGCGCTTGTAAACCCGCGCAATGACTTTCTTACCCGCCGCGCCGGGGGGGGGGGGGGGCGTGGGCCGCCCGCCTCATCGCGCCACCGCCGGCCGATGACGTCACGCGATGACGGCGTCCATGCATGGGACGCGCTCGCTGCTGCGCCGTTCCATTGATGCGTCCTCATTGTTTGACGCCAAGTTAACAAGCTTTGGCCGCGGCGCGAAGCAAGCGCTAGTGGGCGTATCCGGGTAGTGATCGCGGGTTCAGTAACTGCAGCGTGCATCTCCGTGCATTCCCTTAGTTGGTGCATTGCGGCGTATGATACTGTAGTCCACCCAATGCACTTGCTGTGTATACGGTTTTTATGAAACAGAAGAAATAAGGATGGATTTTTAAGGGCGAAAAAATCTTTCGTGGACCGCTTCCTTCACAGGGAATGTGTAGCCAGGTGTCCATGTTGTAGATTTACTGCATCCTCAATCCTAAAAGAATTCTGTTAGCTAAATTTAAATCGCCTCTTTTGTCGTCCGAGTGATACTTTCTTTCTCTGCTAGAGGGTAAAAGGAACTTCGTGAAATTTGTGAGGTCATTTATGTGGCAATAAAATAAGGCATGTATGGATTGTATTGAAATAATGTATTTTAATTCAATGAAACTATGAGGTTGTGGAGTTATCTTTATTTCTGATGTCTGAATATAATTGAGAACAAACTTTCCGATATCAAGATTTCTTCAAAATGCTTCTGTGAAGTTATGTTTCTTGCTAGAAATATTTAAGTCTTGGAAATAAAGATAGCTTGACAGTATGGATTTCAATAAATTAATGAATGCCAATATTGGCCAATAAAATCAATGCAACAGGAACTTCAAAAAAATGGAAGATTAATTTAGTACAAATGGATTAGGTGATGAAAACGATTGTTGATTTTTCCGTTTCAATATATTGCCATATCTTCCAATGGCATTAACCCGCTTCTGGTAGCGTGCCATCGCCGAACCCCTCTCTTGTGTTCTTCACGAAAGTGAGTTTGTGTTCAGCTTCTTCCACATGATCATGTTTGTGAGAGGTTAAGACGATCCACTGCTGTTTGTCGCTCTCCACTGGATCATCGTACTGTTTACCATCTATATTTCCATCCTTGATTGAACAAAGCCAGCTATTTCCCAGATTCGCCCAAAGATAACACAATCGTACTATATGGAAATTTGGAGTCAATCTGAAACGATAACCTTTTCTTTCTTATCTGAAAATATAAAAATTTGTTATATTTTTGCCTTTGTTTTAGGCATACATATAATCCATTTGCGAAGTCCAGCATTAATAAATAATCTTGAATTTCTGAGCTTTGTGTAAATATAATAAATTAAAAGATTAAATGCCTTAAATGCTTAATACGACGCCGTCTGGTCCGATGCGCCAGGTTCATTGCACTGCGGAGTGTATCGTCATCGCGAGTCCTCGCCTCGTGTTTCTCCATCATTAGCACCTCGGAGCTGCCCTGCTGAAGACGTGCCGCCTGCCGCCCGGAAACTTCGCCCGCGCGCAGCGAAAGTTGGCGCGGCGGGTGGCTCGGGGTGGGGGGTTGGGGGAGGACGCTCCTGGTGAGGGGGAGGGGCACCTGCTCGACGTCGCGCCCGAGGACGTGTCGCCCCGAGTTGCGCTTCTGCGCTGTGTTTCCTTCTGTGGGGACCGGCGCGCTACTCTGGCCTGCCGCCACCTGCTGCCGTCTGCTCTGTTGTAGCCTACTCTACTGTCTTCGTCATCGCCTCCTCGTGCGTCGTTGGCTCCTCTGGTATTGCCTACTCTTTCTTTTTCGTCGTCCTTTACTGGTGTCGCCTCTTCCTCCAGCGTTTCCCCTTTTCTGTGTTTTTCTCATCCTTTTCTTCCTCTTCCTCCTCCGTTAGTGATTCTTCTGCTGCTGTCGTCCTTCTGGACCGTTGTCTCCTTTGTCATTTCCTTCTCCGCTGTCGCATTCCCTTCCGTCTTCGTCTTCTCTGCTGGCCTGTATTCATCTTTCGTTGTCATTGTCTTTGCTGTCGCATCCTCCCTGTCTCTGCCGCCTCCTGTCTCTCCCTCCTTGCCACATTCTCTCCCTTCTTCCCCCCAACATCATCCGCCAACGCCTCTGCCACCTCGGCCGTCTCCGTTGCTTGTGACGTGCCCACCATGCTTCTGTTGCTGCATTATTCTTTCCACTGTTGCCACTGACTTCCTAGCCATATTTACTACTTCTCCCATCGGCACTTGTCACCACCGTTCAGTCTCTGCTGGCACAGGATCTTCCTCCTCCTGTGGTCGCCACCATCACCTCCACCTGCGCCGTCACCACCACCACCACCACCATCACTACCACTACCACTAATGCAGCCGCCACCTCCTTTCTCTCGCTATCTCCGTCCCTGGCGCCTGCAACCCACTACTACCCTCTCAGCTCCCCTATCACAACCCCCAAGCGACCACCACTGTGGCCACCACCACCACCACCACCACCACCACCACCACCACCACCACCACCACCGTGGCCGCCACCACCACCACCATCACCTCGACTCCCTGTTACCTCCACCACCGCCAGCGTCTCCGCGCCTAGCGCTGCCTCGTCTTTGGCGAAGTTAGGCGCTCGGAGCATTCCTCGCCGTTCGCGCTGCCGCCGGCGCCCTAACTCGTTTATCCAAGTTTCGCCTTCGCGGACGCGCAGTTTAGAGAGGGACGCGTGTTCCGCGCGCCACGCGGAGCGCCGCGTATTGATATTTACCGTTAGAGCGCCCCGCGGCGCTGCTCTCCGGCGCTCTCGTTTTCTACCTCTGGGTTTCGGTTCCGTCCTGGAATAATGTGGAGAATGTGCGGCGGCGATGGTGTAACGGTTAGCATTTCGTACTGTTGTACCCAAGTTAGCGGGTTCAAACCCGATCGAAGCCGTGGATTTTTAAGGGTGAAAAAATCCTTCGTACGCCTTCCTTCGGAGGGGAAGTAAAGCCGGCTGTCCCATGTTAGTAGATTTACTTGCATGTAAAAGATCCTCAAGCCTAAATGACGTCTCTGAGCTAAATTCAAATCGCCTGTTTCTCGCCCAAGAAATACCTCCTTTCTCTGCTAGTTGGTGAGAGGAGCGTAGCGAAATTTACGTGGTCAGACAGAAGAGCAGGCCTAATGGCCTGAGTCTCGCCACGTAAAATAAGGCATTAATTCAATTCAATTCAATGTGGGAGTACTCAAAGCAAGTTCGTATATACTTTCCGAGGGTTTCGAACTTCATTTCGGCCGTAGTGTGTTATTATTTTGTTCATCCGCGCGACTAGCTAGATGAAAATAAGTGCTGTAACTGGTTATTCTTTTAGTGGCGTAGTCGGGGAGGGTGGGTTGAACCAGGTGACACCATTTTTAGGGGTGACACCGATTAGAAAAAAATTATAGTTGAAATTACATATTATATTTTTATATATTGTTTCTGTGATTATTGTACCATTATTATATAATTTGCATGTTAGCTATGTTATCTTATTTATGTAATTACCTGACATCGGGTTTTACCCATTCGCTGATTAAGTAAATTTTCTTTATCATTATATTGATGATTTATTAATAAAATATATATCAATTATTCTGATTTCTTTACAGTTTTTTAATATTATAAGTAAATGTTATGTGCAAATATACTTTTCTATATTATAATATATTTTTATTAAATGATGTACAAAATATTCAGCAATGAATCTTTTTTTATTTAATTTATGGTGTCGGGGGTGGGGATGACATAATTGCTTTTACTGCGGGAGACAATAACTGAAGTTACGTCACTCTTCTTTTAGCCTCACAATATAAAGTGAAATTCATGCCTTCATTCCCATCACTTTAATTCTAATGAGAAATCATCTTTTGAAAAATATATTCTGGAAATATTCTAAATCTGGAAACGTTTCTGTATTTTTATTCTACTAATGCATTTAAATTCACTTAACAGTCGTAAGTATTAATCTGGGTAGAATACGTTTGGGGAAGAGGATCGGAATGGCGTGTTTATGGAACACACGTTAAGTATATCATTTTCACGTTCATTTTTGAGTTTACGTTTATGAATATTGAAAAGCTTGCTTAATAGTAATTTCGACATGAATTTACACGTTTGCACAGGTCTGAAATATGGAAATACGACACATTACACATGTAAATGATGGTATAGAAATGTGAATTTATGTAGTTGTTGAAATCGCATCGAAAATTTATTTATGATGCTTGTTACTTTAATTCATAGTGAATTTTATACTACATCACTATAACTATTGTTCAAATATCATACTGTACTTTCTGTTAACTGTATATTAAATTTAAATGTAAAGTAAATTCATCCTTTTTGCTTATTTTGGTCAACACGTTACTCTGCCTTTATGGTTCCCTCCAGTTCTGCACGATCGAGTTTATGTTTCGCAAATTCATTCACCTCGTCTTTTTCCGTCCCATTCATGAATACTCATGAAGGCTTGCAGTTATCTCGGGCTCGCCTTCTGCTAATGCATTTTTTATTCCTCGCGAAGGCAAAGACCTTAAATATGGCGAGTGGGCGATCCGCCCCAGAATAAACTCGGGGCGATCTGCGCGTCTCCGACCTGGCGTTGCGCTGGGGGCGGACGGGATGGGAGTGAAAGGGAGAGGGAATTTACAAATGTCGTTGAATGGTAGGACGGAGGAGGATGTGTAATAGCAGTACAGGACAGGACAGCAGGTCAAAAAGAGGACAGGACAGCAGGTCAAAACAATACAGGACAGGACAGCAGGTCAAAACAATACAGGACAGGACAGCAGGTCAAGACAATACAGGACAGGACAGCAGGTCAAGAATATACAGGACAGGACAGCAGGTCAAGACAATACAGGACAGGACAGCAGGTCAAGACAATACAGGACAGGACAGCAGGTCAAGACAATGCAGGACAGGACAGCAGGTCAAGACAATACAGGACAGGACAGCAGGTCAAGACAATACAGGACAGGACAGCAGGTCAATACAGGACAGGACAGGACAGCAGGTCAAGACAATACAGGACAGGACAGGACAGGAGGTCAAGACAATACAGGACAGGACAGGACAGCAGGTCAAGACAATACAGGACAGGACAGCAGGTCAAGACAGTACAGGACAAGACAGCAGGTCAAGACAATACAGGACAGGACAGCAGGTCAAGACAGTACAGGACAAGACAGCAGGTCAAGACAATACAGGACAGGACAGCAGGTCAAGACAATACAGGACAGGACAGCAGGTCAAGACAATACAGGACAGGACAGCAGGTCAAGACAATACAGGACAGGACAGCAGGTCAAGACAATACAGGACAGGACAGCAGGTCAAGACAATACAGGACAGGACAGCAGGTCAAGACAATACAGGACAGGACAGCAGGTCAAAACAATACAGGACAGGACAGCAGGTCAAAACAATACAGGACAGGACAGCAGGTCAAAACAATACAGGACAAGACAGCAGGTCAAAACAATACAGGACAAGACAGCAGGTCAAAACAATACAGGACAGGACAGCAGGTCAAGACAATACAGGACAGGACAGCAGGTCATGACAACTCAGGACACGACACCAGGGCAAAGAAATGTTCAACATGGAAGTCGAGTTACGCCACTGTCTAGAGGAGAATTCCAGCGGCCGGCTGCTTTGATGCGCTAGGTTCATTGCATATTCCGTGGTTTTCCAGATCAACGCCAGAGGAATGCCGGAACAGTACCTTAACGAACGGACCACGGAACGCCCGCGACATTTCCTTCGTCTTCCATACCTCTTCTTATTCTCACTCCTTTCTTACACAAACTACTCTTACATACCCCACACTACCATACACGCCGAGAGACCAGTCAGGAACTTAGAGCTTATCCCGGCTGGGGCGGTGCCACACTGGTGGGAGATACGTTGTTGGGGAAACCCCGCAAGCCGTGTAGGACGGCCCGGTTCTCGCCATCCAGCGGGTGACGATCACCGCCATCTCCCGCGACAATACATGCCCTACACTTACGAAACCAATGGCCTTCGCAGTTGATGCACCCGGGATCATTAATTAATAAGTCGAGACGGAACTGAACAAAAGGGGTGAAAGAAGTTTCGCGAGTCGAGAAAGGTAAGTCGAAGGGGGGGAGGGTGAAGCAATTGGGCAAGGCGGCCAGTCGTACTTGGGCTGGAGGAAGAAATGCAGTATTGCGGAGGGGCCTAACGCGGCGGCCTGAGCGGTTTTATTATCCGGATAATCGGTCCTGGCACTGAGGGTGCGGGCGGCCAGCGGAGGACCGTTCGTCTTCATTCGGCATAATCAAACGAGGCGCGCTGGCGACGCCCGCAGGGGGTAGGCGGATAATTGGAGTCTTTTATCACGCGAAGGCGGGGCAGGGAGGGAACAATTGAAGGGCAGCGGCAATTAATGACGCTTTCAGAACGCCCCTTACGCATCTTGGATATGTGTGAATTTGCGTCGCAGCGAGGTTTTGCGGCAAATTTTTGTGGCAGTTGGTTTGGGAATTTTCTTCTTTTGGAGAGTGTTGGGAATTCTTGTAAGAGAATTTTAAAAAAATGTAGTATGATGCGTTTTGGATGTACCTCTTTGAAGTATTAGAACAGTTTAACTCGCTATGAAAAATATTGAGCTGTACATGGCTAGTATGGCAGATGTAGAAAGTCGATCAAATGATCAATTTGAATAATTATTTTTTCATTAATGAAGTCTGCCGTCCTGAATTGCCGACGTGGCTCAGCGCTTCGGTCCCACCGATGGGAATAATGTCCATAGCTGTGGACATCCGGGGCCAATCAGTCGAGATATTTAACAAGCTAATGCATTTCAAACTATCTGATAAGAAATAACACAAATAAATATAATGATACAAATATAATATAATAAAAAAGAACATGAAGGGAACAAATATCCTTATGGATAGTTCTCGAGAAACAAGCCAAGAAATTTAAACAGGAAACGCGTTTTACGTGGCACCTCCAGCCAGTTAAGTTAAAAGATGTAATTGTGCCAGTTGGTAATAAAAAACGGTTAAAGAAATATAGCTTACAAAGTTACCAGAAAAAGTGTCTATACTACAACCTATTTTGTAAAACTTTTTATTTCATTACAAAATTTGGTTTAATTGCAGTCGGTACGATGAATGAAGTAATGATACATGACATTACATGCAAGGCTATATAACAGATTTTCACAGCTGTGCCTCAAAACCCCTCAAAACAAATCTTTTTTTACAATTCTTTCAAAATGTCCTTGATGACTCGGTTAAAAATAGTGTCAATCGATTTGTCTTATCGAGAGGAATGTGATGGGTTATTAATCACGTCCGCCTTATAATCGGCAAATTAGCGTTTTCTGTGCTTGAAACATCCGTAAAATACATTCGTTCGATAATTCTTTTTGAACGTAGTGAAATACTAATTCTAAAAACCTAGTATCCTCCCAATAGATTGAGACCCGTTGAATGATATACAAGAGTTATTCTAAGTAGGGACCACTTTGACAGGCCGCGAAAAAAATAAACATCATGCAGGGGGATGACATTGAAAGAGATAGTGATCGAGCCATTAGCAAATGAGTGCATGGACGTTGCAGTGGCAGCAGTGCCCAAGCAGTAGCTGTCAAAGCGGTCCCTTCTAGTAATCTCTCTGTACCTCGTTTGTATGAGTGGTGAACCGGAACATGTCCAACATTGAGTAACGGACGCGCGCGCACACACACAGGTTCCCAACCTACAAGTTGCAGAATGCGCTGCATATATAGCTTCCGTGCACGCGGACGTAGCGCTCGGCGTCGCGAGAGAGGTCTTTCAATGGGCGTCCGCTCGTAAGCGAGGGACGACTAGTACGCCCTCGTAAGGGATATGGGGCGCCGCCTCCGCCGCGCCGTTGCCTGCTACAAGGCCAGATAAGCGGCGTTGCATTCTGGGGCAACAGGTCGCAAGCGCGCGCGCGGGCGACGGGGTTGACGGCGGCGGCTGCGGCTGCTGGTGCACGGAGGGGTGGCGGTGCCCTCGATTTGCTGTGCTCTAATCGACGCCTTTGCCCACCCACCCCCAGCGCTCGATGAGCACTTCGCGCGGTTGCCGGCCCCCGCTCTGATCTGCCTTGCGTTCTCCGATCTGCGTCGGTCCGCTCCGGCCCGCTCCTGGTCGCCCCGATCACTAGTTTGCAACGAGCTTGGATTGCATCCGACCCGCTCCGCGCCACTCATCCGACCCGCTCCGCGCCACTCATCCGACCCGCTCCGCGCCACTCAACTGACCCGCTCCGCGCCATTCAACTGACCCGCTCCGCGCCACTCAACGGACCCGCTCCGCGCCACTCTGATTTGTTGCAATCCGACCCGACCTGCTCCAACCCACCCCGGTGCGCTGGTAGCCACCCCGGCCCACTTCGATCTAACGGAAGCCATCCCGATTTTCTCTATCCTACTCCAATGGGCTCCTACCCGACCCATACCAACCCATTCGGACCCATAACGATCCGATCCGACCTATACCGTCACACTCCGACGTACCGTATGCTCTAGTTTTACTCGACCTGCTCCATCTCACCAGGACACGCTTTGATCCAACACGACTTACGCCAACCCACTCCGGCTCGCTCCGACCCATCCCACACCGTCCCATTTCGACCTACTAATATTTGTTCCACTCCATTCCGACTTGCACCAACCCACTTCGGTGCTCTCCGACCCACAACGACCCGCTCCCTCCCGCATCGACCCACACCGACCCTCTCCCACACACTTTGATCTGCTCCAATTCACCCCGACCTGCTCCAACCCAGCACGATCTGACTGGCACCGTTCACCACCCGTTCCGATTCTCTCCCACTGTTACTCACTTCGGGGTGTTCGAACCCATTCCCGTCCGTTCCGGCCCGCTCCGATTCTCTCCAACCCTCTTATCGCTTCCGCCCCACTTTGCTCTTTTCGCTCGTTCCTGTGTAAATCCATTCCGTTTCGTCCTGTTATCACGCCTCTCCCCGTATCGCTTGATTCGCTCTATTCTTTCGCTCTTCGTTTCCTGCATCCCGTTTTATCCCTTGTCGTTCCCGTGTAACCGCTGTATTATTGCCCTTTCCCGCTTTGATGTATTTTGACACGCTCGATACAGTTATCGTTTCCACTTATCTACTCTTTTCCATTTTACTCTGATTCAAGTCTCTGTAGTCCACTTAACCTATTTAGGAAAGAAGATTCCTCCTTCCTTTATGATCTAGCCCACCAAACCACCCTAATCTTGTCCGCTGCATTCCTGTACAATATTTACCCACTTCGTTGCTCTTCGTTCTTCCTTTCTTTTCTCATTTTCTTTTCGCTCGTCTCATTCTACCTCCCAAACGGACTCCGTTCATCAACTATTATATGCTTTTTCCTCTGACCCGCACAACGTCTCTTCCTTTACTTCTATTCTCTGCATCCTCGTGCAGCCGGCATTTGCCGGATTTCGTTCCACCTTCTCGCGCCCCACTCGTGCTCTATTCCGCCCGACGCGGGCTTTTTCCGCTCCCCGTCGCCGCTTCGTAGAGCCCCTCGCCCGCTCCGGCCGGGAGCCTCGTGTTTGCGCCGAGTGGTGGAGGGGGTGGTGGTTGTTGGGGGCCGATGGGCGTCGCCACTTGGGTGTCGGTTTCGACCTCACTTCTCCCCTTCGAGGCGCGTTCTCCGTTTCAAAAGGACTTTTCGGACGGATCTTCGTGTTTAAACTCCCTCTCCCCCTTTCATCCCAATTGGTTATTATCCCTAATGGCATTAATAGCCATACTTCTGGGTGTCTTTCGTTTTAATGTTGGTGCTTTTAGTCTCGCTCTTTCTCAAGATTTTTTTGTGACTTTTAACTTGTAAACATCCTACACCTTATTGCGTTACATTTTTTAAATTCATTTATTATCTATTAAAACTATTTACGAAATTGTGCGTGTTTATAAGGCTGTCTTTTCCGTTTTAATGTTAGTGTTTTTAGTGTAGCTCTTCCTCACGACAGTTTTGTGACTAACGTGTAACAACCTATGTGTTTATTTATTTATAGAGGCTACAAAATTCCTTTAAGGGTAAAGACCTGCTTCAGCAGGGTACAAAGTTGGCTTTCACATTTACATGAAATGAAGTGGATTTTACACTAAATGAAATTACTCAGACTGACACATTTTACCCAAAATGAAAATTTTCTGTGTCTCAAACTCTTGCGTAGAAGTCTTCCATTCTGTCTCACGCTTGACCTCTACTCTGAACCGATTTGCACATAACGTGTATTACTTAAAGAAAACAAAAACACACTTGAAGCGCACATGTATGTTTACTGTCTGTTAAAACTATCTATGAAATGGTGTATGGTGATAAGGCTGTCTTTTTCTCTTTGGCCCAGAAACATTAATTGTCGTTGTACGTGGTGATCTTTTTGCCAGACGGTTCGTGCACGTAACGTTGCCATTGCACAGATCGTTTGCTATGTTGAGTCGCACTAATGCACCATTGTGCACCCCCCCCTCCCTCCTCCAGTGAAATTGCTGTGACAAAGAGTTACATAATCGTAAGAATATATATTTCCTCTTCGATAATGTTCAAATTGAGGGGAAATATTACGGATTTAAAATTTTTACGTCATTCACTTTTTAGAATAATGAAGCGAAAGGAACTATATGTTTTAACAATCTTTTTATTGTCCTTACCCAAGTCTGATGCCAATCGATGGTGAGATGATTTAAGGTTATTGTACTGCCCAGAAGTCGATTAATTAACGAGCAATTTGTAAATGGCGTAATAATTAAATCTTTAATTTGAAATAATTGACCGTTTAATGAAAACGGAGTTGGGGAAATTGCCACACCCTTCAAAGTTCGATTTTCCCCTAGCAGTTCTCCCTCCCTTTTCTCTGTAGTACATCAAATTCAGTATTTCACCTCCTCCTTCTCCTTCCTCCCTCTGTTTATACTGCGTATCGTTTCATCCTCTCAGCCCCCCCCCCCCTCACTCCCTCGCCCGTGTCCTTGAAAGTGGAGTGGGCTTAGCTGAGCTATCTCGTCTGCCGTCGCCGCGCCCGCCCTCATTCATGTCTTCTTCTTGTCCTTCTTCTTCCTCTTCTACGTCTCATTCACCGCCTCTTCTTCCGCGTCCTCCTCCTCCGTCGCCGCTGTCCATCGATTGTGTATATTCGCCGGCGTTGCATGCGAGGCGAGCGAGCGGGCGGGCGGGCGGACGGGCGGGCGTTGGCGTGGGCGGTGTTCGTGCGGTGGTGGTGTTGGTGGCGGCGGCGACGTGCACTCGCCCGTCTGGCTGGCGGGTCTGGCTCTGGGCTGGCTGGCTGCTGGCGGTCAATCGAGGTGCTCACGCCACGAGGCGGTGGTGGTGGTGGTGGTGGCGGCGGTGGCGGCGGCGGCGGCGGCGGTGGCGGTGCGACTCCCGTGCGGCGTAGTAGCGCCCCTACGTGAGGGCCCCGCTGCTGCTGCGTCACCGGTGTGACAGCCCACGTGCGTCGCGGAGAGGGCGCTGAGGATCTGAGGATCTGCGTTCGCCAACGGTGCCATGGGGCCGTCGCTGACTTCCCGCCCGGCCACGCACCGAGGTGTGAGACGCAGCTCGATGTGTGTCTGTGAATGATGTGTGATGTGCTGTGCATTTGCTTGGTGTTCGTTTGTAGTGCGAGATAAATCGTGTTGCCGTCATGGGGTCTCGTGAGATGATTGATTCCTATCCGGGATATTTTTGGTGAATGATGTGTGATGTGATGTGTGGAGGTGCGTTTACCAGCTGTTGCTTGGGGTTGGTTTGTGATGTAAGGTCGATCGTGGTGCCGTCATGGGGGCCACCAGGCCGCGTCGTCTGTTAAAGATGAGAGTTTCCAAGCTGGATTTTTGTGTTGTGTGATGTGGTGCTAAATGTACCATTGCTTTTGGGTCCTGTGTTTGAGTAGCATGATGCCTTGATGTCGTCATTCAGTCGTCTTCGACCTCAAATCATGCGACCCACAGATTTGTGATTGGAAGTTACATGCGTTTTACTATTTCTATAATTTTGTGATTGCTGAGTTGTGTGGAGCTATGTGTACCATTGCCTTTGGTTGAGTGCGATGATGCTTTCATGACGTCACGGCTCAGACTTCCACCCCAAGGCCGGCGACACACAGAGTGATTGTGATTGCAAATTGCCCGTGTGTTTTTTGTTTCTATTAATTTGTGAATGATGCGTTGTGAGGAACTTTGTTTGCCATTCCGTTGGTTTGCTAAAATGGGGTCATTCGTGGAGTCATCGTGTGTCATAAAGACTGACGCCGAGCTGGCGGCCGGCGATCTGTCGATGTTGATCGAATGTGGATATGTGTGTGCATGGTGTTAGGATTCCGTGATGTATGCCGCTTTGTTGTTTTGGGTCTGTGATAATATCACGGCTGTCGACTAGGCCAGTGAATTCTAGAAATTTTAGAGATTTGATAGTTATTATATTCTAATTTTTTCCATTGCCTAGCATGTGTCACCAGAATCAAGACTGCCAGGTTCTTTCAGTGATTTGATGTGAATTCAGGATTTGTGTGGCATTATTTGAATAATCATCTTGTGATCGTAATTCTACCCCAATAATTGACGTTCAATCTAGGGTTAGATATGGATTTCTGTGAATGTCGAATTGTGTTGCACGATAAAATGTTTGGCACCTCCACGTGGTCCAAGAGATGTCTTCACGTTGTGCTCTTAGTACTATCGACATTGTCCAGAACATGCCGTTTCAAAACCCACTGCGTTTTCGTATTTTCGTCTCGGTTGCTGTCGATTTCGGACTGGTCTTGCCACCGCCAAGCTCACGAGGGACGTGATAAGAAGCGCTGCGGAAGAGGATGTGAATGTCAGAATTGTTTTCGAGGTTGTGTGTGTGTAGGTAGTGGATGTGTAAGATGGATTGTAAGAGAGATAATTAATATCTATAGAAATTTTAAAACATCCCAAAATTTTGCAAATCAAATTGTTCATTGTATTATTTGCTTCTGTGGTGGGTTCATGGGTAGAGTAATACTCCTTAGGCCATTGTAATCTTGTGTCTAACGCTTTCATGGGAGATATCAGAATTATTTTCTCAGATTATTAATGACTTCATTTTCTTTGTCATTTCGCTGTTTCTCTTTTAATCAAATTCAAATAGTCATATGGTTAAGTGAATGTTCTGATTATCTTAGATTGAAAACTCTAAAGTTTAATTTGCCGGTTTTGTGGGAATGCCGAATATTGTATAGAATATTTTGAGTGTTTGCTGAAGATTTTATTGTTTCTTTGTAGATTGAATTTTAATTTTTATACTTCTGTGGGTTTTCCTCTCGGTAAATTCTGTATTTGGTTTTTACTTAGAATGGGTTCTTTCCTCAAGTTTTTTTTTTTTTTTTTTTTTTTTTTTTTTTTTTGCATAAGGTTAATAAACCGCATTGACGTTGAACACTAATGGATTTTCCAGCTTCTCATTAATTATCAAATCTTAACGGGAAGAATGTGAAATTGAAAGGAAGTTGATATAGGGGAGACATTAACGAGTAATTTCCTGAAGATAAAATTAGATGCTCGCCGTTCTAAAATCAATGATGGTTATATAAACGAAAGGAACTTTCCTCTCAGTCCAATAATTAAATTGAAATCCGATCTATTTAATACTCACGGTGAAGAGGTTTGTAAAATGTGTTGGCTATCTTTACTCTGTGTTGCAGGTAAAAAAGATATGGAACATTATCACTGCACGTATGGCACACCTCCTCGTTTACATTATTCGTTATTAAAACTGTGGTGAATTGAAGGAGAGATGATGTTCGATTTACATTTCTTATTTTAATGTATTATTAAAAATATGTGATATAATTGTATTAGTGTAAAGTTATTTAAACTACTATCTTGGCAATTTGATCCCTTTGTTATGTCGGTTAGGAGAATTCGTCACCTCTTGAAATTTGAGGTACAAGAAACTCACTTTATTAAACGTAAAAGTATTTAGTTATTTAATGTGTCACAGAAATATGAATAGAACACTCTCTTCAGATATGAAGTCGCTTGCCAAATTTGCGTGGATCGTACAATTATCACTGGCTGGATTTTTTTTCTTGAAATGAAAATGTGGCAAATAATCGCAACATTATGTCTTTATGTCATGTAAAATGGTTCTGTTGTTTTACTCACACAAATACTTAATCGAAACTTTTTGGATTATGAGGTATAATCTTTCGAAAGTGATTGTTCACGTCCTGCGAGCACGTGCTACGCCCCACGCGCATTGGTCTCCGTCTCTCTCTCTCTCTCTCTCTCTCTCTCTCTCTCTCTCTCTCTCTCTCTCGCTCTCTTCCTCTCTCTCCCTCGCTCTCTTCCTCTCTCTCCCTCGCTCTCTTCCTCTCTCTCCCTCGCTCTCTTCCTCTCTCCCTCGCTCTCTTCCTCTCCCTCCCTCTCCCCTCTCCCTCTCCCTCTCCCCCGCTCATCCCTCCTCTCTCTCCCTCCCCCTCTCTCCCTCTCTTTCTCGTGCGTAGGTGCGTGTATATTTCGATTAAAACATGAACTCCGTTGACACTTGATCAGCTGTGACGCTGTCATCCAATTGGGAGCTTGAAGGTACTAGAGTGAAAATTGGATGGCAGCGTTACATGAGAACAGACTTCATGTTTTAATCGGACTATGTGCAAGGGTGCGCGTTTACCGCCGGAAACACGTGGCGGTGACGTCAGCGGCGAAATGCTGACCGCGCGTGCTGGGCGGGGCGGGGTTGGAGGTGGGGGTGGCGGCGTGAGCGCGAACCCGCGTTGTTGCCAAACGGGCGGAAGTGCACCTTCGCTCGGCAAGGCAAACGCGCGGCGGGCGACCCTCGCCCGGGAAGCAGGCGCAGGGTAGGCACGCGACACCGATGTTGATGGTTTCCAAATATCGACATTTTTACTTTTTCGCCCTTACGAAAGTACTTGCTAAGAATAGAAAATTATGTAATCGTGCGCCGCAAAATGGCAAATTTTCGGAAGAGAAATTCGTTTTTGTTGGGCCCTGATAATGAAGAAGTAGATATATCCTGTGGCTCTATACTATAGTGATATTTTTCGTCTAACACGTATCGTGATCAGAAATCATGTTTTGTTGGCCCTTGATACCAAAAACCGATTGATCGGAAAACGTTTGTCCGACTGTGGTGAATTCTAGCGCCTAAACCGTTCTGGCGTTATTCTCCAAAATTTATATTTCGTGGTCGATGTGAACGAAGTCAAGGTTTTGGTGATGAAGCGGTATTTTGAATTTTTGAAGTTATACTTTATATGAAGCCTTAAAAACATTTCCAAATTTTCTCAAAAGAGGCTCCAATTTGTTTGATTAAACTTTGTCCTCCGACTGCGTACACAAGGCTAAAGAGATAGGTGCAGGTCTCATGTCCAATTTTTTTTTTTTTTTAATTTCAAAAGTACCACTTTTTGGCGCGTCTTCCTACAACTATAATATTGAAGATAGATTTTTTCCGTCAATAAAATCTGTTTCTCAAACGCAAATCTTAAAAAAAAGTCAACGTTCAATTTCTCGAAAATGAGTAGGTTTCCTGCAATTTTGCACGAAATATATGCAATAAAAAATGTAACAATTATTTTCATAAACCCGATCCCATTTTTCTCTTAAAATTATCTCCATATAGGGACGGTAAAAAATCTTATGGTAGTGTCATTTTCGGCAAATTTCTCCGTAATTTCGAAAACTGAAAAAAAATCACGTTTTGAAACTTCAAAATCGAAGATAGAGATTTTTGCCTCAGGCAGTCTGTTGCAAATATTAGCTTTTAGAAAAGGACATATACCATTAGAAAAAAACGAGTAATTTTCGCGAGATTTGCTCTTGCATAAATTTCAATTTCTAAAAAAATTGTTTTCTCAAAAATTGCACGTGCCAACATTAAATCATACTTAAATTTGTGGAAACGAAAGTTGAAACTTCCTTTCACATGCATCTTTATACCCGCTCACTTAACACCATGTTCACCTGTGTTCGAGGATATCTCTGAACTGGTGCGAGAACATCTATTTACTGTACTTATAAATGGAAACGTAAACGTTTATTCCATTCGAAACACTGGATGAATGAAACGAGATGCAGAAGCCTTCTCAAGCACAACGAAAAGTGATCGAGGATTAGCTGGGATGCGGTGAGACCAAATTCACCGCGGATGCTTTCGGGTGATATCCGCAGTGTGGTTGGGTTTCCGCCTTTCCTGTGTCCAGGAACTGCTGCCTCGTACATATTTTATGCTTCCCCGTTGTGGCGCTGAGCCGTTAATTTGGGGGCTGCGATGTAGTGGTGTATTGGATGGGGCCAGGCGACGGACCGCCCCGCGGACTTCATTCGTGGAAGTACGCCAATTATTTAAATTGGTGTAATTTGAACGATTTAATTAAAAAAATAACGATTTAATTATCGTTAAAATGTAGATTTTCACGATAACTATGTAATTTAATTTTATTATTTTTTAAATTATTTAAAGTTACTTTTACGGTGAACGGTGCATATCTGTGTATTGAAATAAATTTTAATAATGCGTTTTATCTAAAATGATATGACAATGTCGAGCGAATTCTTTGTAGACTTCACTTGCAAATTCAAAGCAATGATGAACTATTTTGCTCTGATTTTCAAAATCATAATGTTTAGAAAGGTTCTTTCTCTATTTTGTCTTAGCTATTCCTAGCTTATTTTGTCGAATACCTCATGTTCGACCACCCCATATATTTCATAGCTCTGAAAGATCGCTCGGTCTAGGGCCGGCATTGAATTCAAAAGTAAATGTAATATTTCATGTAAAGTTCCCTAATTGGATAGTGGTAGCTTCTATCCTGTGTCACTAGGAATAAAGAAATTCAAATGGGAGAATTGTGGTGTAAAAGGATGATTCCTTCCGGTGCTCTCACTCCATTCGTAGTTCAGAAAACGTCATTCGGCTTCACAAAACTGCTGAAAAATCTTCATGACTTCCGGTGGCAGTCTTATATTCTTCGCATATGCCCGAAATGCTGATACCTTATATTATTATTATTATTAATAATAATGTTTTACGTGGTAATTATATATATAAATATAATATATATATATATATATATATATATATATATATATATATATATTGACAAGGAAATTATGATATGTACATTTTATTGTACTCTATATCTGGAGAAACATAAATATAATCATACTTTAAATAACATAAACTTTGAGTCTTTGATTGAGTCTTTACGCTAAATTTTATTTGGCTCTCAATTAAGACAAATAATTTTCTCATGGCATTTCGGTTTGCTGCCTATTGTTAAGTTTTTTTTAATTTCCAAAAAATAACTTGTGTTTTTTGGAATTCCTATCGCTTTCCAAACGCTTTTACGCTTTCTTTTACCACGCTTCAAAGAACAAAAATCAGGTTAAGTTTATACACCAGTTGATAATATTTCTTGTTATTAAATTTTACAACAGATTTTTATTGATTTTTCTAATATAGTTCCTAGCCTATTAAAAATAACTAAATATTAAACATGCTGTATTGCCTGAAATTGAACACGCTTCTGCGAGAGGGTGATTGTTCAGCGTGATTGCCATGGGGGAGTAAATATCCGCTCAAACCTCACCGCGGAGGAGGTGGGCAGACGCGAATAGAGCGCGAGCGATGTTAAACGGCAGTCTTTGAGTGACCTCGCGGTGTCGGAAACTGTGCGGAAATAGCCAATCTCAGCGTTTCCGCCGCCATCGACGGCACCTGCGCTCTACCCTCTCATTGGCTGAAGTAGAATTCGATGACGTACGTCGTAATGACGGGCAATGGTTTTTAAATGGAATAAAGCAAGGCAGGAAATAATTGCCTTTGTAAAAAAGTGTGGCTGAAGTAGGTAGAATGAATTGCTGTCCAAATGTAGACAAGGATTGGTGACATCAAGCTATAATGGAATAAACAAAGATTAAGTTGAAGTCTAATAATTAATTGTACGATATACAAGTATTTATTGGTATCTCACCCCATTTCTGTTTAAAATAATTGATATGTTTTCAAGAAATACATGACAAAATGTATGTATAATAATGGGTACAGTCATATATTAGAAGAAATGAATTCACTTCACTAAATAAACTGATTATTTACGTATTTGAATTCATATTATAATTATATTAATGTAAGTTTTTTTCGTCATTTCTCATTCTATCTGAAAAGTATTCGATAAAATAGAATAGTTCACTTTTTTAGGAAAACTTTGTTTTGTTGAATTTCTTGAATGATTCTTATTTCTGAAAACATTGGATTCGAAGTCGCGTGGAAAACTAGGAACTATACATTAAAAAACAAAGCAAAAAGAAACACCAAAAATGAAGATGGTCTGCCGTATCACCATTCATACATATTAGACGATTTGGGCCATTGACTTTGACTTCAGTTTATAAAAAAAAAACTTTCATAAATACACATTCACATTATATAAATTTCACGTTATGTAATGTGATTGTGTTGTTATTCAAACCTTTTGTATAAACTGCTGACTGTCAAAGTAAACTTTGTGGCAAAACTCGTCTAATATGTAAGAAAGGAATTAATTTTTCATTACAAATGGTTTTCTTTCTTGGAAAGCATTTGTTCCGTAACTGACGGACTGAGCATCTCCTGCACTCAGAACGCGTGGGATAATAGAGTCAACGGAGACCACTGAATAAAAGTATGTTCCACCCCCAGTAAAATACTTAAATTTCAGTAAATAACTACTTAATAATCAATACATCAATCCAATCAATACAATGAAATCAAATCATATAGTGTGGTACAATATATCTGCAATTTATGTCTACACAGTGCAAATTTTATCTGAACATCAATCGATAGGTGTATCCTCGTACTAACCGGCAACTTCCGAGCGTCCAATTTCTCCATTGTAGGTGGAGTTTTGGCTACTTTTTGGCTACTTTTTGGCTACTATTTGGCTACTTTTGTGTACGGTTGCCATCAGAATCCCGCGAGAGTCGCTGCCGCTACATAGAGTGAGAGATTTACTGTGAAATGTCGCAGTTGGACCAAATCCGAATGCAAACTCTGCGCCTCAGGATCCTACAATAAAGCTAATTAAGCGACTGTTCTCGTGCATGCCCAAACGTGGTGGTGGTGGTGGTGGGGGGACACCATTTGCCCGTCTGCTGCCGTCCGGCCCGCGTGCAGTCCAAACTCTTTAACGGGTTTACCGAGGGCCCTCCTTTCGGACCCACGGGTGGGATTTTGCTGCTCCCGTCTCAACCAGCGCGTAATTAAACTTCTTAATCTTGTCGTCCGCCCCGCCCCGCCCCCCCCCGCCCCCCCCCCCCGCCCCATCCCGTTCCACATTCCCTGCTTCCCTCCATTCCTGTCGCTGTGTGTCCTGCTTGCCTTCCCTCCCCTCAGTTGACTCTTTCCTTCCTCTGCACTCTCCATCTTTTCTCCCTCCTTTTATCTCTCCCTTATGTCGCTCTCTTTCTTTCTTTCTTTCTTTCTTTCTTTCTTTCTTTCTTTCTTTCTTTCTGCTCACTTCAACCTTCCGCGAGCCTACTTCAACATCCGCCCTCTTTACTCTCCCGTCCGAACACTTCATCCCCCTCCCCTCGTCAGCCCTCTTCAGTTCCCACACTTCACTCTCCCTTCGGCTCATCACCTTCACCATCCCCTCCCTTCCACCTACCTTCTCAATTTCCTTTTTTCCGCCCACCTCCATCCCTTCCCTGCCGTCCACCTCTAACTCCACCCTCCCGCCCACCTCCATCCCCTACCTTCCGCCTACTATCTCCATCCCCTCCCTGCCTCCTTCCTCTCCTCTATTCTTTCTTAATCGTCCCTCTCCTTTGCTGCTGGATGCCCTATGCACCCTTGTGCCATCCCGCCCCCTCCTCCAAGCCCTTCCGTCCTCTCGCCCCCTCAATACCCTTCTCAACCCGTCTTCAAAGATCCGTCTCGCCCCGCTACGCCCCACCTTACTGCCTCTAGAAGAGCGTTTTGGAATCGGAAATAATTACCGTCTGGGCATTAATCTAATAACCTGGGGCGCTCCACAGGGTATCGTTCCTGGAAACCAGCACTCGTTAAAATTTCTTTCTCCCGGAGGAGCCGGAGGCAGGCGGATCGGAGGTCTTGAGGGCGCGTTTCTGATGCTTTTGCTGCTGGATGCTTGCTCCCTGAGCCGGATTCTTCCTTGTGATTTTCTTTTTTCTTTTCATGTTCCGTGCTTTAATTTCTAATTTTGCTTTGTCCCGGTCTCTGCTTTGCGCAAGGGTTAAATTTCTGTCCTTGACTTGTCTGTCTTCGCAATTGTTTTAGACTTGTTTTAAAAGATAAATTCATTATCATGTTTGTCGGTCTTCATTTTCGTCAAGAGTTTTTTTTGCATCGACGTCGTTTCTTGTTAATTTAAAAGTTCTCGGAAAGGTTTATGAACAATATTAATATTTGTTTATTTTGAATTTTTTGTCAGTTTCTTTTTTGATCATCCTTCAATTTTTTATTGGTTTATTGTAATCAAGATATCATAATTGGTTTATTTTTTAAATCAGGATAGCTAGTCTCTCTGAGATTTGTTGCATTAATTCAATATTTTACTCATCGCTGATCGAAATTATTTTTTAACGAATACTGAAGATATAAATGTAAGATAAAATAACAAGCTATGTTTATTATTAAAGGAGAGGTTGATGCAAAATTATGTGACATCACATGGGCATAATGGAGGCAGTTACGCTGATTATTCTGGATGGAGTAGGCAAACCATTGAAACTAAGTTTTGCCGTTTTGCATGAGAATCCACCGCACAAGTTAAGAATTTCAAATTAGATCCTGCCTCTAAATTATGTACAAACTGCGAACTATCTATTTAAAGCACACGCATACCGAGAACCAAACACGCATAATGACGCTTTTAAATCGTGGTCTGCCGAAAATGAATTATTGTGGCGAAATAACATCCGAATTTATTTTGTGCAAACATGAAATTCTCCTGCTCTTCGGCGTGTTTTCACCCGACATGTTTTGTAGAGTTCATAACGTCGGGGTGGTTTTGAAACCGAAACTGTGGTTAGCGTGTTGGCAATTTACAACACGCACTTAATAAACACGCTATTCACGCGGATTCGATTCATAATGAAATGCTTCATTACATTCATCCCACCGTCAGTTCCAGCTCGTATTTGCGGGAATTGTGTTGTGTTAGGCGCGGCTTATGATATTTATTTTGCTGGCGGTGCGTGTTATTTGCGCAAGATTGCAATGGCGCGATTGTAAATGTAATACGTGTGAAGTCGAACCGTGGACATAGGGAGATCAATTGCCCTCTAGTAGTCATTCTATTTGGTGATAATATGGTTTTTAATATCTGTAACCGTGTCAGCTGTTTTGTACCGTGTTTTGGGGCTGTACTTTCTTGTTCTGTTGTTTCAGTTAACTTATTTCATTTTTGAATCGTTTTTAGGTACTCTTTTACTCGTAGGCCAGACGTTTTACTGTATTTTTCATTATTTTTTCCACCTCACAATGCGGCTGTCTTTCCTCTGTGGTGTGAAACTACACACGAACTCGAGGCCCTGTGAGTTTATATGAAGCCTCAGCATTCTCAAACTTTTCTCAAAAATGGTTCTGCATTTTTTTATTACACTTTGTTCTGGAATAAGGTAAAGAACGCATAAAAGAACGGCGCGGCTCTTATATTTGTTAAAATTCCATATTTCCTAAAAACTGCATTGCTCTTGTTCACGAATGCTTGGTGTAGCGATAATGTGCTTGGTCTCTTGACTCGGAAGACCTGAGTTTGAATCTCTGCGGAGAAAAACAAGAAGGTTGGAAACACTTTTGCAGGTTCATATGGTAATGTAATAATGTGCAGCCGTTACAAATAACGCGAGAAAGTAAATGCTGTCGTAGCACTACTAATTCTAAAGAGTCGAGTAAATTCATAGCGAAAAGTGTGGTAACGAATCATGTTTTGAATCGACTCTTCTCTGCCAAATCAATATAAATTGTGCAGCTGTGTCGTCTCGCGTTTTTTCTGCGTCTGTTTCAAATTTCACAATTAATGGGTAACACACGTTTTATTATCGCGTGCAAGTTGCGCACCAATTTACTGCTATTAATGAAAAAGTTTATGAAGGTCTCACTGGAATGGCCAATAATGGCTGTTTTTGCCAGTTTTTAAATGTAAATTAGATTTTGCTGGCAAATGTTCAACCGCATAAAGGAAAATTTTCGCACAAATTCGTCACATATGTGTTTTCCATATCTGTATTTAGTTATTGCAACCCACGTTCAATAAGGGAATATAAATTAGTTGAATGTGCTCGCTAAATTTTTGTATTGTGACAGAATTAGAGGTAGGTGGCATTGGCATTGCATATAGAATATGTTCCAGTAAAGTTTGGTAAAATTCGGAACAAACTAGTTAATGAATGAAGAAGACAAGACTTTTAGGTAAAGTGGGTGTGTAAAAGAAATCGATGCTATGATCAATTCTCTCGAAACGTTAAAAACACTCGCCTTTAAATCCGGACCTGCACTTTATCTTTGCATTATTCACCAAGATTTTGACTGCTTTCTCAGTCATTATTCCATTCTCACATTTCTGCGCTTTGCTAGTCTATTTCTGGCGTTAATTGTAACGGACTCGTTTATTTAATTGTGGGATACGTACTCTGGGGAAATCTAAATACATGAGAAATAAAATCTTCCGGACTGCTGAGAATTTTTCAAGAATTTTCACGACAAACGGGGGGGGGGGGGGGGCGAACACCAAGTTAATTTGACGCTTTCTTTGATATTCTCCGTCTTATTTCATTGCAGTGGTACTCTCTCATGGTCCGCTGTTGTTGAATAACTTGGTGCCTTTTACATATTCGAGTTAACTTGCAGTATAAAGCAACATTATAGTTTCCGAAACTAGGAAGCGATGTTAGAAGACAATTAGGAAAATGAAATGAATAGAACATCTGCGTATCGATAATTCTGCTGGCCTCAAACGAAGATTCCGTCATTAATGATCTCGAGGTATATTTTGCGTTCCAATGTTTCTTATTTGCTATTAAATGAATTGTAAATTAGGTGATTTTTCGACGGATCATTGTGATTTCACTGAGAATGGCTATTGCTCTCGATATTACATCTTTTTGCTTCACATCATTTTGCTATCACTTATGTTATCACGAATCACGTCTTATTTTTCGGAATTATTGTAAGAAATGCTTGCAGAATTGTCGCAGAGGTGTTTTAACACCAGCTGATAAAATTTCATTTTAAGCTTCTCTAGAAATCAAAGAAGAAATTAAGCTTTGTACTCTGAAAACTATTCTTAATTACTGAAACATTATTTAAAAGGTCCCTTGCTTTCTCGATCTCTTAACGTTTTTATGTTAACCTCTGCAATTGACATTGCGATAATCACGTATTACAAATAATGGTCTATCCACTATTGTATTTCAGTCGAAAAACATGAATGTAGAATACAGATTGACGTTAGAATTTCATTCAGCTTTGTCAATTGCTTTGAACTCATCCCTCGAATGTTATTATAAGTTGCAGAATTATGGTCAACAATCGTATTGTATATTATTGTTAGTGATATTATTATAAAATATTGTACTGACTTGCAGAATGAATGATGCTGTAATTTTCTCAGTTTTGGAGAAACTTTTACTAAGACATTCTTTTCCTACAGTTATTTTCCATGGTATTGCGAAAGACTGTGTGCACCGAAAACCAAACCACCAGTGATCTTCCGTCCGGCGAAAACCTGTGGAGAACAGATAGCTGAAATCCCTCTCAGCTCGCTACTTTGTGTGGAATGTTCTGAGGCGAATCACTTCCCTGCAGTAGTTGCTTAAACATTTTCGATGATAGAATGAATTGGATGAGATTCAACATTTGTTGGAATACATCAGAAAATTAAGCGGTATTTTCACATACACGTGCTTATTCGAATAAACATTACTGCTAGTGACATAAATCCGCAAGTGTTGTGCAACTCTTTTTGTTTGCTTGTGTCATGTTATGTACTGCTGCAAGTGGCCAACTGAACTAAGCTGTTAGATTAGCTGTCGAGAAAGTGGCGGCGTAGTATGTGTTGTACGTTTGATTTTCGTCTTTGGTCGGCACGTTTTTAGTACACATCATCGGACAGTCGTGATTGGAACGGTTCCTAGCTACGAACCAACGAGGGAAGCACTTCACAAAGTGTCTTCGCGGTCCGTTTGAAGCCGTTGCTGCCAGCGGACGTCCCTCTCTCCCTCCGTCTCTCGGGCGACCTCTGGGTCGCGGAGGCAAGTGAAAGATTGCAGCGGGTCGACGTGAGGGAACTCCACGACCACGTCTCGGAGACCTCACCCCCCACCCCACCGCGTCCCTCTTGCTGCACTGTGCGTGACGGCTGCGTTCGTTTCGCACGCAGACCCACACGCGTCGCCGCCTCGTCCCTCGCAGACGACCGCAGGCCGCTCGCCGACACCGCGACGCTGCCAGTCGCCCCGTGGAGAGATGTTGAGGGCCACTGGAGTTCGGTTGGTGGACCGGCGGTCTCGTCTCGGTAACATTGCTATCCCGTAGTCCGGGATTTGTGGAAGACGTAGACGGAGACTGGAGAGCAGTTAGTGGACTGGCGGTATCGTCTAAATGACATTGGTATCCTGCATCCGGCGTCGAAGGCAACTGGAATTTAATTGGTGGACTGGCGTTCTCGTCTCAACGTCCCTGTTACCTGCAATCCGGCGTCAACGGCGCCTGAAGTTTAGTTGGTGGACCGGCGTTCTCGTCTCAACGACCTTGTTATCCTGCAATCCGGCGTCAACGGCGCCTGAAGTTTAGTTGGTGGACCGGCGTTCTCGTCTCTACGACCCTGCTATCATACAATTCGGTGTCAACGGCGCCTGGCGGCGCCTGGGGCTCAGTTGGTGGTCCGACGTTCTCTTGTCGACGACATTGCTAGCATGTTAAGCCGGGATTTATTGAAGACGTCGACGGCGACTGGTGCACAGCTGGTGGACCGGCGTTCTCCTCTCAACATTGCTGTCCGGCAATCCGGGCTTTGTTGAAGACGTCGAGGCCGACTGAAGTTGAGCTGGTGGACAAGCGTTCTCGTCTCGACATTACTATCCTGCAATCCGTGCTTTTTTTAAATGTTAATCGAAGTTGGGAATAAACTGCTGAGTGCTGGTGTAGAGTGATTTGTTGTTAAAGTATCGTCACTGGTTTTTTAACTCTCCTTAATCTTTCGGTTGTAGCTGACATCTCTTGCTTCCTGTTAAATAGTGCTCCCTCACCTGGGATATCTGTTGTAATATTTTCTGCTGCGGCTAGCATTGCGGAGTGAAAAATACGCACTGAAGTTTTCATCACGCCTTGCGTGTGTGATGCAAGTGTTAATTCCCTGTATTTATTATAATTGCTGCAATTTATAATTACGAATTTCATCATCTTGGAAGGAAGATTCTACACTTACTTCATCCATCGTTCTACTTTAAAAATATAATTCTGTATGATAATGGGTGACTATTCGTCACTTGGTATTGAAGATAATCTTTCGAGCTTTCCTGAAGGTGTATCATCTCAATGTACGAAACACTGCTATTGATAATTTTGCTTTGAAGATCGTGTTTCATGAAAAATGAAGTGTCTATCCATCGGACTATTTAGAAAATGACGCATTTCATCGTTGATGATACATTCTTGTTTTCTCGTCATTAAACATTGCCACCTGCGAACGTAGGCGATCTGTTTTGGAAATAGATAATTGTCCAGCCTTAAATATTTTCGTTCATTAAGCTGAATATGAATATACTTCAATAAGCTGAAACTGTATATGACTATAAATGAATTGACCCATCGGTATCTCAGCGTTGAAGATCTCAATCCTGATCAACCGGACCCGTCATCCAGATCATCATAAGCGGGAAGAATGTCTGTATAGCTGAATATTTTGAATCAACACACAACAGTGGACTCATCTGCGGAACGTATCGCTTCAGCCATTGAGTATCGTAGGCCGCCCAGTATTGACGAAAACGTCTTCATCAATAGAGCGGAAATATACTCAACTTAGACGAAATTGACCAATTGGTCAATGTGCAAGATCCATTGAGCTGAAATAAAGTCACCAATAAACTGAATTATCGATCGCCCACCGATAAAGAAGTATTTCGAAACGTACTGATTCAGCAATTGAGGTGAAATATGTGCTACGTACTTCAACGAAGAATAAACTGATCCTTCATAATGGCTCCTCAGCTCAAATCAAATGAAACTGAAAGTCTGTTTCTCAGCTTTCTTCTTCCAAATCTTTATTTATTAGACTGAAATAAAGTGTTCGCAGCTAAACTTAGAATGTTTTGAATCATCGGTCACCCAACGTCGTAGTCGAATGTAATGATTCAGCCATCGGGGTGAAATTAAATCTCCATATTTCAACACAGAAAGTACTCTACCAGCATTGATTAAAACTTACTTCTTTATTAAATGAGCTGAAATAAAGACTTTCTGGCACAACATAGACGAAATTGAACAGTCAATTGGTCAACGTTCAATTCCATTGGAGTGAAATAAAGGCACCAATAAACAGAGCTCTCCCAATGGTGAAGACGTAATTCGATACGTGGTGTCTTCAGCAATTGCGGAGAAATAAGTACTACATACTTCAACATCTCAACTCCAGAGCTCAAACCAGACGCAACTGGACAGTCGGGTCTCCCAGCGTTGAAGACCGGATCTTGAGCTGGCGCCACGCGGGAGTTCGGCGAGGGCGGCGGCGGCGGCTGCTGCTGCGTCAGCGACGGCGCGGGCGGGGGCGTCGCCCATGGGGTGCGCCGCGGGCGCGGGGGCGGGGCCCGAGGCGGGGGCGACGCGGGCCCCGACGGGGCTGCTGCCCCGCTGCTTGCTCCTGCTCGCCCCCGCGCGCCACCTGCTGCTGCCCGGAGACCGCACGGCCAAAGGTGAGTAGAGTGTGTGGGTGGTGTGCACTATGTGAAGTGTGCACTGCTAGTAGAAGTTGAAAGAGACTTGCTTGATGGCAATGTGCGTCAGGAATTTTCCGTTTTAACAGTAGATCCAGTACAATTGTCAAGGAAATACAATATAAGAGAATTTCAATACTTAAATCGTAAACAGACTAGAATGGATTCGTATGGCTCAAACATAAACGCTGCAGTTACCTATCGTTCATATAAATGCTTACCATATTTGCTTGCCAACAGTGTTATGCAATGAATTCGCAATGAATGCAATGAGTTATAATGAAGGCTATTCAATTTGTGACATAAACATGTGATATTTTTTGATTGGATTTCTTGATATTCCACTGTTCGGTATATAATTTATTTGTTTTCGCAGTGTTTTATTCACGACTTGTTTAGAAATAACGTTCTTGAACTGCATAAAAAATTCGAATTTGCGCCGATTTATACCTTGTTTCTCCTTATCGTCGCATTGGACTTCGTCGTTGTTACAATTTTTCTGTACTTGCTAGATATTTGGAGGGTTTCTTTGGATCCTATAGTAAGAACACTTTAGTTATCGTATTATCACGTATTTCTTAGCATGTTTTTAATACCTAATTATGCTCATTCGTTTTTTCTTTTTTCGTACGATTCCAAACCTTAGGTTCTTGATATCAGCATTTCTTGTGATATTTTCTTCCCTCAGGAAACGATCGAATGCAATGGGCGTAGTGTAAAAAAATATTTAAAAAAATTAAATTATTCGTCATTGTATTCATTAGAACATTCGACAAACGTAACTGCTTTCTTTTGGTATATATTTGTACGGTATAGTTGATTTTATTATCAATTGGAACGCAAAGTATAAACAATATGATAAATGTGAATTATTTCATGTTAATTCTAGAATTCTGATTATCGTCATATATGAAAGTAAGTACGTATTGCTCATCCACACGTGCACTATGTATTTTATTGTCTAGATTTTACTGGGATAAATATTACGTGCGTTAAATCGCCATGTAAAAAATCAGATCCAAATTTGTATTTTCAAAATTGAAACTGAACATAGAAATTTTGTATCAGATCGTATTTAGATTCTTCGTATATTCTAGTACATTGCTGCACAGAATGCTATGTGAAACGAGACGTTTAGTAGCCATTTGAACCATTGCTGTCATGTATTACGTTTTATCGCCTCATTTACGTCACGGTCTTGTGAAAGAATTTAACTTGCTGAATTGTCAGTATCGAATACGAGAGTTAGTCTTCGTGTGCATAGTGTAGTTCATACGCAGGGCTGAGCTAGGTTAGCTGTCTCAACTGTTATTATCCTATGTGCCAATTTGTGGGTCAATTGCGCAATGCGAAATTTAATTCAATAAACAATCGGCGATCATTTACGATTTATACTCCAGTTAGTTTACTTCGACTATATAATAAGACCATATTGACGAGATTTTAAAGTGCTGGTAACTTGTGTTTGTATGTTAAGAGGACTATAATGACCTCCAAACACTCATGTTGGCACACAAGTTGTTTTGTCGTAGTGTTGTTATTCGATGTTTGATGGTGACAGCCGAAAGTTCGTTTGGATGTAGTTTCGTTTTTGTGTAAACACATGTATATTAGATTTTCATCTTTTCTTAACACACTTTTGTTTCTTGTTCAATCCTTGCACTTGGCAATTACCATTCTCCTCCCCACCCACGTCTCAAACTCTTGTGTCTTCCCTGTGTTGAGGAGGCTGTGAGGAAGCTCTGCCGGGAAAGTAGGTCTGTGCGGGCGGGCGCCTCCCTCGGCCGCCCTTGGGCCGTCCTCTGCCTCTTTTAATCGCTCTGCTCGGAGCTCCCGCTGATAAGGCAGACGCGTCGCCTGCAGTCCTTGAGGGTGCGTGTGGCAGGCACAGCTCTGGCTCGCGCTTCCGAAGCGTGGGCGTGCGTGCCGTACGGCGGCTCCACACGTTCGTGACTCGGCGAGTAGCGAGCAACCGCTCGCCGATTCACGAGAAGTGTGGATGAATTCCTTGCTATTTACCGAGAGACGAACATTCGGTGTTCGTTCTATCCGCCAAGAGTCGGTCTTTAGGACACATCAAAGAATGCGAACATTTGCCGAATGCGTCAGCTTTTTGGGATTGAGCGAGCAGTAGCTCGCTGCTCGGCGAACACCGAATGTGTGGAGTCGCCTTTAGGCAAGCAGGGGATGTTAGCAGCTACTTGAAATTTCTCAGTCATGGATATTGTTTAAATATGCAGTAATGTAATATGTTAAACACTGTTGTATTATAAAAAGCGATGGCAATGTGTGAAAACAGAATAGCATGATGATCAATTTGAAAGAGGCCACCTTTTATTCTAAGAAATGTTCTTCTAATATATTTGAAATAGCCACATCAAGGCGTCCGAGGAAAGGAAGCGCCCTTGTATAGAGCGCTTCCTGGAATCAAAGTTTCAACACATGAGCGCTAGGTTTTCCAGAATACGCAATAATAATAATAATAATAATAATAATAATAATAATAATAATAATAATAATAATAATAATAATAATGAAGATGATGATGATGATGATAATGTGATGAAAACTTTGAAACCTTTTTTAGTTTCGTATTTATTCGATTGAAAGCATTTTTTTTTTTTGCTCTTCCAGGCATTAACCCCAAGTTTAAGGTAGGGTGTTTAATTTATACTTATGCCACGTAAGGAGTTAAATGAACGTATTTACTCTTAAAGAATATTTTTTATTTGCTGGACTTCCTTGCTTCTTTTTAACTTTACAACGGCCGAGCAGTATGAGCTTACACTACGCGTCTATTCGACTCGTGGCTATGCGCTCGCCCTTAATATGACCTCCCCGCTCCGCGTCTGTGCTATTACAACTGCCATACGTTCGCTCGCCCGCTCTCTGCCCGCCGCCTCTTGTCCGCTCGCCCCGGGCGGTCGCGAATTTAATAGCGAGCGGGGCGATAGGCATTGATAAATTGGGCGGCGCTGTTTTGTTTTGCTGCTCTGTTTGCCCCAGCGGCGCGGATATTAAAATCGGTCCGCGCGCTCCGCGCCGCCCCGGGCGGCCGACGGCCGGCCCGGGCCCCGCCCCCGCCCCGCTACCACTCAACGCCCCATCGCCTGCCCCGCCACGCTCTGCCAGCTTTGTTCTTCTCTACCCCGCTCCACTCCGCTCCGCCCCGCTCCTATACCTCACCCGTCACGCTCCGCTCTGCCCCGCTCAGCTTTGTTCTGCCTCGCACCGCTCTGCCCCGCTCCGCTCTGCCTCGCACCGCTCTGCACCGCTCCGCTCTGCCTCGCTCCGCTCTGCCTCGCTCCGCTCTGCCCCGCTCCGCTCTGCCCCGCTGCGCTCTGCTCCGCTCTGCCCCGCTGCGCTCTGCTCCGCTCTGCCCCGCTGCGCTCTGCCCCGCTCCGCTCTGCCCCGCTCCTCTCTGCTCAGTCCCACCCCGCTCTATCACTCCCTGTTCTGCTCTTTCCTGCCCTACCTTCCTCTGCCATGCTTATCCTGTTTTGCCCCACCCCTCCCCGCTCCGCCCCGACTCAGTCCCGCCCCACTTTTCCAATTCCCGTTCCACTTGCCGTATTCCGTTTCGCGCCACACCTCAGTTTCGATCTTTGCTTCCCCTCTCCGTTCCCTGTCCACACCGTTCCGTTGCCGCGATCCGCGTCAATTCGTTCTTTGCTCCCCGCTCCACGCCCATACCGTTCCCTTCCACACCCATTCCACTCCCCGTGTGCCCCGCTGCAGACTCTCTCCCCGACACTGGGTCTTTCCGTTCCCTCTTGCTGGGCTTTCTCTGTACTCGGGTTTGTTTGTCGACTTTTGACCTATGAGCGTACCCCGAAATCATTCGTAGTTTCTCGGTTCAAGGATAACGATTTTCGTTTTTCGATAAATCTTCCTTAAAGACTTTTCGCCAATTATTTTATTTCTGTCTGCTGCTGTGCCGCAGAGGCGTGCAGCGTTGTTCGTCTGCTGGGAAGCGAGTGCTGTTATCGCGAATTCCTCCTATGGTGTTGGTTCTTTCTTTTTATTTTGCCCTGGAAGGGAATTGCCGACGACGTCCATAACTCATCAGACGAACTACTCGTAATCCTTTATTCACCACTATTTTCTCACTTCATGCGTTTACTCCGTGGATGCTTATTGAAAGAAAACCAATCTAAGGACCGAACGCCAGTCATTTATTGGTGTGATAGTTTTCGTTTTACGTCTGTGGTTGTGGTGTGTGGTGTATGGTGAAATTGTAGGGAGGGCAATTTCGTGCATCTGGATTAAACTATACGGGTGAGGTGGTACGATGTCCATAGTTCTGAGCGGCATACTGAACGTTCCGCTGACGCTCGAGAGGTTTTTGCAACAGAGGACACATGATGGAATATGATCACAAGAATCTTGTTTGTGTGACACTGAATATGTAATGGATATAAAATAGGGATTGGGTGCGAAAGTGAGGCATATGCCCTGAGCTTTGCTATATTAGTTCGTGATAATAATAATAATAATAATAATAATAATAATAATAATAATAATTGTTATTATTATTAACATCTCTCGTGAACTGAGACATAAAAGTTTTCACTCAAAGGCCTGTGTTTGCTGTCGCTGGTATAACGGTATGGACAAGACTATTTCGTATCCCGACCGCGTGTGGGCATGTCCGAATCTTAATACCCGGAGGTGGGAAGCGAGCGTTCTTGTAGCTATGTGGCAAGGCTACGCTGCCCTATCCTCCTGTCTGCCCCCCGCAACCCTACCGCCCCATTGCTCCAGTCGCCCGTCTGCCCCCGCCGCCCCCGCCGTCCCTGCCGTCCCCGCCGTCTCCGCTCTCTCTACCCCGCCACCCACACTACAGACACTGGCTTCCCCGACGTCACTGCCGCCCCCGCCGCTACTGCTCTCGCCGCCCCAGCTGTCCTGTGGCCCCCGCCGCCACGCTGCCCCTGCCGCCCCACCATTCCCCACCGCCCCCCTGCCGCCGCCGCCTCTGCCTCGGCGGAGGCGTAGGCTCATCAGCGTAAAAGTGGCCGCCTCAGCGCAGCCACGCGCGCACGTGAGTGGGAGGCGCATCACGTGAGGGCCGCGTGCGCCGCCGAGCCGTGGGCCGCCCGGCGCGCAGCGGCGTCGGCGTTCTGCAGCAGCGGTGGTGGCGGCGTCAGGTTCGTCGGCGTCGGCGATCGAGCCCCGCGCGTTGCATAACGCTGCGTATCGATTGCTTCGGCGTCAGAGGCGGCGGAGTGGGTGGGGACAGTGGAGGCGCTGGCGGCGGGGATGGTGGAGGGAGAGGTAGGGTGGCCGGGCAGGGAGCGACGGCGGAGGTAGTGATGACGGGAGATGGAGCTATTGCGGGAAGGGTGAGATTGAAACCAACGAGGGCAGTATATGGAGAGACTGTGGTGGTGACAATGGTGGCGGAGGGAGGAGCTATTGCACAGGTGGTATTGGTGTGAGTGGTGATGGAAGCAACGACTGCGGAGATGGGGTCGGTGGTAGCGTGGAGTTAGGGGGCTATTGCAGGGATAGTGGGGTTAGATGCAGCAGCTGCAGCAGTGGAGGCGGCGATGTAGGCGGAAGCGAAGGTTGCAGGAGAGGCGGCGGGAGCGGCGGTGGCGGAGGAAGGAGCTATTGCAGAGGTGGTATTGGTGTGAGTTGTGATGGAAGCAGCGACTGCGGAGATGGGCACGGTGATGACGTGGGAGTTGGGGAGAGCTAATGCAGGGCTAGTGGTGTTAGAGGCAGCAGCTGCAGCATTGGAGGTGGGAGTGTAGGCGAAAGAGAAGGTTGCAGGAGAGGCGGCCGCTGCGCGCGGCGCCTCCGCAGCCTTTGCTTGCCGCCGGGGCGTCTATTTCGATGCATTTCGAATTATTCATGCGCTGCATCTATGTGGGCCTCGTTGACCTGCCTCACGATGCTGGGGTGATCTTTTCAGGGATCTCTGGCATTGAACCAGCAATAGTCTTATGTGGAAATGCTGACTGACCCAGTTCCACAGTGAGTAGTTTTACCTGGAAATCTTGGTGGCGGACGCGCATCATGAAGCATTTTTTTGAACTTCCGTCGCTCTTCTCGTTGAAGGATGAAAATATTCCCAAAAAGCAATTATCCGTTTGTTGAATGTTATGTTAAACACATAACGAATTATTTTATTTTTTATTATTTGCCAGAACTATGCGCTTTGAATCCGATCATTCTCGAAAGAAGAAAGCATCAGAAGAAACGCTCATATCAAACGCCAGAAGGTTTGGAATCAGATGATAAAAGCAGCAATCCCCATCGCCTTCGTCGCCATGAAGCCCTCTGGCCCATTGTGTCGACCCTACCTCCGTCTTCCTCGGTGTTGCGCAGGGCTCCCCTTGTTTCGAAGTGTGAGGCTTGTCAAGATGCCACTGGCGGGAGCCGGTTGCAGCTGCTGCGGGGGCGATGGCGTGGGCCAGGCCAACGAAGTCAGGCCCCTTCGCGGCGGGGGTCCTGCGGGTCGGATCCTTTTGAAGAGACTCCTTGGGCCCACCCAACCCGGACCATCTTTCAACCCCCCCCCCCCCCGGGATTCATTCTTTATTCTCCTCATTCTACCTTCTCGTCCTCTCTCCGTCTCATTATTTTGCTTCTCATGCTTTTTTCCTCATATTTCCCCCCATTATTTTTCTTCTCATTTTTCTTCTTCTTTCTCATTTTTCTTCTTTTTCTTTTTCTTCTTCTTTCTCATTTTTCTTCTTCTTCTTATTCCTTTCCCTCCTCAGTTTTCTTTTTCCTCATTCTGCATCTTTATCTTACTCATTCATCTTTTTCATAAATATAAAGCCAAAAATACTAACATTTAATATGTATAGAAGGTGATAAATATTTTGCAGGTTTTAGGCACCAGAAGAACTTCAAATAATTGATTGAAATATTTGTGTAATTTTACTTAAATGGAAAAGGACTTCATCTATGAAAGGAAGATGGGAGGGCAACTTTCGGAAATGAGGGGACTGTCCTACTCAATGGTTGGCATCGGCAATAATTTTACTTTATTTCCAGCATGCTCTTGGAACTCAATATGAACTTTATTGAAAAACAACTAACACGAATTTACAAATAGGAATTTGAATTGATTTTAATGCATGCGAAACGGTACGATACGATGGATATTTGGGTATATTAAACAAATGTAAGCGGAGGTAATTCAGGAATTAAATATTGTTATAAATGTATACATTTATCAATATCGCCTACTCTTGCTACAAACAAGTCCTCTAGCAATGTATCAAATAGGTCAGCAGAGCAATAAGAAAGCACTGAAGAACTACGAGCTAAACGCTAGTGAACTCCGTCCTGTTTACTTTTCTTAAACACTCCATTGTGCTCTATATCATTGTATGTAAATGGCTGAAGTACTATTAAGGTCGTGGTCATGGGAGTGGGTTGAGCTTTGTAATAACAGGAAATGACTTTGCATGAACCTTCACTTGCACCTACTAGTTTGTTGTAACGTGATCAAACGTTTGTACTAAATAAAAACTGTCATCAAATATTATTTGTTATCTTTTTTTGTTTAAAGTTTCCAATCAAATTTTAAGATAATAAGTTTTTTTTTTGTTTTTTTTTGTTTTACTAGTACAACGTTTCAGACAATCATTAAATGACAAAAAAAATTATCACTTTCGCTTCCAGGGAAGTGTGCATGATTCATTTTTAGTTTGTTTACATACAGACAATGTGCTGGGTGGCAGTATAAACTTCTTAAAATACACTCTAGAATTTTATAGTTTAAGAGAAGGATGGTCATGAGAACATTTGAGTTGAGGATGCCGTTGGAGGTATGTATGGGCTTTAGGTTGTGGACAGTTTACATATTTTACATATATGTGCATCATGTGATGTACTGTGCAGCCTTGTTATACTTATCTTCCGTACTTTATTTTTCCCTTTCAGTTATTGTCATATAATTTTATCGTTTCACAAAATGTTTCACATAACAATTTTCTCTTTGTATCGTGATTAAGTTTCGTATTTCCCAAATTTCGAAAATTCGTATTTGTACTTGTTGCAAAGGTTACACTAAATGTTGCCTAGGACGCGGAAAACATCTCACAGCGCCATCGTGAAAGAATGGTGGGCTCTCACGTTTCATTGCCGAGGTAAAGACTTAACTCGTCCGAAAGTGTGTCGAAGCGGAAGTTCAAATACTGCCGTTTTCATTATTAGCGAACTTTATGTACATATACGCAGTTGTATTTGATTTAAATTTCGTTTTTAGAATAATAAACATAATTTCTCCCGAGCGTTTCATATATCTTATTTTGTGCTAGTCCAACGGGGGAGAAGGAAGTCCAAAAGTACAGATTTCAGATTTGCGTATCAAAATTCGTGCATTGAAGTGGGCATATATCGCGTATTGTTTAGTGTCCATTTTAAAAGTTTTGCCCGACTAGCATTATGTGGCATCAGAAGAAGAGTACGCACATACGCCTCTGCACGGCGTAATTATCGGAAACATTACATTAGTGCATAATTATAAATATTTAATAAGTAACTTTGAAATTGCAGTTCATTTTCTTATTAGTTTCGATTACATCTTCAATATCTCTGTGTTAATAGGTGGTCCAATTTCTAGACCATGCTTAAGATACGTCATAATCGCAAGAAAAAAATGTTGTCTCTTTCGATAAATTGCAGTTCTTATTCGTTTTGATTGCATCTTCAATATCTGCGTGAATAGGTTGTCCAATTTTTAAATCATGCTTACGATATGCCCTAATCGTGAGAAAGAAATGTTGCTGTGTATTTGGCGGTAACAATACCGTCGTACTTAGTGCAAGGCCGTTGCACGTGACACGGCGCGCAGAGCGTTGTCCACCTCAAACGCAGAACAGTTGCGCTAATGCGCGTCGTGATGCGGAGTGGAGCGAGCCTGGCCGCCGCGGATCGCACGTGCGGCCCGCGCCTGGTTCACCGGCTCGGAAGAGCGCTCATCACCCACCAGCCATGCACCTACGCTCACACTCGCCCACCGTGACACTCGCCCACACTGACATCCGCCCACACTGACACTTCTTGGCCGGCCGCTACTCGCATTCTTGTTCGCCCGCTTGCTCGCCCGCTTGCTCGCCCGCTTGCCCGCCCGCTAGCTCGCCCACTTGCACGCCCACTTGCACGCCCGCTTGCTCGCCCGCTTGCTCGCCCGCTTGCTCGCCCGCTTGCTCGCCCGCTTGCTCGCCCGCTTGCTCGCCCGCTTGCTCGCCCGCTTGCTCGCCCGCTTGCTCGCCCGCTTGCTCGCCCGCTTGCTCGCCCGCTTGCTCGCCCGCTTGCTCGCCCGCTTGCTCTCTCGTTTGCTCTCTCGTTTGCTCTCTCGTTTGCTCCCCCGGTTGCTCCCCACAGCTTGCTCCCCACAGCTTGCTCCCCACAGCTTGCTCCCCACAGCTTGCTCCCCACAGCTTGCTCCCCACAGCTTGCTCGCCTGCTTGTTCCCCAGCTTGCTTGCCGTCTTTATCCACGCTCACACTCATTCGCCCTCGTCTACTCTCGACAAACCTCGCTTTCGTCTTAACTGCGCTTATCTGTGCGCTCACGCCCGCATACTCAGTGATTTGCTCGCCCGTCGATTATGCTTAGATGCAACTGCGCTCTGCGCTTTCTGTCAGGTCGCCTCTTTCGATTCGCCGGGCTGCCCCCACCCCCTTATGTTATTTTTTCAGCTGGGTGAATTCGATTTTGAAAGATGTACTTAGGAAATTAGCAAAGTATGCAACAAAATTAAGAACCTTTTTATTATTGTTGGACGTATTTGCTGCTCTGTCATTAATAAATTGCGTGTGATTACCAGTTTCATTTTCCTTACGAAAAAATCCATACTTTAGTTCGTGGTAATTTTTATTGAAAAATGTAATATTTCTGATAGATTTACGCTCGTGTTGGAATTTCACTCTCCGCCACATTCAATTCTTGAGGCCTGCCTCCTTGTTATTCTCCGCCGCCGCCGTGTGTCTGACATGTCCTTTCGCCTCTTCATTAGCGCCGTTTGTGGCGCCCCATTACGCGGTGCGCGGGGCCGTCGCCGCGGAGACGTTTCTGCGTTAACACGCATTCGCGCGACCTAAATCACTTTCCGCAGCGCGGAACGGGACGGTATGGGATGGAGACGACGCGCGACGCGCTAACCCAGGGGTCGGCAACCTTTCTGTAACTGACGGCCACATTGCCAGCCTCCTAATCATCCCGGCAAAGGTGGCTCAGGGCATCAACTGATGTCACTGTAGTGGCTTCGACCGGGAGGTTCTTGGGTTCACGCCCGACGGTGGAAGGGTTTTCGACATAGCTAGGTCGAGTTCAGCCGCTGACTGGAGGAGAAGTGTAGCGGTCGACTGCTGTGATTTTTCTGGTTTCTCCGATCGACATCAGGCTTGATGAACACTAACAATCGGGTCACTGACCGCGCACGTTCTTGCCTACCTCTTCCTTGTCCTAACCTCACTCCCTTAGTTAGACTAGTCGGGAGCTCAGAGCTGGTTCTGGCTGGGGCGGTGCCATGCTAATGAGAGATACCTGGTTGGGGAAAATCCCCGCAAGCCGACGTAGGTCGTCGCCGGATCTCGCCATCCAGCGGGAGAAGATCACCGCCACCTCCCGCGATAAAAATAAGCACTACACTTTTGGAACTAATAGCCTTAGCAGTTGACGCGCCCGGAATCGCTTATAAACCAATCAATCAACCCTCCCTCCCCAGTAGCTGGCGGGTCTCACATATTTCCAACTTACTTTTTATTCAACAGATTTAAAATAGTAGGTTACAATTCAATATTTTTATTAGTACTTTGCCAAAACGAGCTTGGGGTGCTAGTGCAATAATAGAACAAAACAATTCTTTGAGGGTTCTATGACACGTTTCTATTTACGAAGACAATAAATACGAATACAAGATCAGTTCAGTTAAGGACAGTCAGTGTGACGCTTAGGTTTGTATCTTGGACGCTAACTTCAATCCCCCAAAATCCATGTATATTTTTCAGTAGATCTATACAGTATACTTGGATTAAAACATGAAGTCCTTTCAAGTAACTAGCTTGGAGGAGAGGAAGGCTTTGTCACCCAATCGCGAGCTTCCTTACGTCTTAAATTTTTAGTTTTGAAGGTCCCGATTGGATGACAGTGTTCCCCTTTTTTCCATCTCGTGGCCTTGAAAGGACTTCCCGTTTTAATCGCAGTTTAGAGGCCTTAGGGACCGCATTGAATGGCTCGCGGGCCTCGTGTTGCCGACCCCTGCGCTAACCGAATTAACGCGCGGCGGCCGGCCGGCCCTAGCACGCGCTCCGACGGGGTCATTTGCGTTTTTGGGATGCGTTGGGGTGGGGGGAGGGGGAGGCGGGGCCTCGGATGGGGGCCGGCAGCCTATTCAGATTCGCGTCTTTGTCTCGCGCGTGCGTGCCGGCGAATGGGTGGAATTTAGTGTGAACAATGTGCTCAGCGACTTGTGGCAGGGCGAGGCTGTGTTGTGGCGGGCGCGTCCCGCAATAAACGCGCTACACCGGGATGACGTAAATGAGGCGAGACATCTTAATCGACTTGGCGGAATACGAGTTCGTGTTTTTTTGACGCGTTTTGTCGGTGTCTCTGTGTTCGTAGGGCTGGAGTTTGTGTAATGTATTGCTTAGGTGTTGTTTTGCAGTCATTCAAGCTGACGTCTTTACCAATGTTCTTATTTTAATGGATTGCGAGTTGTCGATGATTACTTACATTTAATTCGATTAATGGAATTCGGTTGTGGACGGTTAATTCATGAAAATCTACTATTCAGTTGAAATAAACAATTAATCAACACGAACTCATCTTATATTATTTATTATTGTAGTATTTCACCTTATCTTGCATTACGTTTTTGTTGTTATTCACTTCTATAGACAATCATTTTTCTCTTACGGAAGTGAACGGATAATTACATTTATTTCAAATCAACGCATGTTTGACTTTCTGCAGCGTTTCAAAAGAGTTGGTGCAGAGTGGAGATTTTAGTTAGTTTCGTAGTAGCATTTGCGCGTTGCTCCTTTACGTGACCAGCGATATCAATTCACTATATTGATTCAAGCTTTAATGAAATTTAATGCCTTCGTATTTCCAGGTTAAAGATCTACATTTTGTTTCATTTTAAGTTGATATTTTCTAGGATCCATGATTGGAAGTGTTCGCAAAACCTCTTGACTAATTTTGAACATTTTATAAACCATTAATATAATAAATTTTATAAATTATTTTAAACAAGTATAAAAAATTGAATTCTAAATCTTAAGTTTTCTAAATAGAAAGGAAAATGGGGCAATTTTATATAGATAAATAAATGTCCAAGAATATAGGAAAAAATATTTCAGTGTTTGTTTAGTTCACTTGCATGTACTTTCACATACATTTATTCATTATTATTAATGTGATTATCACTTTTCTCTTTGTAAGTCATGTTTGGAAAAATATTCTTTTGTTTTGATTCGATGAGGTGTAAGTGCGGTACACATGTTTACTTTTTTTACTCTCTCTGGAGATAGTAGTGTACATATTTTTCTTAAAATTGATCGTGAAGGAAATGGAGAACTGAAATGTCGTCAGAGATTTGTAATTGTTTGTAACGTGGGAGTGTCTTTCTGCCCAGATTCACACAAGTTGCGCAGTAGAGTTTTAATAGGATTTCTTGTTGCGCCACTTTATTTGATGAGTTTCTGCGCCGAAGGAATTAATTCATTTTATTTACTGTCTCTCTTTTTTTGTTGCAGGTAAGTCTGGAAGTCGCTCGAGCCTTGGCAAAGAGCCGAGGGTGAGTGTTTTAATTGCTTCTTTTCCTCGGTTCCTTTGGGGGAGTTTTTTCTAGAGAAGTTAAAAAATGGTTGTTTTTCTTGCATTGTTAAGAAGGAACGATTGCTTTTATGTTTCCGAAATACAAGAGTAATTACTTGTCGATAAACGTTGATGCATGCACTGTCAGAAATGGCAATAAATCTAATGTTGATTCATGTATTGTACATGAAACTTAATGTGACGTGTACACTAAAATGATCTTAATATATTTGTACATTAAATTTAATGCCCAAGTTAGATTTAATGTAATGATTTAATGTAATCATTTAATGTAGAGGTTCTCCCGTTTCCCTTACCTCTCATCATTCTTATTGTATATTCATAATCACAAGTCCATCAAGATCATTCATTCATTCTTTCATTGATACATTCATTCATTCATTCACGCGAAATATGACCATACAGTTTTCACTGATGGATCGCAATGTACATGTGTATATGAAATTTAATATGCGTTCATGCTCTTTACTTTAATGTAATTTTCAATCAAGTAAAGCGGACATTTCTAACAACGTACTCGTTTGTCGCTAGTTCAATGTTTTAAATCGGCTTATAAATTTTTAGCAGATAAATCACTCGAGGGCGTAGATATGACGTCTTCAGATCGTAAAAAATGGTTGATCAATTTACTGCATGGAAAACGGTTCAGGATACATAAAAAAAGTCACGTTAATGATACAAGAGATCGGAAGATTCTCTTACGGTACAACATAAATTATTTTAGCTTTTTCCGCAGCTTTGGCAACGTGTGATGTTTTCTCCAGAAGACATTTTATACTACGTATAGTTGTAGCAACAAACATTTCTTGCTGAGGAGCAGAAGAGAGTTCTTCTTTGGTCAATACTGTGCTCTGCATTGGACGTAACCATTAATGTAACTATATCGAAACGAGTGTGAAGTTACAAAGCTGTATTCCTATTACATTGGATACATATTTCAGTACATTTTCCAAAGTAGTTTGTGTAATTTACAATCTAACGTGCTATACAGGAGTATTTATAATTATCCTAGAAATAAGCATATTTGAAACGAATGCTTCGTAATTCATATTTTATGTATGTTTTTAGATATGAGCGTTGGAATGAGAGATGATAATGAGAGGGTTAGAAATTGAGCGATTGAGCGTTGGAATAAATTGTGAACTTCAATATTGTAAACTTTAAAATATCTTTTCCAGCACGAATTAAAAAAAAATAGGGCTATCCCCTTTTTGGTTACCTTCGTAAGTTCATGAACAGTTACCGCGGTGTAAACCAAACGGCATTTCAAATGTTCCCAACATGAAGATCAATCCTAGGCTAAAATAATTTTTACAGCTTGCTCGGTAACCTTCACAAACACGCCTTTTTTTGTTATTTAAGGTCGCATCAACTTCTAGGTCATTAGCGACCACTATTGCGTGTAACGGTATGGTAACTATGAAGATGACCCGATATGATGAGGATAGGGATGTGAAAGGACGAGCACAATACAACCATGCCCGAGGCGGGACACGCACCCCCCTCGGATCCTTCGGTCCGAGATCGCTACGGCACTACTGCCTTAGCGATCTCGGCCATGCGGATCGGCCTTTTTGGTATTTGTTTCTTAATTAAACCATAATTCCGTCGCTGTAGACCGCACCGATTGAAGCGCCACGCCGTCGCGTCCGTTGTTGCAGGGGCGTTGTTCAGTGGCGTGACGTGGCGGCGGGCGCGAGTGATGTGCACTTTCAATAACCCTTATCTGCCCCGGGGCCGGCGCTTCATTACACGCGGAGGTGGACACAATGCCCACGCGACGTAAAACTGCGCGGGGCGTGTGTGTGTGTGTGTGTGTGTGTGTGTGCGCGTGTGCGTGTGTTACACGGACGCCAATGGCACTTTGTGGCGCACGCCAGCGCTCTGATAGAGACTTTTTTATGTCGCGTTGTAGAGAGATTCTTTTTTTTCTTTTGGTGTCACTCAACGTTGCTTCGTCCTTCGGAAAGATTCCCACTTTGATGTGACATCTTCAAAGAACGTGTTTGGTTTTTGTGTTGTTCTGTGATGGCGCTGTGGGTCGGGTTGTAGCCTAACCTGCAGTGCCGCAGGAGACTAGAGGGGGTGGGGTAGGTCTAGGACGGAATTTAACGACTCGAGACCCCGTACATGACCAAACTATGCAATATGGCCACTTTCTGGAAAACCGGGAAAAATCAGGGAATTCCACTGCTCTAGAAACAAACTCGGGGAATTTGTGGAATCATCGCTAGAAAGGAGGGAACCATTTTGAGATGGTTACAGAACGAGAATTCCTAAACAAAAGAGTACATCATTGTCTTGCTCATGGGCAAATTGTATATAATAAGCCTCTCTTAATTTGTACTTTATCACGAGGAAATCAGAGTTGACAAATTAATTTCAGGCTTGCTTTAATATTTTCTTTAAATAGTGTGGAATACTGTACACATCTTATCAGTGAAAACTTTTTAAAATTCTTTGGATAACCGGGAAAAGGCAGGGAAATTCGTATCAGGATGTGAGTGGTCACCCGCTTTAGCAGGGTTGTCATTTTTTTGGAAACTATATTTAACCTGAGTAAAATAAGGGAATTTCATTGCTCTGAAAAAGTCAGGAATCATTTGACATCAGCTCGAAAGACGTTTAGTGTGATTCGTTTGCTGTATTTGCAGTACCGCGAAGTTGCGATGTATAATTGTTGGTTCTTAAATATTTTTGGCCCGCGACACTCTCTTTCGTCATGGGAACATTGCAACCCGTGTTGTAGAATCAAACCTGTCTCTAAAAGGTCTTCACCTGGAGGCCATTGTTTATGCTACTTCTATTTCAACAACACACGTAAGGAAACGACGATTTTCAACATTGGCTAATTCATGGTATTCTTCTGCGGTTGCAGAAATACGAGTGTGTCTTAATTTGCAAATATTATTAAAATTATTAACAGAACATTCAAATTAGTCAACTTGTAATACAATTGCGTAGTTTTAATAGCATCGAAATTTAATTTATTCATATTTTCCTTGTTAAATTATTTTCTTTCCACAACCAGGAAACTCGAGGCACCGCACTCATAGCTGTGGCGCCACACATTGTATGAACATCACTAACGTAATGTGGAGGATATTACCTTTCAATTTTTTCCGAACACATTTCACTAACCCGAAATTCTGCTTGGTATTCAGTCTTCAAGCCCTGCGTTGTTTATAGTTCACTTGTGTTTACAGTGAATGAATCTAATAGAATATAGAGGAAACCCATAATCATTTTGGAAGCGGGGCTAGTTGAAATCGACGCAGCAGAACCGTCTGTGCAGCTCCGAATGGCTCTAGTGGATTTGAGCGTGTGCAGTAACGAAGTTGGAGAGGCCTGTCCCTAAGGTTGCGGCCCGAAGGAGGGAAGCGATGTGGCTGTCGCGTTGCGGGGTGGGCTTGTTGCGAATAATTCGCGACGATGGGCCTTCCTTCCCCCTCCCTGCCACCCTTTCCGCCTTCCCCTGTTTCCTATTCCTCCTCCTTTTGCGCGTTGCTTCGCGCTGCTCGGCCTTGACCCAACGGTGTATAGCAGGTTTTAGACACCTCGCCTTTCTCGTTTTCTTTATCGTTTGTCTTCCTTCGTTCCATCGTGTCTTGTCTCACCTCGCTTGCCTGACCTGGCGCATTGCCTCCGGCCTGGCGTGGCCTGGCCTTGTTCTGTTTTGCCCCGCCGCGTCCCGTCCCACCCCGTCCCGTCCCACCCCGTCCCGCCCCGCCCCGCCCCGTCCCGTCCCGTCCCGCCGCGTCCCGCCCCGCCCCGCCCCGTCCCGTCCCGCCGCGTCCCGCCCCGCCCCGTCCCGCCCCGTCCCGTCCCGCCCCGTCCCGCCCCGTCCCGCCCCGCCCCGCCCCGCCCCGTCCCGCCCCGCCCCGTCCCGCCCGTCCCGTCCCGCCCCGCCCCGCCCCGTCCCGCCCCGCCGGCTCTCCGCCCCGCCCCGCCGGCTCTCCGCCCCGCCCCGCCCCGCCGCGTCCCGTCCCGTCCCGTCCCCTCCGTCTAGGTCTGCCCCGCCCGTCTAGTTTTTCCACATCTTCCCCTGACTGCCCTTGTCCTTCCATATCCAGCCGCCCCCTGACTTTTCTCTCCCCGCCCCCACCTCATTGCCCAGACTTTCCCCGTCCTGCCGTATCCAGACCCTTCCTTCGGCAAGACCTAGTCACGCCCTGTCCCCAACCTGCCTCGACGTGGCCCCGCCCTTCCCCTCCCCTCTCTGCTCCTCCCGCATCCTACACCACTCGGTTCTACAATGTCCCCGTCCTGCAGTCGCATTCCTACACTAGCTTCGCCCCGCCCATCGTCACGACTTCTCTCGCGCCGGGTTCGCCGCCTCGTCTCTCCGGCGGTGCCCGCGCGTCGCGCCTCCCTGCGCGGAAATGCGCAAACTGGATTTGTTCCGGAGGCGGCGGCGGCGGCCGCGACGAGCGAGGAGCCGGCAGGCGGCGACTGCGACGTAATCGATTTAAGGCGCCGAGTTTAATGCAATCGGGATCCAAATCTGGCCGCGGCCGGCGAAAGCCCTTCGCCGGCGCCGCCCCAGCCCACCGCTGCCCCTCACCCTACCTCGCTCATTTTTTCGATCCTGCCTTCGTGCTCGTCTTCTCTCTTGCCTTCTCTCTCGCCTTCGCTCTCGCCTTCGCTCTCGCCTTCGCTCTCGCCTTCGCTCTCGCCTTCGCTCTCGCCTTCGCTCCCGCCTTCGCTCTCGCCTTCGCTCTCGCCTTCGCTCCCGCCTTCGCTCTCGCCTTCGCTCTCGCCTTCGCTCTCGCCTTCGCTCTCGCCTTCGCTCTCGCCTTCGCTCTCGCCTTCGCTCTCGCCTTCGCTCTCGCCTTCGCTCTCGCCTTCGCTCTCGCCTTCGCTCTCGCCTTCGCTCTCGCCTTCGCTCTCGCCTTCGCTCTCGCCTGCGCTCTCGCCTGCGCTCTCGCCTGCGCTCTCGCCTGCGCTCTCGCCTGTGCTCTCTGCCACCACCTCAACGCCTCCCGCCTGCCACGCGTCCGGGCTTGCTTCTTGCGATCACGCCGGCTGTCGTTTCATAGAGCTCATTGGTTCCCCCACCCGTTTCTCTGTGCGAATGGCTTGGTCAAATGGATTTTTGTCGCATTGCGAATTATTTTCTTAATCCCTGATTAGTTTTTTATACCCTTGCCTGTGTTTCTTTGACTTCTTTCCTTTGTATTTTTTTTACTGCTTTATAGTGCATGTGGTGGTAAAGCAATGCCTCGTCATGCTGTATCCTTTGTTTACAGTTAGGTGCCACCTTTTCTATTAGTATTCTTAAAGTATTTTGTTTCACTTCGGTTTTTTACTCTGCTATAAATTTATAATTATTTAATCTCGAAACTCACTGTATGATTACCACCTGCTCCAACTCTTTTATTTCGTATACTTCCTCTTCGCCCTCTTCATTTCATCATCCTTTTTCCATTTCTAGCTGATATGCAGCTAGTCTGTTTCAATGCAAGAGTCAGTTGTTTGTCAACGTGTTTTTGTGTGTGACCCCGGAATTCTTTCCGTCCGACTTTTCCTGGAAAACAACACAAAACGCGTGACCCTTGCCCGCTCCCCTCGACCTCTTTGCTCTATTTCTTCTTTATCCTCCTCCACGGCTTTTCCTTTCTTCTGCTTCTCTTGCTTACGCGCCCTCACTCCCTGCCCGTCCTCGGGTCTACCCCTTCCTCGGCGCTGCCCCCTGGCTATGTTTTGGAGGAAAACAGCCGCTGGCGCCGTGAGGGAGGTGGCGGGGAGGACAGAGGATGTTCGCGGGGGGAGAGGTGTAAAAAAAGGGTGGAAAAAAAGGAACGGAGGGTTGTCGGAAATCTGTTTCCCCCGTAGGACGTTAATCCGGGCCTACCAGCGGTGCAAAACAGATTTCGGGCTGATAGTTGCGTAATATATTTTTCGGCTGGAAAATAACTCGTGGAGCAGTTGGGGGTAAAACCCGAGGGAACTGTTTTTGCCTTGAAAACATCTCATGAAAGTAGGACAAATTTTTATGTGCTTTCAATTCTTCGTTAGTTGTTCACAATGCGAACAAAAATATTTTGGTTTGACAATGTGATCGTATCTCCATTTCTAGTTCCTATTATTCGCGAAGTTATTACAATCTAAAACATTAAAGTCTTGTTTTTTACAACTTTCATTTTACAAAGATGGATTTTTTATTCCTATTTCATTGTCATCTTTAGATTTTACAACTATTTTGATGTATGGTAGCGTCTTGTGACTTATTTTTCATCGCATTAAATTTTCTCTTACTGATCATAAAGTTTTAATTGCAATGCTTTACTACCTATGCTGAATTATCGAAAGCTGTAAGGTTTTCAAAGGTTGAAATCTTTTCGCATTCTATTAGAGATCACTGCCTTTAATTCATTGTAAAAGTTGTTACATTACTTCATTGTTAATTCACAAGAATTAAAAAGTAACTTCTGTGAAACTTGAGTTTTAAGGTGCTACAAGTAAGGAAATTATATAAATAAGATTTCAAACGTTATTTAAATGACAGTTGTAAGATTACATTACAAGATTAGGTGACTTCACTCGCGATTAATTTATCGTTGAAACGAATGTTCCCATAACATTTTTAATGAATCTACACACTACATTTATCTGGATGTTACCATACCTTCCATCTTAGCGATTACTTATTGTGACGTATTGTGAACTTAGGATAGTCAGAACGCAGAAAGGCCATGAACATTCAACAGCCACTTTGTTGAAAGGATCTGAAAGGAAACCGTGACACCTGGAGCAGATGCTGGCAAGGGAAGTTGTGTGCTTGAGTTACAATAAAGCAACTAACGACAGAATGTTCGTAGCAGCTGGGACGATAGTTTAGTTTTCTATTTCGCGAGAAACTAATCGAGAGCAAAGATAGGGTGTTGTAGAAGCTGTTTGATTTCTGGTTGTACGTTACAGGAAAGGCAATTCAGAAGTGGTGTTCGCAAAACTATGACGGAGGTGAATATAAACAAAAACACTGCTCGTGGAAACTGTTTAATTATTGCAGAATTTCATGAGTAGAAATAGATTTAGGAATATTCTCCAACCTTAAAATATTTTTTAAAAAAACGGTCCTACGGAGCATTCGTAAGGTCATAATTCCAGAACGATTCGTCTTTTAGAAACATAATTCAGTGTATTGTAGTCGATATTTACGAAATAATGAATATGTAAACAAACTTGTTACACAGATAAATAAATACGAAAGTTGTAGATGTGTATAAATACATGTCACAGTGTAGTACGTTTAAAGAAGATATTGCACATTCGTCGCGTATTTTTGAGAACATTTTCTTTGGAATTTCATTTCATAAGGATAGAACAAACATGTCAACAATTCCATTTAGTATGAGTAGATTTTAGCGAAATGGTTTAAAGGACCACTTCGATGAACGCAAATGTTACCGGTTAGAAAATTAGAGTTAACGCAATACTGAAATAAGAATTTATAAATTAAATTTAAAATTAATTAAATTATAAATTAATTAAATTTGCTGAAATAAGAATTTACATGCTGGTAATAGTCTGCAACCCGGTACAAAGTCATTCAAGAAGGTGAACATTCTTTCATGTTCAATGTTTTTGACAAAAGTGATGGGTGTTTTGTAATCCGAGTATCTGTTGGAAATTGGACAAGTTAGTCATTGGAGAATTTAGTATATACTTTTAGTATATAGTCTTTTAGTACATGCGGTTTAGCGGATTCTCGAGAGTTTCAAATGTGTTCCTTGCGCGAAAAAGTATTGCCAACCTTATTCTACTAACAATATTACTGTTGAGCGTTCATATTATTTATAATTTCATATCAAATATATAGCCTACAAAACCACATAATGTGCAATGAAACGCAAGTAAAAGATGTGTTGAAAACTCCCCCCCCTCTCTCGCTCTCTCCTTCCCCATCTCTTTCCCCCTCCCCCTCTCCCATTCCCTCTGCCGCTCCTATCGGCTCACTGTACCAAAATTTCGGAATTGAGGAAAGAAACACCGAATTTTGTCGACAACGGCATATTGTTGAATTCTTTTGCTTGGCGCAGTGCAACTCACGGTATAAAGTGGTTTCCTTTCCTTCCAAAGAAGACGTGCCGGGAATTTTTTTTATGGGCGCGAAAATACCACGTCCTCGACCGCGATCGAACCAGCGTCCTGAAGTGTATTGAACTAGTCGAAAGCCGCCGCCGCGGAGTGGCGCGCAAACGGCGAAGTGATGCATCGAAGAACTCCACAAAAGTAGCCTGGCAACAGCTGACGTTGGAAACCCGCGCACGTGCCGGTTTCGCGAGAAGAAGAAAAAAAAACATGCAACAAAGGAAGCGGTCGGCCGGAATGGAGGGGGTTTCAGGTTGACAAGGAAGGCCTCCTGCATACGGGTGCATTCAAAGCCGCCCCTCCCCCCTCCCTCCTCTGACTGTTGGCGCCGAAGGAACGGGACAAATAATGGCCGCCTGCGGCAAAAGGTGGTTACGTTTCCGTGCCTCCCAGAAGAATACAGCCGTTTAGTGCGGGACGTGTTTTCTTCTCCTGGGCCGAAAGCTGCGGGAGCACGGAGGAAATATTCAGATTTGGGTGCCGAATTGCGGGGTACAGTTCGTGTAACTGTGCTTGCAAACCGGGTAAATGGACAGTAAGTGATCTCGTATTTTTGTAGGAAGCTCCGAGTTAATGGTTAATAAATACGTATTTTTTATTTTAAATAATTTGTGTTTGATTAAAATGTCAAAATTTGCAGTAATATTGTTTTCATTTTCTTCGCTCTTACATTTATTTATTATTTTCTTCACGACGACGGTAAATGGGTTCAGCAGTAAAACACAGAAGAAAGCGAAAATAAGATTAAAGTTTTAAATGAAAAGTTCGGTTATGTTTTACCTTATCTAATATGTCGTTAACTTATATTTTCATATTTTTCTTTTCTTCCTCGTATTAGGATGTAATAGTTATTGAGAACGCACCCTGTAAGAATTTTGTGCGAATGCAGTCTAGGGCGTCGTAAGTTTAATCATTGCCGTACGTTTCATTTTCTTGCCGTATCATTCATGTCACCATTCATGTCAAGTGGTGGTCACACAAATTAGGTTCATTAAAACAATTGAACGCCCAATTTATTGCGAATAAAATAGAGAGGGAAATAAAACAAAATCAATATTGCCAATTAAATCAATAATCCCGCTAATACACTCGTACTGATGACAATACTATCTCATCGAACTGACAATTGCAATCATAGGCTTGTGCGTCCCATCACATACTACAATTTTCGCCCTCCCCGTTATGCACTTTTTTGTTCTGTTTCCCCCCACGGCCGGTACTAGCAGTTTTTATTCCTCTTTGAAAACTGCCTGTGAAGAGGAAGGGAGGAAGATGGAAGTGCAGCTGTGTATTGCATCGTTGCATCCAGTGATGAAACTGCTGTGAAAATTATTCAGGCCATTGTAATTTAACGGCAAGCAACGGTAAGAAATCTTGGATAACGTTGTACTTCGAATGAGGTATTATGTCGTAACACGTTTTTTTTATTATCAAGCGACTCTTAATTACGCCATTAAAATTTTTAAATTGCTGCGTGAACATTGCGTAACATGCTTTGCACGCTCAAGCCGTATTCATTTAATTTTTATGAGAGGTTAAAAGGTATTGCAATGTAAAGGATACGGAAGTGTCAATGTAAATGTTCATAGATTTACAAGAAACATCCCAAGAGATCCATTATACTACCAAGTGCAATGTAGAAAATCCGTAATTCTATGTAATAAACATGTGAGATATGACACTTGAAATTAATGTCTTTAGTTTCTTTATGTAACTCATTTCTTTCTACTGCATCAGATAATTGATGGCCAAATGGATGCTAATTGAATGTGATCAGGTCCGCTTCTGAGGGGCTGGAAAATGATTCTTATATAAAACAAATAAATTGATTATGTGGTTTGGGAATGAAAAGAGACATGGATGTTCGTATTACTATGTTTATGTAGAGGCTTCACAGCTTTCAATCTTTATTTTCCCGATGCCTTACACACCCTGACTTTGCGTAAGGTATCTGCTATTAAATATTTTTATGTTAAGTTACGTTTGGCATCTTTGTGTAAAGGGGACCATCCACTGCAAAGCTTCCTTGACTCGCGTGTTTTAAATCTGTTCCCGCTACGAGGGAAAACGGCACCCACTCTGATTTCTTGTAATTGCAACTGGTTTCAGAAGAATTCGTGTGACTTCGCCGTTCGTACAGCTTGCGTCTATTTCCGTCTTTGTCGTCTTTATATAACATCAAACAGTCATCCACAACAAAGTTTCGTCATCCACAACAAAGCTTCCGACTTGACTCGCGTATGTTTTAAATCTGTTCCCGCTACGAGGAAAAACAGCGCCCTCTCCGATTTCTAGTAATTGCAACTGGTTTTAGAAGAATACGTGTGACCTCGTCGTTCGGACAGCTTGCGTCTGTTCCCGGCTTCGAGGAAGTTCTTGTCTCTGGTTGGAGGCGCGTGTCTGGCTGCTGCGTTTCAGTGGCAGGCACCTCAGACAAACGACCGGTCTCCCGATCTGCCACCCGCTGGGGCGCAGCGGGACGCGGTGGAGTGGGGGCGGGGCGCGGCTAGCTGGGCGAGGCGGGGCAGGGTACGGCGCGGCGGGGCAGGGTACGGCGCGGCGGAGCGGGGCGAGGCGGGGCGGGGTACGGCGCGGCGGAGCGGGGCGAGGCGGAATGGGGTGGGGCGGCGCGGCGGGACGCGGCGGGGCGGGGCGGGTCGCGGCTAGCTAGGCGGGGCGGGGCGGAGTGGGGCGGGTCGCGGCTAGCTAGGCGGGGCGGGGCGGGGCGGGGTACGGCGTTGCGGAGCAATGTGCGGCGGGACGGAACGGGGCGGGGCGCGGCGGGGCGGGGCGGAGCGTGGCGGGATGGGGGCGTCGCGGCGGGGCGGGAATCGAGGTGAAGCGGGGCGCGGCGCGGCGCGGTTGGGTGAAGCAGGGCTGGGACGGCGGGACGATCGGAAGAGACGGAAATCGCAGCTGACCGCTCCCTCTCTCCTTTGAAACGCCTCGTCCCCCCGCCTCGTGTTGTCTCGCGGGCATTCTTGGGGATTCCCTGCCCTTGTTCCCCCTCCATACCTCGCTTTTCCTCCCGCGCGCGCCTGCCCGCCTGCCCGCCCGCCTGCCCACGCCACGCCTTTACTGTCCTCGCGCAGTTTATTTCAGGCGTAGCACTACGTCCACAAGTCGAGTTTTTTTTCCTTTTTTTTTTTTGTTTATTTATTTTTACATTTTCCTCTTAAAGGTAGGCATATGAATATGGTTATTTATTCGATACTGTTGAGGCGTTCAGACTTGTGATACTGTCTTGCGGCTTCAATGCACAAACGGTGGGAGGCATTGTCTACCGTCTCTCGCCACATGGGCGCATTATTGATTGTGACGGCAATACCGTGGAAAACCGGCGAAATATTTTAATAAATTTGCGTACGTTGATTAAGATGACGTCCGACTTTGTCTGAACGTCGTGTGAACTACGCTCTCCGCAATAACATTTTTTGTAAGAAGGTTGGATATTCATTTATGTATTTATTTATTGACAAATACTCAAATGTCGACTGTATCGACATCGAATGTTTTGACTATTGTATTGAAACATGGCAAGCAATTTTGACTAGAAAGCACACAGTATTGTTGTGACAGGCGCGGACATTAATTTAGATTTTCGTTTTTCTTGCAATATTTATTCATGCAACAGTTTGCTGATATTGCGGAGAAGTAGCCTCTAATACACTCAGTGAATTTGAATGTGATGTCCGAGGGCATTTCATTTCCTCTATTTCTTTGCAGAAATTTAGAACAGAACTATTAGCTGTTATTGCTCGATTAAGTTTATAGTAAGGGTACTGAGTACTGTGTCGAACGATGTAATGAAGTACGCTAAATCTATCGGTTTGTGGGTTGTGCCATCAAATGCCGTGCAATGTGCGAGGAAGAGGAAGCTATGGAATCGTTTTCGGGCGGTTGCATGTCGCTGGGATAGCATTGTTTTGTATTCGCCGTGCGTTGCACCGCTCTCGTTTTCATTCGTAGTTCGTGCAAAACTAACTTGCTGCTCGTCAGTTCCAAACAAGCCACAGCGTGCAGCATTAGAGCCGACGCAAACGACATTTCGGGTTCATTTCGTCTAGATGCACGGGGGAACTAGACCCTGTTGCGGTGGTAACTTGATTTCAAAATGAAGTTTCCAAAGGGAATTAAGTCGCGTAGAGGTAGTGGATTCTATTTTAATTGCGCGTGGATTCATTTGTTATCATCACTAGTTCAGCAGCGTTTCTCATCAGGTATGAAGCTCACCTAGTTTTCGTATGTACGTTGCTCTAAGAATTATGACATGGAAGTTTTAATCTCTTTGGAGAAAGATGATTTGGCAAAATGTTGTAGGGAGTCATTCATACGAATTTTAAACAATATTTATATTTGAAAGAAGAATTCTTTTGTAAAATGTAAATGAATTTGTCGCCCTCATTTTCAACATTCTATGCACGACAGGTAACCAAACCGATGAACGAAAAGCCGCTCTTAACGCCTGATGTTTGCTAAGGATTAAGAGTCCGCCGTCCGTTAAAATCTTACCGGCTTAGCGTATAGATTGATGTCACTGCAGAACCTCCGACTGGAAGGTCTGAGGGTGGCAGTATTGACGATGGCTGGATTTTCGACACTAGCTACATAGTCGGGTCGCGTTCAGCTGCTCTCTGGAGGAGAGTTCTAGCGGCCGGCTGCTCTGATCGATAGTTTTCCGTGTTTTCTCTGATCAAAACTAGGCGAATAGGCGGTCAGGGCAGTACCCTAACAAACGAGCCAGTGGCCGCCCGCTGTGTTTCCTTCCTCTTCCTTGTCCTATCCTCGCCTCCTTACTTACACACACTTACACTAACATCCATTACACTCCCACACATGTCGGGAGCTTGGTTTGTCCCAGCCGGAGCACGGTGTCTCCCTGGTCGAAGGTTCCCATTTGGGGGAATCCCCTGTAACCGACGTGTAGATCGGTGCTGCATCTCATTATCCAGCTGGGAAAAATCACCGCCACCTCCCACCGTAACATGTACGACACTTACGGGACTTATGATCTTATCACTTGACGCGCACGGAAATCACTAATCAACGTAATTGAAACCTTCAAGGCTGCAAGAGGAAAGAAATGGTTGTGTTACGTTATTTAAATTTAGGCTTGTGTCTCGACTCTTAATTTGCCCTTTAAGTTTCCCTGAAACTCCCCTAGAAGTTTTTTGGTCTCGAAATATTCTTTAATAATTTTTTACATCTGTTTCATAATTTTTGGACAAGATTTCGTGTTTTCACAAAATATGTGAAAACACCTGTGCTTTGCCTTTTTCGTACGTTCTAAACCATTAATGGACATTGCTTATTGTGAATATTGAGTTTGATGGGTATGGATTTCACATTTTTTACACCTTAGGGAATGGGACCGGTGTCAATAAATTTCTTCTGGAGCTGTTATTTCATTATTCTTCAGAAGCACAAATAGCCCGTGCGAGTCTCAAGTGTTCAGTGATTTTCGGAAGCACATAACGTGCAAGAGTTATTTGCAGAGAGTGCATATTACTCGAACCGTATCATTCCTGGAAGCAGAAATTAACATTGGGGACCGCGACAATTAATTACAGCTTTGACAGGAAGCAGGAAAGCCATACTACCATTAACTGGTAATGGTAGATGAAGAGATCAGTTCATAAAGTCACTCTGTGGGTCGTGATTGATGTAATTACGGTTTTATGGTCTCTTAGAGATTTCAGTCTAGTGAAACACGTCAAATAATGATGTATATGTTCATGTTTCACTGCAAAATAAAAATAAATATTGGAATGGTCAATGGAACACATATCATATGAATGTTCAGAGTCCCTTGCGAACAGTGTATAATATAAATCGTGGAATGTCGTGATACCAATGATTAATTTTACCGGCTAGCTTGCCCTAGCGGCCACATTATACAAATTAAAAGTTAAATAAATAGTACGTGTGAATCTGTTGGGATTGCTTTCCTCTAGGAAAATTAACGAATTGTCAATATTTGCGAGTTTGTGGGGTGCATTTTGCAGATATAATGAAGTGACTTCAGTGACAGCTGTATGATTTGTTTTGCACATTTTAAACATTTACTTTTAATAATTTGTAGACCGATCTGGGAGAACAAAATGTAAAATACGTTTCGTTCGTTGCGAACGCACAACGTGCTGTTTTTACGTTCGTTTCAGCAGTAGCTTTTTTTTTTTTTTCAATTTGGAAAATATGTGTCATCGTGTTTGTGACGTGGCCCGACTTCGTTGCTAGAGATTCTTCGAAGATTTGAAAAGATGTTTCGTGGTGGTGAGGAAGGAGATACGTTGTAATGTTCAAATGTTTGAATATTTATAGTCTTACATCATGTTGATGAGACTATTAGTAGAAACAGTCCCGAACTCCCGAAGTAACTTCTTACAGTGTATTACCAGATGATGTAAATCTGTTTCTCCATTTTATTGGTTGACGGAGGTGGAAATGCCTGATAAAAAATTTCTTGTCATGTGAATGAACTATTTAATATTTTCCAATTCCGTAATTGCTCGTTTCCAATATTCCGGCCGTGTGCTAAGAATTTTCTAAAATGAACAGCTGAATAGCAAGATTCCTACATTCACGATAAGAATAAGATAAGAGTAGAAATCACCTTTCCCTTTTCTATAGGTTGATTTTAATATTATGCATTTCTCACACGGATTTCATATCTCTTTCATTACACACTAAAGGGTACAAAACCAAAAATAATCCTTGAAACAGTACAAGTTTCCATGATTCCAATCATAAGGACAATCAGATATCAGCGCCCTCAATTTTCAGTTATGCGTCCGAATCTTCCGATTTCAGGTAAAATTGTATGTGGAAATTTTTAGCGGTCCAAATTGATTCACGGAAGAATTTTTAGGAATGCCTTGGACCATCAACTTCTCATACCCATTATTTACATTATCAAGAATTTCATCTTCATTATCAATTGAAGTAATTAAAATAAAGTTGAATGGGGTTTGGAGAGGCAAAAGAGATTACGCAGTGTGATATTTCAACCCACCCTATGCTTGGTAAACTAAATCTGGTATCAGAATTCTTGACGAATCAGAGCGATCAGACTTCCAAAATTAATGTGTGAGCTCTGGTGGGTCTCTGAATTTCAGACATTGGCTTGTTCGGCAGAAGGTACATTAAAATATTTTTACGATGGTATAGAAACGAGTCTCATTCTGCACTTCATGTCGGTCATGACATTTTCTCCCCCTCAACTATCCCATCCAGATCCTCTCATAGATCACGTAGCTTCTACTCCACGTACACCCGCCCCATGTAACTACCGACACCAATGCCACCTGTGGTATTGTGGCTGCATAATCCCTAGTAAACTTTTGTGTTACAAAATTTGGTGTAACATTTTGGGAATTCATGTGAAATACATCCATGATTTTATAAAAAATGTCGACAGACAAAGGCGGTTCAGAGCATCAACTGAACAGTATTTTCGATACTACCTTCAGCTTGTTGGTATTCAGCCGCTGTGTGTAGGACAACCGCTGGGTGGAATAACGGCCAGCTTCTCTGATCTGTAGTTTTCCGTGGTTTCTCCGATCAACGCCAGGCGAATGTCAGAGCAGTACCTTATGAAACGGGCCGCGGACCTCGCGCGATCTTTCCTTTCCGTTCCGTGTCCTATCATCGCTCCTTATTTACACACACACATACCCTTACATGCACCACACTACTACGTATGTCAGGAGACCAGTCGAGAGCCTACAGCTTGTCCTCGCTGGGGCGATGCTAAGCTACTGTGATACACCTGGTTGGGGAAAATCCCAACAGGCCGAATCTCGCCAGTCAGTGAGGGAAAAACTCCGCCACCTTCTGCGTTAAAGCATGCACTACACTTACGGGACTAATAATCTTAGGAGTAAACAAGCTCAGAACCACTAATCAGTCAATCAATCAATGAAAACATCGACGTCGATGCCGCATCACTAGTCGCCAGTAGCGTGCGAGGAGCCAGCTCGATGCTCCGGAGCAGTCACGTGGCGTCGTTTCTTTCACCGCCCACGCACAATGCGACGACGTTCGTCGCGGCGCCGCGGGCCCGCGAGGCAGTCGGTCCGCCGGTCTGTCGGCGCGTAGCCTTAATTTGCACTCGCCGCGGGATAAGGCATCTCTCTCAAGGGCCGCGCGGCCTTTTGTCTCGGCGCTTAACGACCGCAGAAAGTGGGGCTTGGGAAAGGCGCGACGGGAGGAAAGCAAAAGCGGAGACGCGGGCAAGAAAGGGAAAATTCAGAGGAGAAGAAGAAGAAAGTTCAAAGACGAGATAGGTGTCGGTTGATGCGCTTGGCATTGAAAGGAGGGAGTTTTCTGTTGTTTGTTATTGTGTTGCGGCGCGTGGAGATGCAGAGTGAACCCACATGGAAAGATGCATTATTTTATCTAAATTACATGTTGTAAGGAGGCGTAATTAAGTGCTCTTTTTATGAATGTTTTTTTTTGAAGTTCAACGATTTTTCCGAGCACTTCGTAGTTTTAAGTTACACACTCATAAATGAACTTCTCGCAAATCTACCTCTCACATTACATTTGCTTCGTTCGAAGCCATGATAATGATGGTCGCCGTGGAAAAATAAATATAAACGTGAAGGATACTACTGAATGCATTTGACACTTCATTTATTGGACTATTGATACACATTTCATTTTCACAGCACCAAATATTTCACCTCACATTAGTAACCGAATCACAGTTTGTCCTTTCATACTTTCCTTGTCCAAGTAACTTACCACTCTGGCCATTTGGTCGCTCCTTTCACTGTCGTAGTAGACAGAACTGCATACGCAGACATTCAGAGAAATTGCAGCGAGGCATCGTACTCTTAACGAAGGGATAAAGAGGCAAACCTTTGCCCGTCGCGCGGCTAAGTGACGTAACTTGGTTGGAGAAATGTCGGGAATATTTCACCCGGACAGCCGGAATCGTTAAATTTATATGCATATCACGTAGGGAATCCGAAACTCAAAACTGTCACCAAGAAGATACGAGTTCCCTGAGGGATATGCATGACTGTGTACAATCTTTGGCTTACGACATATATGTGGCACCTCATGGACAACCATGAAGTAATGTTTTAAATTAAGTTTTAAAAAAATATTCAAGAGTTTGAAATAAAACATTAAAATCTATTCAAATTTCTTTTCATCAACTACGAATCAAGCACAATCTAAGGAAAAGAAATAACTTTCACAATATGTGTTTTCAGATATCAAATAAAATTAGGAAGTACACAATATTCATCGCATATAACAAGTCAACATAACTTCGATTTCACAAAAATATTTAAAGTTTGCGTCTGTGCATGCAACAATCAAACCCTTGTTCTAAATACTACAGTACTGTAAATTAGATGTAACTAAATAAAATTGAAACACGTTTCTTGCGTGAAATGTTATGCTTCTCAAAAATTTGTTCTTAGTACTTTAAATACGCCCAAAAAAAGAACCTTTTAATTATACCATATCCATGATACTGTAACAAGTTTCCTTGTTACAGTATCATCTATCTGGTATACTCTAACCGTTCTTTTTATTTTTTTTTCAGTGTAACAATTTCAATTTCAAGTAGTTTATTTGAAAGTCGTAACAAAAGTATTGTCGTCTTCTCACCCATAATGGCTATATTCACTCATAGAAATTACGACACGAGCGAAGGAGGAGCGAGTAATGAATAATAGTCATCATTATACGCTAGTTGAATATTCTATTCAATTATCATTTGCGGTGGACGTAAAGGTAGGGGCATATAGCTCGAGCGGGGATTGGAGATCATGGGATCGTGTCCGTAGGTATCAGAAATTTACTTGACGTATGTTACAGCAGCAAGTTTGTGCTGCCTGCAGGAATCTATTTTGGTGGATCGATTGCTGAAATTAGTGTTTTTTACGGTTTCCGCTGATCGAATGCCGGAGCTGCACTCTATACATAGAGCCAAGGACCGCTAACAATCTTTCCTTCTCTTTCCCTCTCAATTATCATCATCATCATCATACCCAATACGCCATGAGAGTGTACGTCTCATTAAACTGGCATACACCGGTGGGGAACCTTGCTACTAAGCGGGACCTAAGCTAGGAAAATGAAAGTATGATACGGGTGGTAAACGTGAGATCTTATTTTGCGCGTAGGAAAGGTTACGTCTCGAAGCCGAAAGGCCGAGTAGCGCAATTCTACGAGCAAAATAAAATCACTTTTGTGTGCCGTACACTATTTGACAGCCTTACTGACTTTCATTTTATTTTAATTCAAGAATACAAATGGCTTATTGATACATTAAGGTCAGTAGAAGCTGAATCGGTCAGACGAAAGTATTATGTATTCTTTGTTGCTTTCACAGATTTATCTGAACACTTTAGCATTCACTCACTTTCAGCACTAGTGCTAAAATTGTCCTTGTAGCACGCTACGCATACCTTGAAAGTGTCTATATTACTAGTGTCTGTCTAAAAAAGACATTTATTCAAATTATAAAAAAAATATTTGTGCAAAATTACGGAAGTTCAATAAACACTAGAGGTGATGTTACAAAAATTCTATTACAAACAGCAAATATAAGTTCAGTGCATCGTCCAAAATTCTGCCATCGCTCATGGATAAAAATCGTGAATTGGGTCGCTTCGAAAATAAATGACCAAACTTTGCGTTCTTCTGATTTTTATAATCCGTTTATACAAGAGTTGGGAAACGAGAGAAAAGTCGAGTGACGGGCAATGACGACCAACTTTCATTGCTGTCCCCGAAAGGGAGTGTACTAACTTGCTCTCTAATGGTGTTCTAAATCTTGGCCGTGAACTGTCGCTTCGTTATCTTTCCAAGTAATAAGTGTCGCGAGTTGGTTCTGCAATAATTTTGGGTCGCATTAATGAAGGCGTAGCAAGAAGAGGAAATCTGCAGGGATGTGGGAGTGTAGTGAGAGGAGAGAGAATACGCCAACTCCGAGAGGGGTCTCTGTGGAGTGGCGGGCGTGGGCAGAAGGGAAGAAAAAAATAGTGAACAGAAAGTAAATGGGAGAAGCGAGGAGGGAGTGACTGGTCTACAGGGGCGTGGCAGGGAGGGAATGAGAGAACGAGAAGTAGGGAGAGAGAGGCGAGAGGGAGAGAGGGAGGGGGAGAGGACGAGAGGGAGGAGGGAGAGAGGATGAGAGGGAGGGAGAGAGGGAGAGAAGACGAGAGGGAGGGAGAGAGGACGAGAGGGAGGGAGAGAGGACGAGAGGGAGGGAGAGAGGACGAGAGGGAGGGAGGGGGAGGGAGAGAGGACGAGAGGGAGGGAGGGGGAGGGAGAGAGGACGAGAGGGAGGGAGGGGGAGGGAGAGAGGACGGGAGGGAGGGGAGGGAGGGAGAGAGGACGAGAGGGAGGGAGGGGGAGAGAGAGAGGACGAGAGGGAGGGAGGGGGAGAGAGAGAGGACGAGAGGGAGGGAGGGGGAGAGAGAGAGGACGAGAGGGAGGGAGGGGGTGAGAGAGGACGAGCGGGAGGGAGAAAGGGAGGGGGAGAGAGAGAGGGCGAGCGGGAGGGAGGGAGGGGGAGAGAGAGAGGACGAGAGGGAGGGAGGGGGGAGAGAGAGGACGAGAGGGAGGGAGGGGGAGAGAGAGAGGACGAGAGGGAGGGAGGGGGAGAGAGAGAGGACGAGAAGGAAGGAGAAGGGGCGGGGTCCTGGAACAGCGGTGCCCGGTTCGAGTCCGGCCATACCCTGTCCACGCGCGAGGGCGGTCGTCGTGCTCCACTTGTCACTTTCTCCCGGCACATTGTGTCCCGCCCCGCCCCCTTTCGCCTCGGTCCCCACACTGTGACGGGTTTCAGTTTCTTGCTGGGGCTGTCGCTTGCGACTGCCAATGTTCACGCCTCCCGCCTCGCCCCCGCCTCGTCCAGCGCAGTCCAGACCCGCGCTGACCGGCCCAACTCCGGCCCTCCTACTCTCGACTCCAGTCCCCGAGACCGGCTCCTGAAGATATTTCAGTGGGGGAACATTTTATAAAATTGCAGGAAGTTGTTTATACAACAAGGGCGTTATAAGTGTTCTAATGATCGAGCAGCGACCAAAAGGTCTATGACATATGGCCCAAGCGCTTTTTGTCGTCTAACGTATCGAGCTCGTTATTGATGGCGAAGACAAGCTATAACATAAATAAGAAAAATAAAATACTTTCAATTGATTTTATTAACGCTAAGAACTTATGTTTTAACAGTGGTTTACAAAGAGTTTAAAAATGATTCAACGCAAATTTGTTTTTAATATTTTTTTATTACTTTTACCAGCGTCGTCCATTTTAGACATGTTCCTCTCAGGCTATCGATATATCGAGGCAAGTTAAACTGTGGTTCTTGGATGGGTGGTCGTGTGGAAAGCTCGGGTACTAAGTGCGCTGTGCCCCGTAGCTGAGGTCGTATAAAGTAAGCAAACAAAGCAGATGAAAACATTCAACTCGAATCCAGTACCGGATCATCTTCTTTTTCGATATACACAAAAAAGTTAAAACAGATTAAAAATATATGAACTATAATTGTAAAGCTGTTCCATAGTTTAGATAATGTACTGTTTGAATCTGAAAATTTTGAGAGGGGGCGTCATAGCTGAATGCATCCTTCGTGGTGTTGCCCTTGCGACCGACCTCTATGCTCCTTGTCTGCCCCCGCTGCCAGACGGGACATCTTGAAACGCCTGCCCTTTACCACCCTTTCTCACGTTCTCCGATAGCACCCGCTCTACTTTTGAAACGCGCAGCTGTCGATCTATGACGATTGTGAGCTGAATGCCACGCATGGGACGTTGTTCACACGGGCGCGTCTTGGAAATCTGGAAAAGGTTGTATTTAAAAGTAGTTGGCCCCTGCAAGGCTTCGCTATTGGAGTCTATTACATATCACACACTATTGGTCGCGTGATTGTTCTCCCAGAAATTTGGGCATGCGTTCACTATGACACTGTCTTGAAAAAAATTGATTTACTTGTCGGAGATTGGTGTAATAATTCCGGATGATATTTCACAATCACAGGGGCAGAATACTTGATTGCAGTGAAGATGCTCTGAATCTTTGACTGTGTGGCGGATTGCGTAGAGTTCAGGGTCGCTTGGGTCGTCATAAACGAAAAATCGTGAACGCCTCCACATGTCTCCATTCATTCAAAACATTATTTAAACACTCGCATTAATAAGAACAAAGTGTGAAAATTTCAGCGAAATCGGTTGAACAGTTTTTGCGTTTATTTGCAAAACATACGGATGTTCCCCTTTATTTTTATATAGATGTACAATTGCTGTATTGCAACACAAATGACGAAATGTAGCTGTTATAAACTTTCTTACATTTCTGAAAATAGTAGGTGTATTTCATTTTTTTAATATATTGTCAAACGTTTCACAATGCTATGTTGATCAGGTTGCACAATACATTGCTTTGAAAGAAAATTTTAATATTATTCATTGAGAATAAGACTGTCATTCTTGATGTTTTTTTTAGAATTCGTTTGAAGGTCTTTTCAATTAAAAAAAATTAAGGCAGATATTCAATCATTGCACAATATATACCACCTGATCTCCGGTGTAAAATTCAGTCTAGCGATATCAGTTTCCGAACGAGAATGCTGTACTTTCGTGCAGTTGTCGCGAAGGTCACGGCATAATGCGAACGTGGCTAATTGCCACGTTGCTCGGTTCCACTCAGAAACTGCTTTCCTTGCCGCCCCCTGCCGCCGGCACCGCCTCGTGGAGGCGGGTCCCTTTTTACCTGCGTGGCTCCGGGCGCTCTCCCCGTGTGCGCTGCGGCATCTGCTGCCTTCGCCCCCGCCCCCGCCCCCGCCCTCGTTGCAGCTGCCGCCGCGCCCGACTATGCAGCGCTGGCGCCTCTGTCTCGCGTTTTTGCGACGGGTCTGCGCTGCTACCTCCGCCGTCCTTGCCTCCGCCCACGCCCGCTTCCGCCGGCCTCTCAAACGTCCTCGCTTCCGCCACCGCAGCCCCTGGGGCTTTTTCTACGCGTATCTCGCGTCTCTTGCCTCCGTGTTTGCGGGCTGGCGTCTGCTCCGCCTTCGTCCCAGCTTCTTTTCCGCCTCCGACCCTGCATAGATTTAGGAGGTTTATCATTTCTCTATGGGCCTTGCTTCTGTCCCCGCCTTCCTCCCGCCATCCCGCCTTTCTCGCCGCCTCATCCTTACTTGTTCCTCACCTCCCTTCCCGTCTTTCTTCCCGTTTCTATCCCATCCTTTCTCCCTACTTCTAGCCCCGCCTTCTCCCCTGCATTTCCCCGCTTCTATCCCCGCCTTTCTCTCACTTCCCTCGTTTTTCTCCCCTTTGTATTTATCCCCCCCTATCTCTCCACCTCCCTCCCCTCCTTTCTCCTTCTCTCTCCGCGTTCCTCCTCGCCTCGCCCGACAGTCTTTCTACTCCTCGCCTTTCTCCCCGTCTCACTCCTCGCCTCGCTCTTCGCCTTTCTCCCCGCTTCTCTCCCAGGGCTCTGCGACGTCTGTCTCGTCACAGTCTTTTTTTTCCTCTCCGCCACTTCCCAGACTCAGCCGCCGCCTCGTTTCCGTCTAGATCTTCACACACGCTTCCGCCCAGATCCTCCCAGCCCCCGCCTACGCTCCGTTCACCTCCCTCCCCGTCTCCGCCCGGCCTTCTACTCGTGTCCGCCTTGACTCCTCACCGCCGCACGACCCTCTGTATTTTCGTGGTCTTCCCCTGACTCCCCCGTCCCCCCTTTCGCCGTTCCTGTCTTCTCCAGCTTTACTTCTCACCTTCGCACCTTCTATCCTCGCGGTCGACCAGCTGCCGGTGCGCTGGCCGGCCCGATGCCTTGTCCGTGCCATTCCGTCTCTTCAATGTTGCAGCGCTCGCTCGGCTGCATTCCGAATTCTATCGTCTTGAGCGTCTTGCTCAGCCCGATCGATACCAGGAATCCTCCGCGCGTGGACCGCGACGTTTCCCAACTCGGCTTTGACGTCGTTTTAGATCTGTTTCCTTTCCGTGCTTCTTGAACTGTTCTTTCTCTCCAATTGTTTTCATTTCTAGCCTGCTTTTTTTTTCTTGAAAGGACAGTGGCAGAACTCATTCTCGAGTGAAACATCAATTGCCCGATTAAGGTTTTTATTTCGGAAGTCAAATTGAACTTTCATATCTCCCCATTACCTCCTCCTGCTTTACCCACTAACCGTATGGAGGAAAAATACTCGTATATTTGCTCCACGTTTTCACTATAGTTCGAGATTCTGAACGTCCTACCACAATGTGAGGGAACTCGAAAAATTCGACCTTCTCCTCCGCAATATAGTAAGGGTATGAATTTTGTATAATGGCAGCATGCAAAATATATCGCGAGATCTTGGTTTTCAAAAAGTAATTTTAATTTAGATCATGTGACCATTTTCTAGTTTTGCATATTTGATGTTATGATGTACATTTGATGAACTGTTGAGGGCTGTGGGCATTAAATTATTTGTGAGCTTGCTTCATTTATCCTCATTTTTCAACAAATTTATAAAATTTGAAAGTGTCAGTTTCAAGTTAATCTATTCACAATTAAGATATTTCAGAATAGAAAAGTGTTAAGCTGTTAATTTTTTCAGGTGCGACATACATCGATTGCTTGTACATCCAGATATGGATTTAACAAAGAAAAATAGTTAAGCGGTAACTGCAGAAAAACTTGTAGCACCTGCAAGAAAAAATGAATTGCGACCTGTAGCAAAATTCCTGCGTACGTTGTGAATCTGAGGTTTTCATTCAGTTTTTGGTGCTTGCATCTCCTCCTCCCCCTCTTCTTCCCTCTGGTGTAGTTCTCTCTGCTTTTTTACTCCTTACGTCGGCTGTCGCCACTTGCCTCGCGCGTCTGTGGGCGTGATAGAAACGTCTTGTTCCTCGCCCACGGAGCTTTCCCCGAGAGCATTTCCTAACAAAAAGCGAGGGCGGTATTTCTAGACACTGCGCAAACCACTTGGCGCTATGGAAATGCTGTCGCCGGAAGACGAATCGATTCTCGTTATTGCGGAGGGATGAAGTGTCAGAAGCCAAGACGATGACGATGATAATGCTGAGCAGTAGGGGGCGGAGTTTGATGACCAAACCATTGCCAAAAAAAGATCAATAAAATGCTTTAAAAATTCCCTAAAAACAAAGAAAAATGACGTAAAAAAATGATCAAACCCACTTCAGATGAACGATTGTTGATTGATCAAATTGATCCAAACCACTTAAGATGAACAACAACAAGCTGTTGGAGATGTTACTAATGTAATCGATGCCTCTTCCTATTGTTCAAGTGAACTCAGCTTGCAAACTTCTAGGTTGGACTCTGCTTTAAAAGAAAATCTCTGTCTTTATCGCGAAATCGCCCGAACTCACAATGGCACCGATAGGCGTCACAGGAATCGTAAATTATATAGTACTCTCAACGCCTGACATAAACGAGCGAAGCAATTGGATACGCTACTCAGGAATTCTGTGGTGACCATTTGTTGCAGCTCATAAATATTGTTTGATGCAAGAAACATTTAAATTACAAGTATATTAAAATCGAAGAAATCTGCGAAATATGCATTAAAAATAATGTAGGAAGGTAAAAAATGACTTATTAGACAAACGCCAATTTAAAAAAAAAAAAAAAGAGAGACATGAAAATGGGTCATTTAGTTTTGCAATAACATAAAATGAATTTCTGTGCTAAACGGAACTGTTCTAAAGTGAAAAGAAAAAAAAAATGCCATTTCATTAAATCCACCCCTACTGATCAGTGATGACTGGCATGATTTGTTACATGTTTGGGTGATAAAAATGTTGAAATTACTATTTTAATTAATTGTACTATTTTTAATAATGGAAAAAATAATGTTAAATATGTAATGAACTCAGTTCTTAGGAATTGGTCGGAGTGAGTAGAAACAATTAAAACCCGTGAACTAATCAAATCCCGTGATCTACTTTCCTCGTTACATCATCATCGTGAATTCTAGAATGGTTAACTACGTAGAAACTTTTTGACAAGTGTGATAGTGAAATTGAGATGTGAAATGTTTACAGTATACATTAATTTCGATTCGACAAAATTGCTCTTATTTTCTGAGGTCAGTAGTTCAAACCATTGAGCCAACATTTCTAAGACTGGCAATGAAATTCCCCTGCGAATATTCGAGGCAAATTGTGAATCCTGTCTTTTAATATTACGACTGCATCTATAAATTGAATGAGGACGCAAGGAAAGGCTAAGCGGATAAGACGTGCGCAGTGTAATTCGAAAGGAATCTCGAAATGAAATTCTTACGTTCTATTACAGACGAAGTGGGTACGTAGGTTTTATGTGCCTTTTCCATCACATTTAGATTTTAGCCAGAAATACAGCTGACATTCTTGATGTGACGACGAATAACTCTTCATTGCGAATTATTGGAATAAAAATCCAGGAGCAGAAAAAAAAATTTAAAGAACATGAAATTGAGAGAGATATTTGTACGTACTAAGCATATCTGATTTGCTCAGTTTATTAATATATGCTTTGTTTATTATTTTCTGATGATCTTAATCTTTTCTATAGTGCAGGTAATTTCGTAATTTTTAATAATTAAATTCTTAAAATGCAGTTACTCAGTAACGTGGTCACAATTCGGATTTTTTTACGTCTGCGGAATATATTCTCCGACCGTAATTGCGTCCAACAAGGCGACGGGATGGTGTCAATTATATACAAAGTAATTTTTATTGTTAGGAAATGGTGCAGCGGTGTTTATGTCATTGGAATCATTATAGAAATAATTACGAGGCGTTGTGTTGTCATGTGGTTTGTGCAGATTATATGCCGAAATAAACACGTATGACAAAACATCACCTCATAATTACTTCTATAGTAACTTTTATTATACAAACTGAAGCTTTGCCCAGTTCTCTCGCTTATCATGCCCACATTATTCAGCAATACTAGTTGTGATTGTTCCGTAATCATGACATGTAGAATTCACTTTCTGCGCGATTCATGCTTTTTGCTTGCTGCCTCCCTTCCTGCGCGATTCATGCACCTTTTGCCGTTTGCATGACCGCGACCTGCAGTCTCGCCTCTCCGCCCACGCAGGGAGGTGATCATGAATATCTCTCAAG